>LR738714.1:27730742-27801882 GCA_902687465.1 Secale cereale
CCCCCCCCCCCCCCCCCCGCGTAATTAGCTCCATATGGTTGCATTCTAATTAATGAAGCCAATTTTGTAAATGGTTCATGTTCCTTGCACAGGAAATTGAAAGCAGTAGCGTGGGGTCGTGTAAGAGCTCCCCTTGGGACACCACTTTAAATAGGGCGTTGAACGTAGTGAAAAACAAGGATAAGCTCAGTAAGCCGTCATCAGCTGGTTGAGTGGCCGACAAAGGCTTTTCCACGAAATGGTCGGAATACTATACCGTTGGGCGAAAGGAGAAAAAGACCAGCTTGTAAAGCCAGGAGCGCAAGGTTCAAGAACTCAAGCCACAAGTGGCGCGGATTCCGGAGATAGTCGAAGAGCAAGTGCGAGACCAACTGGGAGCGACGATCACCGCCATTGTGCCTACCTTGATTGAGGGGCTGCAGGCGTGGATTGCGGACGGCCAACAGGGGCCACCCCCGATTCCCAGCTTCACGGGAAGCAACTCGCACAACGCGCCGGCGGCGCATTGGTGTCTCCGGTGGAGGCGCCGACATTGCAGCTTAATGCACCCAGGTGTGGGAAGAATATGCCGGCCGGCACCTGATACGTCCAAAACGTATCTATAATTTCTGCTTGCTCCATGCCTCTTTTGGGTGATATTGCTATGATATTTATACACTTCCATACACTTTTGATCATATTTGGACTAACCTATTAACTCAGTGCACCCCAGTGCCAGTTTCTGTTTTCTGCTGTTTTTGTATTTCAGGTTTTCCCATTACGAAAACTGCCAGAAAAATCCCGGAAAAATTATATAAAAAATCAGCGTTCCAGAAGCTTCCCGGTAGCCGAAGTAGGGCCCTAGGGGGGCCACCAGGGCTCCAGGTGCCCTGGTGGCGCGGCCCCCCTCCTGGCCACGCCGGGGGGCGCCTGGGCCCCCCAGGCCTCCGCTGATGCCCCCCTTTGGCATATATTTATATCGTGTCCCGAAACCCTCGAGACGGGAACCCTTTTTCGCGATCTCATCTCTGTTCCGCTGCCGCCGCGCTTCCAAGATCGGGAGCGCCAGGAGAACTCTTCCCGGCACCCTGCCGGAGGGGAGGATCACCACCGGGAGCCTCTCCACCACCATGGACGGCTCCCGGATGAGTTGTGAGTAGTCTCCCTTGGACCATGGGTCCATGACCAGTAGCTATGTGATGTTCTCCTCCCGTTCTTGTGCTTCACTAATTAGTCCTCGTGAGCTGCCCTACATGATCGTGGCACATATGTAATCCTTATGCTGTTGCTATGTTGAGTTTGCTGGGATCCGATGGATTGTGAGATTATGTTCAGATTGTGTTTGAGTAATATATTTGATCTACCTCTTTTATATTTATGTTCGTAAGTAATTCTTGCATGTTCTCCGTTGTTATTTATTGCTTTCGCCAAGTAGTAGGTAGTGACTCCAAGATGGAACATTATGCTTGATTGTCGGTTCATGCCCCTCGATGACTAGCTTGAGTGACAGAAACATGAGTCTCGGGGATGTGTTGTTGCCACAAGGGGGAAAACAATGGTGCTTGTGCCCGCGGGTGCAAGGATTGTTTACTTTACGCAAAGTTCTTTTAATGCAGTTGTCTGTTGCTTTGAGTTTACACTATGGGTGGGACTCGCAACTTAATACCAGCGAGATGTTCTGGATAGATATCTCAAGGTGGATGATTAGTAGTAGATGCAGATGGATTTCGGTCTACTTGCCTTGGCGTACCGCCCATGCTTTGAACCTCTACCTTTCTTGCAACATAGTTAGCATTGGTTTGCGCACATAATTCTGTCAATTGCCCAGCTTTAATTCGTTCACGTCACATAGCCGTTTTATCGTCTTTTGGGAGAGAGACATCACTAGTGAACATCATGGGACCCCGGTCCATATTACCATCACTGATCACATCCGCTCTTTACTTGCCGCTTTTATTTACTATTTGCAGCAAAACCTATCACTATTATCACTTGCGTTTGATCCTTTGTAAACGACAAGGCCGGAGGGATTGACAACCTCTCTGTACTCGTTGGGAGCAAAGTTATTTGTATCTGTGTGCAGGTCCACGTTGATTGCTAATATCTGGCGCCGTTAGCAGTTGACACCTTATTGTTGAAACTGGGAGTCTCAGGGAAAATAGATCCTTGGTATCTTTGCCAAGGGAAAACTTCCGCTACACTGCATCTCAAACCTTCCACTTGGGGCAACCAACGAGGGGCGAGAAGCCATCAAGCAAAGTTTTCTGGCGCCATTGCCGGGGACTCCACTCTTCAAGATAGGGGAGTTGCACGCTATCTTTTACCTTTGCTTTTTAGTCTTGTTAGTTTACCTTTCAGTTTTTGCTTTAGTATCTTGTATCGAAAATCACAAAAATAGTTATCTTGCTTGCTTGCTACTATGGGTTCCACCGAGAACACCAAGTTGTGTGACTTCACTAGTCACAACAACGATGACTTTATTTGCACGCCTATCACTACACCTGCCACTTTAGCACCTTCGTATGAAATTAAACCTGTTTTACTGAACTTAGTTATGAAAGATCAATTCTCCGGTGCTGGAGATGATGCTGCTTTACACTTAAACAATTTTTTTGAACTTTGTTATATGCAAAAGTACCGAGAAGTAGACAGTGATATTGTTAAGCTTAAGCTTTTTCCTTTCTCCTTGAGAGGAGGAGCTAAAATTTGGTTTCAATCTTTGCCTAGAAATAGCATAGATTCATGGGACAAGTGCAAAGATTCTTTTATTGGAAAATACTATCCACCTGCTAAAATTATCCAACTAAGGAGTAACATAATGAATTTCAAACAATTGGATAATGAACACGTTGCCCAAGCTTGGGAACGTATGAAATCTCTTATCAAGAACTGCCCTACTCATGGTTTGACTACTTGGATGGTTATCCAAACTTTTTATGCAGGCTTGAACTTTACCTCGCGGAACTTGTTAGATTCGGCCGCGGGAGGAACCTTTATGTCAACTACACTTGGTGCTGCCACAAAGCTTCTCGATGAGATGATGACCAACTATTCGCAATGGCACACCGAACGCGCTCCAACAGGTTGGAAGGTAAACTCTGTCGAGGAGATTTCCTCCCTAAATGAAAAAGTTGACTTGATCATGTCTCTACTTTCGAAGCAATCTTCTGTTGATCCTCGTGATGTTCCTTTAAATTCTTTGATTGCTCAAGAACAAGTAGATGTGAACTTTATCTCTAGAAACAATTTTAATAACAATGCTTATAGGAGTAATTTTGGTACCAATCCTAGACCGTTCCCCTCTAATTCTTATGGGAACAACAATGCTTATCCTAGCACCAAGAACTCCACTACTGAACTAGAGATTATGCTTAAAGATTTCATCACTACCCAAAAAGCCTTTAATAAGAGTGTAGGAGAAAAACTAAACAAACTAGATGATCTCTCTTCGAAGGTAGACAATTTAGCCAATGAGGTAGAATTGCTTAAAATTAGAACTTCTACTCTTGAGGAGAGGAAGGTCACTCCTATGAATGCTATTCAAGTGCAAATTAATGAAAACATTAGGATGATGGCTAAACTTAAAGAGAGATTGGCTAGAGAAAGGGAGGAAGAAGATAGAATTAAGAACCTTCCTACCCACCACACTGTTGCTACTATCCAAGTTGTTGAGGATATACAAACTCTTAGCACCCAATGCACTCCTGGTCCCAATGGACCTATTAATGGTGATGCTATGACTATAGAAACTACCAAACAAGTGAACCTAAAGGACACCACTACCACCTTACTTGATAGTAGTGACCTTGATTTTGATAATTGCACTCTTACCGAAGTTATTGATTTCCTTCACAAGATGTCTAGAGATCCCCGCACTAGCACGCTTAACCTTGCCTTCACAGAGCATATCACTAATGCTCTTATCAAAGCTAGGGAGGAGAAACTTATAGTAGAAGCCTCCATACCTAGAAAGCTAGAAGATTGTTGGGATCCTATGATTAAAATTAAGTTGAATAACTTCTCTTGCTATGCTTTATGTGATGTTGGAGCTAGTACCTCCGTTATGCCCAAAAGAATATATGATATGCTTAAATTGAAACCTTTTGATTCTTGTTCTTTTGGTGTTCGTCTTGTTGATTCTTCCATAAAGAAACCTTTGGGGAGGATCGACGATGTTCTTATCATTGTCAATGACAATTACGTTCCCGTTGATTTTACTATTATGGATATTGAATGTGAACCTTTGTGTCCAATTATTTTGGGACGTCCTTTTCTTCGCACCGTTGGTGCTATCATTGACATGAAAGAGGGGAATATAAAATTCTAGTTTCCTCTCAAGAAAGGGATGGAACACTTCCCTCGAAAGAAGATTAAGTTACCTTTTGAGTCCGTTATACGGGCTAGCTATTCTTTTACTCTTGATAAAACTTGATCTCTATGCATTATGCCTAGCTTAAAGGCATAAAAGAAAGCGCTTTTGGTAGGCAGCCCACATGAATAAATTTTATTTTGCTTTTGTTGTGTCTTGATGTTGTTACTACAGTAGCATCATCATTGTATCTTTGCTTTTCAACTTTGTGCCAAGTGTAGCCTCTGATTGCAAGAAAGTTCAAAAGTTGTGACGTGCTGTCCAGGAAACAGATTCTGTCCTTGGATAGAAAAATTCGTATAAAATCACCAGATCATCTTTTTGGTCTGAATTGTTTCGACAGCGTGCTCTATACAATTGTCTTTCGTGCGTCTGTTCTGAGTTTTTTGATTAGAGTTGCAGAAGTGCCCCGAAAAAATCATTTACTAGCTGCTGTTCTGTTTTTCACAGATTCTCTCCTGTTTTGCCTTTCCTTCATTTTGCAAACCTTGAGCTTGCTTTTTCTTTGCAAAAACCTTTTGGCAATCTTGAGAAACAGTAGACCTTCAACAATATCCTTATTTCCAGCAAGGAAAAATTATTTTATTATGGGTACTAACCTCGCTAATCAGATTATGATGAGTTATGTATGAAGGGAGTTTTCAAGTGTGCGAGGGAAGATGATAAAAAGATTCAGGAGTGTCAAAAGCTCAAGCTTGGGGATGCCCCCATGCACCCCCAAGAAATATTCAAGGAGACTGAAGCGTCTAAGCTTGGGGATGCCCCTGTGCATCCCCTTCTCCATCAACATTATCAGTTCGTCTTTCGTTCCACTATATTTTTATCACTTCATGTGTTATGTGCTATGCTTGGAGCGTCTTGCTTTTAGTTTCCTTTTTAGTTTTCTTTAGCTTTTCATAACGAGTCGGAACTCAGCTTTCTTTATGTGGGAGAGAAACACGCTCCACTTCTACCTAGAACATAACATAGAATTTCCATTTCTATCTTTGCTGTGTGTGTTCTTTGTCTTTCAATAGCTACTATCATGTTCAGCTCTTAGTATTCATGCTTATCTTCTTAAAGAGCTTTTTGTTTATTTGGTTGCTTGAACTCTCTTTAGTTATCATGCTTATCTTATTAAGAGAGTTTGCTTCTGTTGCATGGTTGATATGTCTATGATAAAGATGCTACGTGCATAATGGTGCTTAGTAGTTCATGTTTTCTTATGGTTAGTCTCAAATAGCTGGGGGGTTCCCAATGTGTTATTGGAGTACCAACATGATTTGTTTGCCTATGATGTGGTATGGTTTAGTAATATCTTCCTTCAAGAATTTATTTGATTGACTTGGCGTATGCTCACGCATATTTAAGACTGTAAAGAAAGTCTGTCAAGCCTTGATGATCTTTTGTTTCTGAGTAGCGATATAACTTCCATGCCTGATTCAATGTTGCTTTGTCGCTCTGCATGATTATGACCGTCATTGCTCTCTTAATTGGTCGCTCCCAGTCTTTTGCTAACCTCCACTTGTACTAAGCGGACTGACTGCTTGTGCATCCAAATTCTTTTAAACCAGTTATGCCATATGAGTCCACCATACCTTCCTACATGGTATTTATCTGCCATTCCTAACGGAGACTTTCATGTACCATCTCGAAATTATTCAAAAAAAAAATGCATTCCTATTTTGTGCCTCTGTTTTAAGTTCATGAGGAAGTAGTAGTTAATTCATGATCTTTTTAAGTTGGACAAGCTTCACCCCGGGATGGCATGTCTAATGTGAAAACCCATAACACGAGAAGGAACTGGCATTGAGTGCGCCCGGCTCAAAATTAATATAACAAACAAACCCTCCTTCACGCTTTGTTCATGAGAAATCAGAAAACTTTAGCAGTGATAAACAAAGGAGATTAAGAGGATGTGATCGTCCTCATTCGGGAGCCGTTCCTCGAAACTTGTCCATCTCAAGAAGTGATTGAGTTGTCTGCTAGCATTCGTTGACGGAACATGCTAAATCTAAAAAAATAATTATTACTTCTGTTTTAAAACCAAGAGCTCTGGTACATGTTTTGTCTTTGTTTTCGACTACGGGTTTTCAACCTTGCCAACAAAAGCCACGGTTCGAGAGTCTCCACCTTCTTTTAAAGCACCAACTACTGAGAGCATGATTGTCATTCTGAGTGTAATGTGCATTGTCCCAAAGTAGCATTGTCTTTTGCATGATTATGATATCGTTTATTTTGAAATCATTGTATCTAGTCATCACTTAAACCGTGGAGGTGCCCCTGCATTTATGTTTTGCTTCACTAAAGGGGGCAAGCGAGATATCACTTTATCATATTTGCACACCATGCTCATTACAAATCTATTTGATGTTTCAGTATCATATTGTAAAACTTTCAGTTCTTTGTGATTTTCTCACGAGGCAACTTAATTACTACAGATTCATTGTCTCAGTAAGCTTTTGTCATATGACTATGAAAAAGTCCTATATGGTTAATAGCATGTCACCACAGAAATTATTCTTGTTATCATTTACCTCCTCGAGGACGAGCAGGAATTAAGCTTGGGGATGTTGATACGTCCAAAACGTATCTATAATTTCTGCTTGCTCCATGCCTCTTTTGGGTGATATTGCTATGATATTTATACACTTCCATACAATTTTGATCATATTTGGACTAACCTATTAACTCAGTGCACCCTAGTGCCAGTTTCTGTTTTCTGCTGTTTTTGTATTTCAGGTTTTCCCATTACGAAAACTGCGAGAAAAATCCCGGAAAAATTATATAAAAAATTAGCGTTCCAGAAGCTTCCCGGTAGCCGAAGTAGGGCCGGAGGGGGGCCACCAGGGCTCCAGGCGCCCTGGTGGCGCGGCACCCCTCCTGGCCACGCCGGGGGGGCGCCTGGGCCCCCCAGGTCTTCGTTGATGCCCCCCTTTGGCATGTATTTATATCGTGTCCCGAAACTCTCGAGACGGGAACCCTTTTTCGCGATCTTATCTCTGTTCCGCCGCCGCCGCGCTTCCAAGATCGAGAGCGCCAGGAGAACTCTTCCCGGCACCCTGCCGAAGGGGAGGATCACCACCGGGAGCCTCTCCACCACCATGGACGCCTCCCGGATGAGTTGTGAGTAGTCTCCCTTGGACCATGGGTCCATGACCAGTAGCTATGTGATGTTCTCCTCCCGTTCTTGTGCTTCACTAATTATTCCCATGGGCACATATGTAATCCTTATGCTGTTGCTATGTTGAGTTTGCTGGGATCCGATGGATTGTGAGATTATGTTCAGATTGTGTTTGAGTAATATATTTGATCTACCTCTTTTATATTTATGTTCGTAAGTAATTCTTGCATGTTATCCGTTGTTATTTATTGCTTTTGCCAAGTAGTAGGTGGTGACTCCAAGAGGGAACGTTATGCTTGATTGTGGGTTCATGCCCCTCGATGACTAGCTTGAGTGACAGAAACATGAGTCTAGGGGATGTGCTGTTGCCACAAGGGGGAAAACAACGGTGCTTGTGCCTGCGGGTGCAAGGATTGTTTACTTTACACAAAGTTCTTTTAATGCAGTTGTCTGTTGCTTTGAGTTATACTATGGGTGGGACTTGCAACTTAATACCAGCGAGATGTTCTGGATAGATATCTCAAGGTGGATGATTAGTAGTAGATGCAGATGGATTTCGGTCTACTTGCCTTGGTGTACCGCCCATGCTTTGAACCTCTACCTTTTTTGCAACATAGTTAGCATTGGTTTGCGCACATAATTCTGTCAATTGCCCAGCTGTAATTCGTTCACCTCACATAGCTGTTTTATCGTCTTTTGGGAGAGAGACATCACTAGTGAACATCATGGGACCCCGGTCCATATTACCATCACTGATCACATCCGCTATTTACTTTATGCTTTTATTTACTATTTGCAGCAAAACCTATCACTATTATCACTTGCGTTTGATCCTTTGTAAACGACAAGGCCGGAGGGATTGACAACCTCTTTGTACTCGTTGGGAGCAAAGTTATTTGTATCTGTGTGCAGGTCCACGTTGATTGCTAATATCTGGCGTCGTTAGTAGTTGACACCTTCTTGTTGAAACTGGGAGTCTCAGGGGAAATCGATCCTTGGTATCTTTGTCAAGGGAAAACTTCCGCTACACTGCATCTCAAACCTTCCACTTGGGGTAACCAACGAGGGGCGAGAAGCCATCAGCACCTCGGCAGCAAGCGGCCCTACCGTCACTTGCACGCCCGCCATTGGCGGTGCCTCGACATTAGCCGAGCTCGACGCCATCACGGTAACTAATTAAGCCTCTCTCGGTCGATTACTTCATCTCCTTGCCTTTGACTAGGCATCCCTGACGCCCTACATGTTTTTGCAGGGCGCCGCCGACGTTTCATGCACTCTCCTGCACTTCGTGGATGGAAAGTTGATCGATGTCACCAAGGCCAGAATCGTTCAACCGGGCAGCCGCGTGTTCCACGGTAATGCGATGCCACCCACCGTGTATAGGGTTCAACTGGTTCGGGTGCTGCGGGGCTTCGACGACTTGTTACCTCCGTATCGACCCCCTGGGGCCGACGAAGATGATGCGATGACCCTCAGCGCCTGCATAAGCTGGCCCATGCTTTGGCCGAAGAGCCAGATTTGTTTGGGGGCGGGGGACACCACCCCACAGACAACACCGCCAGTCGTGGCGTCCCCAAGCCATGACAAGACCGCCGCAACGCTACCGCCGTCAGCTAATCCGGACATGCATATGGCACAGGATCTGAATGACAACGACGATACATTTACCAACGTCGATAAGTACTTCAATGAACATGGGTACGATGAAGAATTCTTGGGGCCTCATTCTCAAGAACCAAACCCTGCAAAAGACGATCGCGATCTAGCTGGTACCGCGGAGAAACCCAATTGCAATAGGCATCATCTGGCATTCAGTTCTTAGGAGACGCCTCCAGCTGCCGCCTTCACCAAGCCTCAGATAGCCGACGTGCGAAATATTCTCAGCCTCAACACACTCAAGAAGGTGGTCTCTGAGCAGAACTCGATCCCATTACAGCAAAAGAAGCGGAAGGGACAGAAAAGAAGGAATAACAAGGGTGCGAGCCAGCCGGCACCGAGTACGATCCATGCTCAGGACGGGCCACCTTCACCTAAGGATATCTCGAGGAGGGTGCATGTGGTGAGTAGACCGATGCTACCGACTAATCTGCTCAATGCTGCAACCGATGCTATGCGGAGTCTGCATGGCAGTGTTCTTTCTTTGGAGAAGCGGCGTCTCTCCGAGAATGATGTGGCATACCCGGTTTTCGTGGCCAAGGTGCCAGAGCACAAGGGCTTTGTGGACAGCGCCATCGGGGGTATGATCGTCCTGCGGTTTGATGACATCTTTGCTATGTTTAACCTTCATCTGCCGCACTACACCTTTGTTCAGCTATTTTCCCTGAGTATGGAGATGCGGATCATTACAGACAAGACCACGGACATCGTGACAGTCGACCCCTTCTACATGCGTGCCAAGATCTTGGCCAGCGCTATGGACCGGCAAGTCGCGAGTTCATACCTCGAAGGCGTCATTCTGTTGAACGCAGATAAGGATAACTTCCTCGTGCCTTACTTTTCCGAGTAAGTCATCCCCTCACCGCCCCGTAACATATGATTTATTAGATTTTGATCGTTCTTTTCTTTCTAACATTCCGTGTTTCGTGCAGTGACACACATTGCACACTCATCCTATTAAGCCCGTAATATTCCATGGCCACGTATTTCGACTCGGATCATCAGTCGAAGAAAGACTACTCAAATGTGAAGAAAGTTCTTGATGAAGTTCTCCCCGGCTACGCCAAATCTGGAGGCACCTTCAAGAGGCCAATTTGTAGGTACGGCAGGCACGTGTTCACCCACGTAACGATGTTCCCCTGCATCAAGCAGCCGCCTAGCGGTCAGAAGGATGCCTACTACCCCCTCCATCACATGCGGTTGATTGTACGGAACCATCATCACCTTCTGCTACCAAATAGTCTCAAAGCATGGGCCGCATGCTTGTCGGAAATCTAGGACGCGGACCTCAGACAAGAATTCTTTCGCATCCAGTCAGAGTTTTCGGAAATCATCCATCAAGATGTCCTTCATACCTCGGGGCAGTTCTACCTCAAATATCAACCATCCAACAGTGAAATAGAAACAACACTACAAATGCAGGCTGACAACGAACGCACATTCATGACCATCACAAAACACGGCGGCTTCATCCACGCTCAGGTCCCTGAGTCGAGTTGAAAGTAGTAGTGATGCTATGTAGTTCTGAAACATCGATTATCTTATGTTGTAATTAAACTTTTTAATGAACTTGTATGTCTCTTTGGTTTGGACAGTCGTTCAACTTATATGTAATCGATGCTATTTATTAGTAGGACCATGAATCGTGCTATTAATGTGTTGCTTTTCTCTCCCGATCCTTTTTTGCATACTTATATATTGCTTATGTATTGTCTGTGAATTGCTACTAATGTTTTGTTTGTCTAGTGCATAGAGATGTCGTCGTATGTCATGTACAAGGGTAAGGTTCCCGGAGTCTACGACAACTGGGAGGAGTGTCGAAGACAGGTTCACCTTTTCAGCGGTAACAGTTACAAAGGGTACACCACTAGGGCGGAGGCAGAAGCTAGATACGCGCGCTATCTAGCAGGAGAGAGGAGGGAGCGGAGGAGGAACCGGATGAAGACCAGTTTCATCGCGATGATGCTCATCATGACTGCAGCTCTCTTCTATGTGATGGTAGTTTAGATATCGACTTGTAATGTGAAGACAAACTCGCTACTCGCGGTCTCGAGACATATAATGTTATAACTTTGTTCAGTATTTTGAATTCGGAGACTAATATGATGAATTGTATTCGGAGACTAATATGATGAATTGTATTCGGAGACTAATCTTCTACCGTATTCGATAAATCTGCTGTTTATATGCTGTGCTATTTATATTCTGTGTTGTAATGTATTTTGTAACCTGTGCAAATATTAGAAAAGCAAAAAAAAAAGAATCCTAATATTCATAGTAGTGGCGCACCACACTGCACTTTAGTGGCGCACTGCAATAAACACACTAGTAGCGCATTATCTAGAAGTGCGCTATTAGTAACCCAGAGCTCAAGGTAAATATGGCCACCTGGGAGGCATACAAATGGTCTACCTGGGGCCATAGTAATGGCGCACTGCCAGGTGTGCCACTAGGTATACTAATGGCGCACCAGGGGTGCGCCATTAGTACTTGTTACTAATGGCGTGATGATAGTGGCGCACCTATAGTGCGCCATTAATCGCCAAAACAGGTGCGCCACTAATATGCCTTTTCCTAGTAGTGCCTCGCCGCCCTTCGCACCGGCAAAAGATCGCCCGCTCCGCCTTCACGAGCTCCGGGTGCAGGCGGCAGAGCTCTTGCATGTAGGTCTCGTCGGCGGCCTTGGCCTTGAGGCGCTCCCACGCCTCGCGGTCCTCCCGCGCCATAGCAGAGCTCACCACCCCAGGCTCCGACAGAACAAGGTGGACCGGACATGTGCCGAAGGGGAAATTGAGCCTAGCTGCGACGCCGTGGTAGCGGACCTGCCAGCGATCCTACTCCATGGCCGCGAGCTTGGCCGTGTGGAAGCTACCGAGCCACCGGAGGGTGTGGGTCTCTCAATCTGTAATCTCGGCGACCCACGTCCCCCACCGCCGCTCCCGAACCCTGAGTTAGGACTTCGTCGGCTGCCGAGACCGAGTGAGGACGGGGAAGTCCTTGAGCCAGAATAGGGGCACGGCGGCGGGAGCCTCGGGGGACTGGCGACGGCGGATCGGGCCCGCGGAGGAGGACGGGGACACCTCGGCGGACACCTCGCCGGCGTCAGGCGAAAAGGCCGCGATAAACCTCTTTTTGGCCATTGGCTCCTCGAGCTCCTCGGCACACAGGCAGAGGTTCAGGATGGAGGCATCGGTGATGGCGGCGACCTACCAATGGTTTCGAGGGTTGTGTGTGTCTATGTGAGCGGAGGTTTTGGGGTGTGTGTGTGGAGGGGGGGGGCAAGATTGTGTACGAGGAAATACTGCGGCAGCTGAAAATTTTACTAGGCGGGAGTAACAAGGCGGGGCTACTGAAAATTTGGATCAAGGGCGAGTAGATATTTTTGAGATTGCGAGGGATGCAGAGGCAGGAGTAAAATGTCGGGGCTACTAAAATTTCAATCAAGGGACTGAAGCAGAGTGGGAGTAACAGACATCGCACACGGTCCGCACATACTAATCCTGTGCTATCAAACATTAAAACCTTCCAGGTGGTAGATATTTTCGAGATTGCGAGGGATCCAGATGTGGGATTTTCTGGGGAGTGAGCTAATGTGCTTGACACGCCAGCTGTAGACTGTAGCCGATGCACCTTCTCGCGTACTATACACCGATGGTGCTCCAAGATATTTTGTACTACATCTCACACGGTTGGTGATAATAAACTGCTTGGGATCTACTTGATTTGAATTACAAAATGGGGTCACAGCGGCAATGGACGTTGTTTGAATTGCTAGGCCATTTATCTGCAGTGAACATGCAACTATATGTGTGTCGTTAAAGAATTGGAATTATTCAGGGTTTGTTTGGACATTTTATACATTAAACTGGTTTTCTAGCCATTTCACGTGCACAATTCAAAATTAAAATACATGCACATTCTAGGTCCGATGCAAGAGATTAGAATGAATTTCAAACACCAGGGCCTTGTTGATTGCCGGCAAAATGTTGAGATACCTGGTTTTTAAATTCTAGTAAATCCAAAACTCGTCTTAAATTCATGAAACTTGGCATGCTATCATGGAGCGGCATCAACATGCCGTGGTGAAAATTTTGTCCCATTTGGAGCACGTCTGGGTATAAGCTTCGCACAAACCAGAGCTTCTCACAATAGGCATGGTGGTTTTGATAGGGAACGTACCACATTTGGGTACGGGACGATATATGTTCCCTCTTATTGCTTTCAAAAAAATTCTAGTGTCAACATAGAACAACAAGAGTGTTGTGTTTAATCTTGGAATTTTTTGGGGTTCGTTTGGCCTTTTTATACATTAATTGGGGTTTCTAGGCATTCTATGTGCATAATTCAAATTTGAACTACAAGCACAGCTCCAATGCACCAAAGATGCTTGAAAAATCACATGTCTGTCCTTGGGTGAAATTATAGGTCCCATGCAAGAGAAGGGAACGAAATTCAAACACCAAGGCACTGTTGATTGTTGGCAAAAGGTTGAGATGCCTGGGTTTTAAATTCTAGTAAATCCAAAACTCATCTGAAATTCATGAAACTTGGCATGCTATCATGGAGCGGCATCAACCGAGTTTTTCAATTTGAGGGGCATTTAGCTCTAAAAAAAATCAGTAAATGCATGAAAAATACCAAATGAACTCATAAAGCGTTGATAATTGATGACGCGGATTTGAATGGTGCATTTTGAACACACAATAATCTCTACTTCAAATATGTTCAGAAAAATGAAATGCCTTTGTAACAGATGAGTTTTTGTCCGGAACCGTGACACTTCAAAAGAGAGTGTCCATTTTGTACACGAAGTGCATCCAGTTTTTGCCGTAACCCTCTCTACTTTTTTGCGCATGCTATGTGGGTGAAATGATGATACCATGCCAACTTTCATCCTTTTCAGAGTTCATTTGAAGTGTTTTCCAATTTCAGGGTCATTTAGCTCTAAAAAAAATCAGTACATGCATGAAAAATACCAAATGAACTCAGAAAGGGTTGATCATTGATGATGTGGATTTGAATGATGCATTTTGAACACACAAAAGTCTGGACTTCAAATAAGTTCCAAAAAATGTAATGGCTCTTGTAAAAAAAGAGTTTTCGTCCGAAACCCAGATACTTCCAAAGAGATTATCCATTTTCTACACGAAGTGCATCCAGTTTTGTCATGTGTCGGGGGAAACTGTCCTCCCACGAGCACCTATGGGACCGGAGCCCCTTCTACGTTGCGGTAAGGGAGCGGAGGGAGCACGGAGAGCAGATCGAGGGGCACACGCGGGCAGTTTTACCCAGGTTCGGGCCGCGCGGGCGCGTAAAACCCTACTCCTTCTTAGGTTGTATTGAGTTCTTGAGCTCGGGAGCTTGAAGATCTACAGTGCTAGCTACACCGAGCGAGTGAGTTGTCTAGGTTTCCCCAACCTCCTCTACGTTGTTCATGGGCCTCCTTTTATAGCTCAAAGGGGTCACCGACAGGTGTCAACGTAGAGGAGGGTAAAAGTGTAATTTTGGTGGTAGTTGCAACAGTGCATGAACAGTATATGAACAGTGGTCTTCACCTAACTTTGACAGTGGGGGACAAGGGCATTAAATGCCCGTCGCCGTCGCCCCCAAAAGCGTCCGCCCATGCTTCTCCGTTCGCCACGGCGGTAGCCTCGTCGCCGTGGCTTGCCACCGTGTGCCCCAGGCTGCACAGCCGTCTACCACGTGCCCCTGGAAGGGCCCCAGGGCGACGCGTGGGCCGATGAGCTGGAGCGCGGGCACACAGCGTAGGTTTCCGCGGCAAGCACCTTGCCGGGGTCGTGATCTTGCCGGGCCCGGAAGCTTGTCGCTCTCCGGGTCCTGCCGGGGCGCATGATGCGCCGAGACATCTCTTGAGGTATGTGTTCCTTGGCCTTCCTGGCAAGCTCCTCTTGCCAGGGTCTTGTGCTAAAGTGATAACCTTGAGCCTGGTGTGGCCTTCCCGGCAAGCTCCTCTTGCCGGGGCCCTGATCTTCTGACTTGTATACTTTGTTCTTGAATGGCTTCATAGGGACCAGAACGGTTCTTGGCGAGCACGTGGTAAGCCCTGCCTCGGGAAGCTGCTACTGCCCGTGCACAAGTTGGGGTACTGAGGTACCCCTATCTTAGTACACCGACAGGAGCCCCCGGGCCTGGGCCACACACGGTGCCTAGCGTTGTTGGGCCAGGCCCAAGACAGTGCACGGGCACACGCGGCCCACGGCAAGCCGTATCCCCTTCCATATCCGCCGCGTCCCTCCCTAACGGCAGGCGTCGATTGCGGCGTCGTGGGAGAGATCGTGGCCTATTCTTTAATGGGAAATGCGGAACGTCCCCCACTTCCCCTTAAAAGCAGAGGAAGCAGGGGCAGTTCCCCTCCATCGTTTTCATTGCGCCTTGATTCTCCAGAAACCCCCGTCGCCCTCCGCCTCCCAAAGGTCGACAGAGAGCCCAGCCCCTCCCTTCCTCCGCCGTCTCCCGCATCCGCGGCACCGTCGACCTCCTCGCCTCTTTCCTTGCCGCCCACGCCATGGCTCCGAAGAGCGACAAGGCGAAGAGTGACAAGGCCAAGAAGGAGAAGTCCGAGCAGGCGGCGAAGCTGGCAGCCCTACGGAAGAAGTGCGTGGTCTTCGCGCCGAGGCTTGGTGCGAGGGAGCTGCGGGACAAATACTATTTGTTCTGGGCGAGGGAGACCAAAGCTCATCCCCGCACCAGAGTCCTCCCCGCCGTCGCCGCTGACATGTTCCCCGGCGGGTCCTTTTTCTTTGCCGCATTCTTCCATTGTGGTCTGTGCCCTCCGTACTCGGAGTTCTTTTGTGATGTAATGAATACGTATGGCCTCCAGCTCCTAGATTTCACCCCCAACGCCATCCTTACGATGGCCGTTTTCGCACATCTGTGCGAAAACTATGTTGGGGTTCATCCAAATGTAGCTCTTTTCCGCCACTTCTTCATGCCTAGAGTAGAGTCCGGTGCTCCGCTCTCTGGCGGCATCTCCTGGATCTTCAGGCTGAACAAGAAGGACGCGTACTTGAAGGGAGAGCTCCGCGGCAAGTGGGAGGAGTGGAGAGCCGATTGGTGCTGGGTGCTGGAAGCTAATCCTGAGCCCTTTACCTCGCCGCGCAAGACTGCCATAGTGCGCGGCAGGGATTGGAGTGAATTGGCCCCGGAGAACAGCAAGCTTCAGATCGCCCTCATTAGGATCATTCGTCTCCGGGTCGCCAATCTGACTGTTGGAGAAGTTGGAGCAGATTTCCTCCGCCGCCGCATCACCCCTTTACAAGAAAGGAAGAGGCCCGCCTGGGAATTCGGCAATGCGGCAGACATCATGAGGCTGCGCCCTGGATTGAACTACAACTTCACCGTCTTGGAGTTGAAGGGGATGGTCCGGGAGCTCTTCAAACATGACCCGGCCCACCCGGAGTGGTTCAGACCTTCCCGGGGAGTGGTGCCGCTGTGCAACAGCACTGCCCGCGATTCCATACGCGCGATGATGCCCGAGTGCGACTCCCATGGCGTGGTCCCCACTTGGCTGGAGCCTCCACCGGAGACCGTGCTGACCTTCTTCGACAACTTGGTCGAGAAGCCCCGCAACGCCGAGGAGAAGAAGGGCCTCACCCGGGATACTACTGACCGGGATGTAGCTTATATCGCCTCCAGGATGGAGGAGGCCGCCGCAGCTGCGGCTGCGGGCGAATTTGGATACACAGTGGAAGAGGCAGAGGCCGCGGACGCAGTGAGTCAAGCAGAGGAGGCGGAAATCCTCAAGCTACTGAAGATTGTGCCCGAGGAGTTTGCCGGGGAGCCTTCCATGATGCTTGCCGGGACGAGCGAGGTTGCCGGGGGGAGCGAGGCCGCCGGGCATGGCACTGAGTCCAGCGGGCCTGCCGAGGAGGAGGAGGACGCCGAGGCTCGAGATTCCGATGAAGACTCTGGTGGATCTCTGAATCTTGACAACGATGCCTCCTCATCCTTGGAGAACTCTCCGCCTCCGCCAAGCCCTCCGCAGCAACCGAAGAAGCGCCTCCGCAAGGCAACTGAGACGGCGAGGCCGCAGAAGCCTCGACAGCAGCCGGCGCGCCGTGCGACGCGCGCCACCAAGACGAGCGAAGTCGTCAAGGAGGCGCCCCGTGCTCGAGCGCCAAGCGGAGGGGGATCTTCCCGGAGCGGAATGGGTGCTCCTTCTGCCCCTCGGTCCTCGGCGACAACGGGGGCCGGGTCTTCACAGCCCACAGCCCCGGAGACCGCCAAGCGCCCGAGGGAGCCTTCTCCTCCTGCTCCTCGCGCGGAAGCGCACCAGGCGGAGTTTGACTTCTCCGCCCTCAGCTCCGACGAAGAAGAAGAGGAGTAAGAGCTTGCAATTCTTTTAGTTTCTTTGATTTTGTCTTGATTTTCCTTGCTTGGTTCTGATCTTGCTTTTGTTTCCAAGACCTTGACCCAGCGGATGGCGAAGAGGGCCAAGATCCCCGTGGTCACCATCGAAGACGACGAGCCTGCCGCAGCGACGGAGGATGCGCCGGCGGCAGACTTGCCGGACCAGCCTGCTGCTCTGAGGAGCAGCCCCCAGCGCAGCCCCCAGCGTAAGTCTCGTATTTATCTTTCTGCTTGACGGGTGTGCTTGAGGTTCTCATCTTGGTTGATGTCTTGTTGTCTTGTGCAGAAGTGGAGCCGCAGCCGCAGGAGCACCAGGAGGTCGCCCAAGATGAGCCACTTGCTCCACCCTCCCCGCCAAGGATGAACTCCCCGGCAAGTGAGAACGCTCCGCCAAGGACGGGCACTCCGCCAAGGGCGAGTACCCCGCCAAGGGAGGGCGCAAGCGGCCCTCCGCCAGCAAGGTCTGCTACTCCGCCGCCGAGGGAGAATTCCCCGGCGAGGGACCCCGTCGTCGAGGAAGTCCGCGAAGGTAAACCTTGTAGCTTCTTCTTCTTGAATTCTTCTTTTTGGATATTTGCTTGACGATCTTTCTTTTCTTTTTCTTCTACTAGATCCTTCCACCCCGGAGCCGATGGAGACGGAGGCCACCGCCGAGGAGGGTGTGCACGGCGACGGCGGCAACGCCACTGCCGCTGACGAGCCAACCGTCGAAGAGACCACCCCGACCGCCGACGCCGCGGCTGGGGAAGGGACCGGCGACCACATTGCTGGCCCGGAGGCTGCAGGAGCGTCGGACGCTGCGCCGGCCGCCGACCCCTCCGCCTTCTCGGAGCGGTCGGGTGTCTACCTGGAGGCCGCCAACAGGGTTTTCATACAAGTCCCGTGGGCGTCCTCATCAAGGGCGCCCGCGGAGAGAGACACCTTCGACGGAGAGGTCCTCGCCTCCGCCGGGCTAAAGGTCGTGGATGCGCCCGGCAGCAGTGATGAGCCCGAAGAGGAGAGACTCCTTCGTCGGCTCCTGGCCTTGTATCGGGCCAGGCAGGTGAAGTTGGAGTCTCGGGAGGCTCTGGCTGCCAAGGCTGGAGCTGATTTGGAGAAGCGCGTCGCGGAGCTCCGCGCCGCCAACCAGGCGGCCCTTCGTAACTTGGCAGAGGAGCGTGAAGAGCTTGCCGGGGCGCAGCAAGCATTTATCTTTGAGTAGGCTGAGGTAGAAGAGCAGCATCGACTGGCCGCCGAGGAGCTGTCTCGGCGGGAGGGAGCGCTCAACCAGCGGAAGGTCGACCTCGACAGCCACGAGGACGACCTCACCGCCCGGGAGCAAGCCATCGGCGGGGCCCTGAAGGAGGCGAGGGATGCTGCCGCTGCCGCGGAGATTGCCAAGAAGGATCTGGAGGCCAGGGTGGCGCAGCTGGAGTTGTTCCTGAAGGCGAGCGAAGACAGGGTCACCGCGCTCAACGTGGAGCGGGAGAAGGATGCCCACACCAACTCGGAGTTGCAAATCCGCCTCTCCGATAAGGGTAAAGAGCTCACTGATGCCAAGGACTCCATTGATGATCTAGAGCTGAAGGTCTCCACTCTTACTGATTCGCTCGACGCCGCCCGGGACCGCGAGACGAAGCTGAAGGACGAACTCCGCAAGGAAAGGGCCTTGGTGGAGAGCGCCGCCGTCTCGGCGAACAACTTCAACTGGGCAGTGCAGCAGTGGACTGATGAGCTGGTCACCTCCGCTGCCAATATTGACATGCAGATGATGGCGCTGAGGGCGGAGCATCTCGTGTACTCCCCGGACGAGAGTCTCCCCCACAGCGCCAAGTTGAGTCTGTTCTTCGGGGGAATTGCGCCGGCGCTTGCGCGGCTGCGGGAGAAGATCCCCGTGCAGCTGGCCGACGAGGCGCGTCGGCTCTGCATGGGCACCATGGAGCGGGTCTTGTCGAAGATCGTCTACCGCAACCCCGGCATCAACCTCGTCAATGTCCTCCGCACCTTGCCGCCCGAAGCTGATCAGGAGGCGTTGAAGGCGCAGGTTGCCCACATCGTCGCCAAGGTGGGCAAGATCACGAGGCGTGAAGGCGACCGCGTAGATTAGATTCCTTTCTTTCTGCTTCCTTTGCCGCCGCAAAGCATGTTATGGACAATAATCTGTTAGTATTGCGGCAAGTTATCTTTGTAATATACAATCTTATTTCGAGCAACCAATGCAGTGTTATCTCCCTTGCTTTGGTCCCTTCACTTTGTATGCATCCCACCCTACGTTTTTAGGGAACTTGCCGACAAAGGACCCTTGACGCGAGCACTGAGTGCTGGACTCTTAGCAGCCTGCTGGCAATACCTTTGCCGGCAAGAAACCTTGCCGCAGCTAGTCGCAGCACACTTAGGTTGCTGAGAGAACTCGAAAACGAAGTAAGGGCGCGACACTTGTCGCAGCTCACTTAAGTCGTTGAGCGTGCTCGAAACAAAGTAAGGGTGCGGCTAGCCACGGGTAGGTTCCTCCGCGCACAGGTTTTCCATACAAAGTGTGGTTGTTCAAGGAAGACAACTAAGAAATTTGAAAAATAAAAATTTGAATTACTCAAACTTTGGTAACTTAGCTTTCATAGGTTGTTTGCTCCCCGACAAGGCTTCTCTTTCTTGAACAGTACTTGGTTCATGCCTCCATCTCCTTCCCCCCCGGCAAACTTGTGCGCGAGGAATACTCCTTCTGCTTAAGAGGAAAAAAGAGGAGGAAAAACAAGTATAGGGCCTTATGGCTTGCTAGTGCTTACCGGGGAGGTGCGTTGCACAAGGTGTTAGATGATGCATGCAAATAACAAAGAAAAGCATGGAAATGACAAATAGTGCGAAGCACAAAAGCTTTACTGATGCACGGGATCTGCGCCCGGCTTTGTACAAAGGTTTACATGCAACAGCGGCAAGACTTGTACAAAAGGTGGTTGCCGGAGCGGATCACGGCAACCGCGCCTTATGGGTGAAACTTGCGAAGATGCTCTATGTTCCAGGAGTTGCTCACCGGTAAGCCTTCTTCGGTCTCAAGGCGGACAGCGCCGGGCCTTGTGACTTGTCTCACCCGATAAGGGCCTTCCCACCTCGGCGTCAACTTGTTGGAATTCTTGGCGGACTGAACACGCCGAAGAACAAGGTCGCCTTCCTCGAGACTCCTGGCCCTGACCTTGCGGCTATGATAGCGACGCAAGGCTTGCTGGTATCGAGCAGCTCGTACAGCAGCCTGGAGACGTTCCTCCTCAAGGAGAATGCGTCATCTTGTCGCAGTTGCTCTTGCTCGAGCTCATCGTAAGCGAGCACTCGAGGAGATCCGTATATGAGTTCCGTGGGGAGAACTGCCTCTGCTCCATAGACAAGAGCAAAGGGTATCTGTCCGGTGGCTCGATTTGGTGTCGTCCTGATTGACCAAAGAGCCGCCGGCAACTCCTCTATCCAGTTTCTTCCGCAGTTGTGCAGCCTGTCGAAGGTCCTTGTCTTGAGTCCGCGCAGCACTTCAGCATTGGCCCTCTCCG
The DNA here is from genome assembly GCA_902687465.1 of Secale cereale. Lineage (NCBI taxonomy): Eukaryota > Viridiplantae > Streptophyta > Magnoliopsida > Poales > Poaceae > Secale > Secale cereale. The sequence continues at coordinate 27,751,732 of LR738714.1, forward strand.
CTTGACCATTGCTCCTCGGGTGAGCAACAGAAGCGAAGCAGACCTTGGCGCCAAGGTCTTGGACATACTGCATGAAGGTGCGGCTTGTAAACTGTGTGCCGTTGTCGGTGATGATCCTGTTAGGGATTCCGAAACGGCAAACAATCGATCTGAAGAACCTGACTGCTGACTGTGTTGTCACCTTTCTCACTGGTTTCACTTCTGGCCACTTTGTGAACTTGTCGATTGCTACGTACAAGTACTCAAAGCCCCCGACTGCGCGGGGAAAGGGGCCGAGAATATCGAGCCCCCAGACCGAGAAGGGCCAGGACAAAGGGATCGTCTGGAGAGCTTGAGCTGGCTGGTGAATTTGCTTGGCATGGAACTGGCACGCTTCACACTTGGTTACTTGTGCAGTTGCATCTTGGAGGGCTTCTGGCCAGAAGAACCCTTGCCGGAACACCTTCCCGGCAAGTGCCCTTGTGCCAATGTGGTGGCCACATATGCCTCCATGTATCTCTGCCAACAGCTTCTGTCCATCTTCCCTGGAAATGCACTTCAACCTGACACCATTGAGTCTTCTTCTGTACAGTTCATTGCCAACGAACTGGTACATACTTGACTGCCTGGTTATTTTCTCTATCTCTTCTGGCTCGTCGGGAAGTTCTCCAGTTTGCAGAAAACGGACGATTTGCTGTGCCCATGCTGGAGCCTGAGGCTCAACAACAAGGACTAAAGGCATGAGGGCTGCTGCGGGAACCTCAGCTTCTACGGCAAGAACCAGCGGCTCTGCCCGAGCTGATGGTCCCCCGGCAAGCCTGCTGGGGCAAGGCTTGTCGGGAACGCCTGCTTCAACTGTACAGACCCTTGGATCTGCAGGAGCAAACTGTTCCTCAGCATCTTGGCTGTTGATCTTGGGGACCTTGGCGGCGGCTTCGGGAAGATCCGCCGGCAAGTAGTCGCCGGAGACCAACTTTCTCTTCTTGTTTTGCCCAACTGATGGTGTAACGGATGGTTGAGTTAACTTGAGCACGAAGGTCCCTGGTTCCACAGGTAACTTCATTGCAGCACACTTTGAGAGGCCATCTGCAGTATCATTCTGAGCTCTTGGGACGTGCTCCATTTGCAGACCTTCAAAGTGTTCTTCAAGCTTCCTCACTTCATCAACATAAGCTTCCATCAAAGGACTCTGGTACATCTTATTCACTTGTCGGACCACCAACTGTGAATCTCCCCGCACAATCAACTTCTTGATCCCAAGCTCGGCCGCAATTCTGAGGCCGGCAAGCAAACCTTCATACTCAGTAGTATTGTTTGTCGCTTGCTCCTTGGGAAAGTGCATCTGGACAACATACTTGAGGTGCTCTCCGGTGGGCGCTATGAGTACTACGCCGGTACCGGCGCCTTGCAGCAAGAAAGCACCATCAAAGTACATTATCCACTCGTTGCTCGCTTCTTGGACGGGGATGTTTGTCTCTGGGACTTCTTCATCTGGCGTTGGGGTCCATTCCGCTATGAATTCTGCCAAAGCTCTGCTCTGTATGGTTGAAGTACTCTCAAACTTGAGACCAAAGCTTGACAGCTCCAGTGCCCACTCGACGATCCTGCCTGTTGCTTCGGGATTCTGCAATATCCTCTTCAACGGAAAGCGAGTGACCACCGTTATCTCGTGTGCTTGGAAGTAATGGCGCAGCTTCCTTGAGGCCATGAGGAGGCCGAAAAGCAACTTCTGCACCACAGAGTATCTTGATCTAGCCCCCTGCAAGAGGGAACTTACGAAATACACTGGGCGCTGCACCATCTTCTTTCGCACTTTACCTTGTTCCTGCGCAGACTTGTCCTTGTCGGGGCCAGAGCTTGTCGGGGAAGCCCCCTGCTTGTCGCTGGATTCGCTTACCGGGGATGTGGGTTCCTCATCTGCCTCCCTCTCCGCTACTAACGCAGCACTAACCACTTGATTGGTTGCCGCTAGGTACAGCAGCAACTTCTCTTGTGGCCTAGGTGCGACAAGTATCGGAGTGGAGGACAGGTATCCTTTCAAGTCTTGCAGCGCTGCCTCCGCTTCCGGAGTCCATTTCATAGGGCCTGCCTTTTTCAAAATTTTGAAGAAAGGCAGGGCGCGTTCTGCAGACTTTGAAATGAACCTGCTGAGGGCAGCCACACAACCAGCAAGTCTTCTTACGTCCTTGACGCGCTTCGGGGCTTCAATCTGCTCGATGGCTTTTATCTTGTCGGGATTGGCTTCAATCCCCCTCTGGGACACAAAGAACCCGAGAAGCTTGCTGGAGGAAACTCCGAAGACGCACTTCTTAGGGTTCAGCTTGAGTTGGATCTTGCGCAGATTCTCAAAGGTTTCCTCTAAGTCCTGTATCAGGGTATCTTTGCTCTTGCTCTTGACCACTATATCATCCATGTAGGCTTCTATATTCCTGTGGATCTGTGGCTCAAAAGCAGTGTGCACCACCCTCGCAAATGTTGAGCCTGCATTCTTCAATCCAAAGGGCATGCGTATGAAGCAATATGTGCCGCATGGAGTAATGAATGCAGTCTTCTCTTCATCTTCCTTGGCCATGAATATCTGGTGGTAACCTGAGTATGCATCAAGGAATGAGAGCAACTCACATCCAGCTGTGGAGTCAACAATTTGGTCGATGCGCGGCAAGGGAAAGGGATCCTTGGGACAAGCTTTGTTCACGTCGGTGAAGTCTATACAAAGTCTCCATGTTCCATTAGCCTTTCGCACGACAACTGGATTGGCCAACCACGTGGGATGTATTACGCCTCTAACCAGGCTTGCTACTTCTAACTTCTTTATCTCTTCAGCTATGAACTCTTGGCGCTCCACGGCTTGCTTTCTGACCTTCTGCTTGACGGGCCGCGCGTGAGGACAAACAGCAAGCTTGTGCTCCATTACCTTCCTGGGAACGCCGGGGATGTCAGACGGTTGCCATGCAAACACGTCGACATTCGCCCGCAGGAAGGCAACGAGCGCGCTTTCCTATTTGTGGTCGAGTGTAGCACTGATGGTGAAGGTACCACCAGTGCCGTCCTCCTTGGCGGACACCTTCTTGGTTGCCGGTGGAGCTGCCATTCCCTTGTTGCACTTGCCGGTGGAGCTCGATGGCGCGTCCTCGACGGCAGCGCAGCACTCCGAGGAGGTGCGTTTGCCGGAGTGGGCTCCAGAGCTCATGCCGGACTTGGTCTTGTTCTTCCCCCCGGGTGCTTCAGCGGCAAGTGTGTTGCTTTCTGCTGCGGCTGCTGCATCCCGGTAGATCTTGTTGGCGCAGATAAGCACGTCCTTCTTGTCGCCAGGGACAGAGATGACGCTTATCGGCCCCGGCATCTTGAGCATGTTGTATGCATAGTGGGAAGCTGCCATGAACTTGGCGAGGGCAGGACGGCCAAGTATCCCATTGTATGGTAATGGGATATCGGCAACATCAAACGTGATCCTCTCTGTCCTGAAGTTGAGCTCCCCGCCAAAGGTCACTGGCAGCGTAATCTTCCCCTTCGGCTTGCTCCTTCCCGGGTTGATCCCTTGGAACGACCCGGTTTCCTCGAGCTCGCTGTTTGGGACCTGTAGCTTTTTGATCACAGCTGAGGAGATCAAATTCAGGCCGGCCCCGCCGTCAACCAACATCTTGGTGACCTTGAGGTTGCGGATAGTTGGTGAGACCAACATCGGCAAGCACCCGACCGCAGTTGTGCGGTCAGGGTGGTCCTCAAGGTCAAAGATGATGGGCGTGCCGGACCACTTCAGCAACCTGCGTGACTCGACGGGCGGCTCAGCTGCATTCACTTCTCGCACCCACTGCTTGAGCTGGCGGTGGGAAGTGTGCAGAGAGGCACCTCCGTCGACACACAGAACCTCTGTGGCCTTCTGGAACTCCTGCTCGCTGTTGTCTCCTTCTTCCATGTCATCATCGTTGTCTTCATCCTCATCCTTGTCGCGGCCCCGGGGAGGTCTGTCACCTTGCCGCTGCTTGGCCTTGCCGCGGCGTCCTCCCCGGCCATTGAACGGCCGCTTCTTGCTGGGTTCTCCTCCGCCTCCTTGGGCCTTCTCCTTGTCGCGTCGCTCGTATTCAGCCTTCTGCTGCTCTACAAGGTATTCCACTCTTTTGCAGTTCTGAAGATCGTGGCCCTTGGTGCGGTGGATCTTGCAGTACTGCTTGTTGGAGCCGTCCTGCTTGTCGGCTGCCGCTACAGGGGCGGGCTCCTTGCCGGAACCGCCAGCCTGTGCCTTCTTGGCGGGAGCCTCCTTGCCAGACTGTTCGACAACCAGCACCTCCTTGCTCTTCTTCTTTCTGTTATTCCGCCGCCGGTTTTTCCTTGCCAGGGCGGCATCCTCGCTGTCACTTCCTCCTGCGCCAGTATCCTCTCCGGGGAGTCTCCTCCCCTCTTCAGCGCGCGCGCATTTGTCAGCCTGAGCGTAGAGCTCGCTGACATCCCGGATCTTGGTCATGGCCATCTCCTCCCTCATTGGGCGGTTACGCACGTTCTGGTGAAACGCGCTGATAACCGCGGCAGGGTGGACGTCGGGAATGTTGTGCTGGACGCGGCTGAATCTTTGGATGTATTTGCGCAGGGACTCTCCCTCCTTCTGGGCGAGGATGTGGAGATCGCTCTCCTGGCCGTGGGGTTTGTGGCCGCCCGTGAAGGCACCAACAAACTGGTGGCACAGATCCGCCCATGAAGAGATGGAGTTCTCCGGCAAGTGCATAAGCCAAGACCGCACGTTTGGCTTAAGCACAAGCGGGAAATAGTTGGCTAGAATCTTCTCGTCGCGTCCCCCGGCAGCCTGCACCGCAATGGTGTAGATACTGAGGAACTCCGAGAGTTGTGTCTTGCCTTCGTACTTCTCGGGTACGTCGGGCTTGAAATTCTTCATGCTGGGCCACTGGACTTGCCGCAGCTCACGGGTGAACGCAGGGCAACCTGCCGCGTACGGCAAGTCGCCTGGTTCACCGGGCGTGTGCGCGTCGACAGCGGTCCCAGCGCGCTGATCTGACTGTCTTCGGGCTTCTCGTCGACGCTCGATGCGAGTCCGAGCGTCCTCTTGCCGCCTGTCGTCTAGGACTTGGCGCTGATCACGGCGAGCCCGCGGATCCGACGACGCCGTAGAGTCGTCGTCGACGTTGATCCGGCAGGGTGGCGATTTCTGCTTCCGCGGCGGGGAGTGCATGGTGGTTGCACCCCCGGCGGTCTTGTCTCCATCGGCCTTCGCTTGGTCGACTTGCCGCGGCCGTGAAGTTGCCGGCTGCTGCGGTGCGTCGTTGTTGGCGAAGGCGATGAGGCTCTGGATCGTCGCCCTCCAGTCTTCGGCTTTATCTGCCGCTGGAGGGAAGTCGAGGAGCAGCTGTGCTCTTGCTAGAGCTTCTGCTGGAGAAGAGGGGAGCGGCGGCGAGTGGTGCGAGGAGCGGGACACGCTCGGACTTCTAACAGCGTTAGAAGGAGCATGTTCCCGCCCCGGCGACCGCGCCTTGCTCGTACCAGCGCGCTGGCCTTGAGCATCCCGTGATCCTCCGGCTTGGCCACGCCCCACCAAGCGTATGGTACCTCCAGTACCACGCCGCTGCGGGTCTTGCACCTCCTGGGAGGGACGTGGGGCGTGTACTGACACCGAGGCTTTGGAATTCGCCCGGTCGTCAGTCTTGTCCTTGGACTTGGTGGCGCCGTGAGTTTCCTCGCCGGCGACCACCCTTCCACCGGCGTCTCCTCCACCAACCGTTGGTTCTGGTGGCGGTGGGATCGACGCAGACGGGCCTCCGACCTCCGAAGCCTTCTTCTTCGGAGGCATGTTGATGCTGTCGATGAGGTTGATGAAGCTGGTGAAGTTGCTGAAGGTTGCGCCCACGTGAGCGCCGGATCAGGTTCGCACAACCTCGACGCCCCCTACCTGGCGCGCCAAAGATGTCGGGGGAAACTGTCCTCCCACGAGCACCTATGGGACCGGAGCCCCTTCTACGTTGCGGTAAGGGAGCGGAGGGAGCACGGAGAGCAGATCGAGGGGCACACGCGGGCAGTTTTACCCAGGTTCAGGCCGCGCGGGCGCGTAAAACCCTACTCCTGCTTAGGTTGTATTGAGTTCTTGAGCTCGGGAGCTTGAAGATCTACAGTGCTAGCTACACCGAGCGAGTGAGTTGTCTAGGTTTCCCCAACCTCCTCTACGTTGTGCATGGGCCTCCTTTTATAGCTCAAAGGGGTCACCGACAGGTGTCAACGTAGAGGAGGGTAAAAGTGTAATTTTGGTGGTAGTTGCAATAGTGCATGAACAGTATATGAACAGTGGTCTTCAGCTAACTTTGACAGTGGGGGACAAGGGCATTAAATGCCCGTCACCGTCGCCCCCAAAAGCGTCCACCTATGCTTCTCCGTTCGCCACGGCGGTAGCCTCGTCACCGTGGCTTGCCACCGTGTGCCCCAGGCTGCACAGCCGTCTGCCACGTGCCCCTGGAAGGGCCCCAGGGCGACGCGTGGGCCGATGAGCTGGAGCGCGGGCACACAGCATAGGTTTCCCCGGCAAGCACCTTGCCGGGGTCGTGATCTTGCCGGGCCCGGAAGCTTGTCGCTCTCCGGGTCCTGCCGGGGCGCATGATGCGCCGAGACATCTCTTGAGGTATGTGTTCCTTGGCCTTCCTGGCAAGCTCCTCTTGCCAGGGTCTTGTGCTAAAGTGATAACCTTGAGCCTGGTGTGGCTTTCCCGGCAAGCTCCTCTTGCCGGGGCCCTGATCTTCTGACTTGTATACTTTGTTCTTGAATGGCTTCATAGGGACCAGAACGGTTCTTGGCGAGCACGTGGTAAGCCCTGCCTCGGGAAGCTGCTACTGCCCGTGCACAAGTTGGGGTACTGAGGTACCCCTATCTTAGTACACCGACATCATGACTCTCTCTACTTTTTTGCACATGCTATGTGGGTGAAATGATGATACCATGCCAACTTTTAACTTTTTCAGAGTTCATTTGATGTGTTTTTCAATTTCAGGGTGATTTAGCTCTAAAAAATTCAGTAAATGCATGAAAAAAATACCAAATGAACTCAGAAAGGGTTGATAATTGATGATGTGGATTTGAATGGTGCATTTTGAACACACAAAAAGTCTGGACTTCAAATAAGTTCAAATAATGAAATGCCTTTGTAATAGATGAGTTTTCGTCTGAAACCCTGATACTTCGAAAGAGATTGTCCATTTTGTACACGAAGTGCATCCAGTTTTTGCCGTAACCCTCTCTACTTTTTTGTACATGCTATGTGGGTGAAATGATGATACCATGCCAACTTTCAACCTTTTAAGGATTCATTTGAAGTGTTTTTCAATTTCAGGGGCATTTAGCTCTAAAACATTGAGTAAATGCATGAAAAATACCAAATGAACTCAAAAGGGTTGATAATTGATGATGTGGATTCTAATGATGCATTTTGAACACACAAAAAGTCTGGACTTCAAATAAGTTCATAAAAATGAAATGCCTTTGTAACATATGAGTTTTTGCCCCAAACCCTGATACTTCGAAAGAGATTGTCCATTTTGTACACGAAGTTCATCCAGTTTTTGTTGTAACCCTCTCTACTTATTTTGCACATGATATGTGTGTGAAATGACGATACCATGCCAACTTTCAGCCTTTTCAGAGTTCATTTGAAGTGTTTTTAAATTTTAGGGTCATTTTTCGGGGTTCGTTTCGACATTTTTATGCATTAACTGAGTTTTCAATGCATTCATGTGTATAATTCAAATTTGAACTACATGCACATGCTCAAGTGCATATAAATTGATTGAAAAATCAAATTTGTGTCCTTGGGTGCATGCTTAGGCCCCATGCAAGAAATGGGAATGAATTTCAAACACAAGGTTGCTGGCAAAACATTGAGATGCCTGGTTTTTTAATTCAAGTAAATCCAAAACTCGTCTGAAATTCATGAAACTTGGCATGCTATCATGGAATGGCACCCGACATGCTGTGGCATTTTTCGTGTCCATTTTGACAGAAGGCGCACTCGAATAATGACAGCCAACAAAGTCATTTTGAAAAAATAATTGCCACTTTAATATCTCAAATGTTTGTAGAATTCAAACTGTGTGCGTTCTGTTAACCAATCACGTGACGCCACGTGTCTTGGTTTTAATGTCTGTAGGTGGTGCCGTGCGGACAACTGCTTGACCTTGACTGAACGGGAGGCGTGCGAGCGCAGTCCGGTGCGCAGGCTGACTGAGAGGCGTGCAAGCTCTCCTCCAATGCGCATGCTCACCAGGAAGCATGCGAGTTGTATGCTGCGCAGACTCACTAGGAAGCGAGCCCTTTGACTTCCATGGCCGCCCGCCTTCCTCTCCATTAATGGTGCCCGAGCCGCTGTTTAATACGGGCGGCCTTACTGTTCGCCTCCCATTCCCCTCCCTCCCGTAGACCTCCACCAACACCATGGCGCAGAACGATTATCTGCCACTAGTCTTCAAGTTTGGTGAAGTCGACTCTGAGCTGGAGGAGATAGAAAATAAGGAGGAATGGGGCCTCATGGACATGGCCCAGAACGAGCTGGCCGCGCCGGTTGCTGCCCCCGCTCCCGTCCCAGCTCCCATCCTCGTGCCCGCGCCCGCGCCACAATCCCCGTAGCATTGACGGCCTGGTCGCCGAGCACTTTCGTAGAGCTGCAAGCCGCGGGCGTCAGCAATGTCACCACGGACCTGCGCGAGCTCGTGTATATGCCAGCACCAGCGTCCGTGCCCGTGCGTGTGCGCGCCCCTCCACCCACCGTGGCGCTGGCCTCCGTGCGTTTGGCTGCACCCACCGCGCTGATACGTCCAAAACGTATCTATAATTTCTGCTTGCTCCATGCCTCTTTTGGGTGATATTGCTATGATATTTATACACTTCCATACACTTTTGATCATATTTGGACTAACCTATTAACTCAGTGCACCCCAGTGCCAGTTTCTGTTTTCTGCTGTTTTTGTATTTAAGGTTTTCCCGTCACGAAAACTGCCAGAAAAATCCCGGAAAAAATATATAAAAAATCAGCGTTCCGGAAGCTTCCATGCGGCCAAAGTAGGGCCGGAGGGGGGCCACCAGGGCTCCAGGCGGCCTGCCCACGCGGCCCCCCTCCTGGCCACGCCGGGGGGGCGCCTGGGCCCCCCAGGCATCCGCTGATGCCCCCTTTGGCATATATTTAACACCCGTCGCAGAAACCCTGATTCCAGACCCCTTTTCTCTAGACGCAATTCCGATCTCCGCCGCCATCGCCATCAAGCTTCGGGGGACCAGAATTCCTATGCCGGCACCCTGCCGGGATGGGGAAGTGCCTCCGGATTCATCTCCATCGACGTTGCTTCCTCCCTCCATGATGCGGGAGTAGTTTCTCCTCGGGGCTGAGGTTTCTACCAGTAGCTATGTGGTCAATTCTCTCTCCCATGATGTGATCTTCGTTGTGATCATAGGCTATGTTAATCTAGGGTGATCCCATGATATTTCCCCTTCCTCTATGTATTGGATTGATGTACTCACTTGTCTTTATCTAGTATAATCCCCGAGACCAAGGTGACAGCGGTCTATTGGACATGGATTAGAAAAATATTTTCATGAGTGATTTCCTCTCTTGTGTGTTGATTGAAGATTGAGAGTCTCTTGGTGCTTGTCTTTGACTATCCTTTAGATATGTTGTGGTGATTGTGGGACTCTCTTTGGATGGCTGCGGTGACATTGGGAAATCCTTAGATTGAGAACTACGAACTTTGAGGTGTGCTTTTGTAGCCCTACATAATTCTCGTCCTCTCTTGACCACGAAGGAATGACCTCCGGTTGCGTCTCCATTGCATGTTTTATGGGAAATATCATGTGATTCGATTATGTTAATGTTGTTTGGAGTTGCCACTAGTGAAAGTATGAAGCCTAGGCCTTGTTTCCACCATTGCAATACCATTTGTGCTCACGTTTACCACTTGTTTGCTTGCTGCACTTTTTATTACAGATTTATATTACTTTGTTTTGCCATCCATATCACTTGCCATTTAACATCTCTTCGCCGAACTAGTGCACCTATACATCTGATAAGTGTATTAGGTGTGTTGGGGACACAAGAGACTTCTTGTATCTTAGTTGCAGGGTTGCTTGAGATAGATTGATACATCCAAAATGTATCTATAATTTCTGCTTGCTCCATGCCTCTTTTGGGTGATATTGCTATGTTATTTATACACTTCCATACACTTTTGATCATATTTGGACCAATCTATTAACTCAGTGCACCCCAGTGCCAGTTTCTGTTTTCGGCTGTTTTTGTATTTGAGGTTTTCACATTACGAGAACTGCCAGAAAAAATCCAGAAAAATTATATAAAAAATCAGCGTTTCGGAAGCTTCCATGCGGCCAAAGTAGGGCCGGAGGGGACCCACAGGGGCTCCAGGCGGCCTGCCCACGCGCCCCCCCTGGCCGCGCCGGGGGGGGGGGGGGGGCGCCTGGGCACCCCTGACCCCCTCTGATGCCCCCCTTTGGCATATATTTACACCGTGTCACGGAAACCCTGATTCCTGACCCCTTTTATCGAGACGCGATTCCGATCTCCGCCGCCATCGCCATCAAGCTTCGGGGACCAGAATTCCTGCGCCGGCACTCTGCCGGGACGGGGAAGTGCCCCCGGATTCATCTCCATCGACGTTGCTTCCTCCCTCCATGATGCGGGAGTAGTTCCTCCTCGGGGCTGAGGTTCTTACCAGTAGCTATGTGGTCAATTCTCTCTCCCATGATGTGATCTTCGTTGTGATCATAGGCTATGTTAATCTAGGGTGATCCCATGATATTTCCCCTTCCTCTATGTATTGGATTGATGTACTCCCTTGTCTTTATCTAGTATAATCCCCGAGACCAAGGTGACAGCGATCTATTGGACATGGATTAGAAAAATATTTTCATGAGTGATTTCCTCTCTTGTGTGTTGATTGAAGATTGAGAGTCTCTTGGTGCTTGTCTTTGACTATCCTTTAGATATGTTGTGGTGATTGTGGGACTCTCTTTGGATGGCCGCGGTGACATTGGGAAATCCTTAGATTGAGAACTACGAACTTTGAGGTGTGCTTTTGTAGCCCTACATAATTCTCGTCCTCTCTTGACCACGAAGGAATGACCTCCGAGTGCGTCCCCTTTGCATGTTTTATGGGAAATATCATGTGATTCGATTATGTTAATGTTGTTGTGAGTTGCCACTAGTGAAAGTATGAAGCCTAGGCCTTGTTTCCACCATTGCAATACAATTTGTGCTCACGTTTACCACTTGTTTGCTTGCTGCACTTTTTATTACAGATTTATATTACTTTGTTTTGCCATCCATATCACTTGCCATTTAACATCTCTTCGCCGAACTAGTGCACCTATACATCTGACAAGTGTATTAGGTGTGTTGGGGACACAAAAGACTTCTTGTATTTTAGTTGCAGGGTTGCTTGAGAGAGACCATCTTCAACCTCTACTTCCCTGAGTTCGATAAACCTTAGGTCATCCACTTGAGGGAAATTGCTGCTGTCCTACAAACCTCTGCGCTTGGAGGCCGAACATAGTCTACAAGAGTTGAAGCGTGTTTAGACATCAGAGACCATCTTCAACCTCTACTTCCCTGAGTTCTATAAACCTTAGGTCATCCACTTGAGGGAAATTGCTGCTGTCCTACAAACCTCTGCGCTTGGAGGCCCAACATAGTCTACAAGAGTAGAAGCGTGTGTAGACATCAAGCTATTTCTGGCGCCGTTGCCGGGGAAGTGAGTGCTTGAAGGTATATCTTTAGATCTTGCAATTAAATCTTTTTGTTTCTTGTTTTTATTTCACTAGTTATGTTTATGGAAAACCTTGCTATTGGATCGTTGCTTGCGGGAAGACGCCCCACACCTGTGGTGGTTGCTCCTCCCCCTACTGAAATTGTGCCCTATAAAATACCAGCTAGTATTATCAATTATGTTTTGGCTAATCGTTATGCAGGAGACAGACATCCCGGTGAACACTTGCTATATCTGTCACAATTATGTTCATTATTTAAGCTTGCAGGTGTATCAAGGGAGTTTGTCATGAGGAAATTGTTCGCCGTATCACTTATAGATAAAGCTTCAGATTGGTATAAGCTTCTCGATAACTCGCACTTGCTTGATTGGCAAGAGCTTATGTCTCTCTTTTACTCTAAGTTTTATCCTCTTCATGAAGTCCATAAGAATAGGAATTATGTTTATAATTTGTATCCTCATGACGGAGAGAGCATTGCTCAAGCTTGGGGGAGACTGAAAACGTTAATTCTAAAATGTCCTAACCATGGGCTCCCCAAAGATATGATTATTACTAATTTCTATGCGAGGACCTCTCGACAGGATAAAGATTTGCTCGATGCTTCCTCTATGGGTTCTTTCACAAACGAAAAGATTGATGCTAAATGGGAACTCCTTGAAAGAATTCAACGCAACACTGAAGATTGGGAGATCGACAAAGGTAAAGAGTCAGGTATAATTTATGAGTATGATTGCATTAAGTCCTTTGTTGAAACTACAAGTTTTAATAAGTTTAGTGCTAAGTTTGGGCTTGATTCTCAACTCCTTGTTGATTTCCTCAAATCTTTTGCTTCACATCTTAATATGCCTAAGGAGGATTGGATCAAGTATCATAAACCTTTTAAAGAGACTTGCAAAGAAAATGAAATTGTTCATGATGATTGCAACATGCATGATCCAATTCCTAAAAATGAAGTTTTATATAAGCATGTTAATTTTTGTGGAGTGGATAGACCTTGTGAAAGGCCTATGATTGAAGAAGAGAAGTATTGTAAGCAACATAAGCATGAAAGAACAATCACTTGGGTCAGAGATTTAAATGAAATTGCTAGAGAATTGTGTGACCTTTATCCTTTTACTTGTGAACTTTGCCGTATAGAGGGTCACTTTAATTTTCAATGCATGAACTTTCAAAACATAACTGTTAACCGGTTGTGTGATAACATGATAACCTCTGATCTTTATGATGAGCTTATGTTATTTTTGATGTGTGAAGATTTATCAGAAAAGACTTCTTGGCTAGATGTTAATGCCATAGGAATAAAAAACACTTTGCAAAATTGCCATCTCTATTGTGTTGTTAATTGTCATGAAAATGATTACATAAGTAAGATTAGAAAGGAGGGAACTTTACCAAAGTATAAAAATGTCTCTTATATTTCTGCTAATAAAAAGGAGAGTTTCTCCCAAGTTTCCCATATTGTTTCTAATGATAAACCAGGATATGTGGAGAAGCTTCATCTCCAACCACTCCCTCCTAAGGTGAAGAAGAAGGAAAATAAAAAGAGGAGGAAGAGGAGCAAGAAGGAAGAAGAATGGGTATCAACCTGGCCTGAGCATATTCCTCCCATCAACTTTTATCCTAACGATTGTAAGTTTAAAGAAGAAGGTGAAGTTTATTGCCTTAATTATCATCTTGATGATACGTCCGTAGGTACTATTGAACATGATTTAGATTATGATATGCATGTTACTTATTGTGATTGGGAAAATGATGATAATGCTACTTATGATCTTGAAAATCTTTTTGGTACCAACTCTGAAAGTGATGATATGGAAAGCTCTAAGCTTGGGGATGATAGGATTGCAAATCCTTTACCCACTAGTGATGTGCTAATTGATAATTCTTTTGCTAGTAAGAATAAAGACAACATGTTTACAAATATAGTTGCTAGCAATGATAATGCTCTTCTCTACTATGATGATGTTATAACTCCAATCTATAGTGATTATAAAGGTACCTATGACATAAGGAGAAATTATCCTTATGAAACTTGTCATAATCTTGGAGGGAATTACTCCCTTGTTGAACACCATCTTCCTAATACACAATTAATCTATAGTGTTCAAGTTGTTTATGATAGTCCTACTCCCACTATTACCATTGAGAAAGATTATGCTTATGTGGAGAGTAAGAGTACCTTTTTGCATGTGGATCATGGTAACAATGCTTTATGTGATGCTTATATTGTTGAGTTCATCCATGATGCCACTGAAATTTATAATGAGAGAGGGAGATTTGGTTCTAAATATCTTTATAATAAGAAGTTTCCTCTCTTTATGGTGAATATTTTGAAGTTATGCTTGTTTTGCGTTCCTATGCTAGTTGCTTTGTGCTTCAATGAATTATTCTATTACAATATTCCTATGCATAGGAAGCATGTTAGGCTTAAATATATTTGGTATTTGCTTCTTGATGCTCTCTTTTGTTCTTCAACTCTTATTCCTACGAGAGCATCATTAAAGTCGTAAGCCTATCTTTATGGCTATAAAGAAAGAGCTCTAGGGAGACAACCCTTGTTATCTTTACCTTCAGTTTGTTCTTTCAGTTTTTTGTGGTCTTGATGTTTGTTACTACTGTAGCAACATCATTGTATCTTTATTTTTCAGCTTTGTGGCAAGTTTAGCCTCTGATTGCAAGAAAGTTCAAAAGTTGTGACGTGCTGTCCAGGAAACAGATTCTGTCCTTGGACAGAAAAACTCGTATAAAATCACCAGATCATCTTTTTGGTTTGAATTTGTTCGACAGCGTGCTCTATACAATTGTCATTCGGGCGTGTGTTCTCAGTTTTTTGATTAGAGTTGCAGAAGTGCCCCGAAAAAATCATTTACTACCTGCTGGTCTGCTTTTCACAGATTCTGCCCTGTTTTGCCTTTTCTTCGTTTTGCAAACCTTGAGCTTGCTTTTTCTTTGCAAAAACCTTTTGGCAATCTTGAGAAACAGTAGACCTTCAAGAATATCCTTATTTCTAGTAACGAACAATTATTTTATTATGGGTACTAACCTCGCTAATCAGATTATGATGAGTTATGTACGAAGGGAGTTTTCAAGTGTGCGAGGGAAGATGATAAAAAGATTCAGGAGTGTCAAACGCTCATGCTTGGGGATGCGCCAGTGCACCCCCGAGAAATATTCAAGAAGACTCAAGCGTCTAAGCTTGGGGATGCCCCCGTGCATCCCCTTCTCCATCAACAATTATCAGTTTGTCTTTCGTTCCACTATATTTTTATCACTTCATCTGTTATGTGCTATGCTTGGAGCGTCTTGCTTTTAGTTTCCTTTTTAGTTTTCTTTAGCTTTGCTTGCTGTCATAACGAGTTGGAACCCATCATTCTTTGTGTGGGAGAGAAACACGCTCCACTTCAACCTGGAACACAAACATAGAATTTTCATGTCTATCTTTGTTGTGTGTGTTCTTTGTCTTTCAATAGCTACTGTCATGTTCAGCTCTTAGTTTTCATGCTTTACTTTTTAAAGAGCTTTTGTTTAGTTGGTTGCTGGAACTCTCTTTAGTTATCATGCTTGTCTTGTTAAGAGAGTTGGCTTCTGTTGCACTGGTTGATATGTCTATGATAAAAATGCTATGTGCATAATGGTGCTTAGTAGTTCATGTTTTCTTATGGTTAGTCTCAAATAGCTGGGGGGTTCTTAATGTGTTATTGAAGTACCAACATGATTTGTTTGCCTATGATGTGGTATGGTTTAGTGGTATCTTCCTCCAGGAATTTATTTGATTGACTTGGCGTATGCTCACGCATATTTAAGACTGTAAAGAAAGTCTATCAAGCCTTGATGATCTTTAATTTCTGGGTAGCGATATAACTTCCATGCCCGATTCAATGTTGCTTTGTCGCTCTGCATGATTATGACCGTCATTGCTCTTTTAGTTGGTCGCTCCCAGTCTTTTGCTAACCTTCGCCTGTACTAAGCGGACTGACTGCTTGTGCATCCAAAATCCTTTAAACCAGTTATGCCATATGAGTCCACCATACCTTCCTATACATGGTATTTACCTACCATTCCTAACGAAGACTTTCATGTACCATCTCGAAATAATTCAAAAAAAAAGCATTTCTCTTTTGTGCCTCTGTTTTAGCTCATGAGGATGTAGTAGTTAATTCATGATCTTTTTAAGTTGGACAAGCTTCACCCCGGGATTGCATGTCTAATGTGCAAACCCATAATACGAGAAGGAACTGGCATAGAGTGCGCCCGGCTCATTAAAAAAATATACAACAAACAAACCCTCCTTCACGCTTTGTTCATGAGAAATCAGAAAACTTTGGCAGTGATAAACAAAAGAGATTAAGAGGATGTGATCGTCCTCATTCGGGAGCCGTTCCTCGAAACTTGTCCAGCTCAAGAAGTAATTGAGTTATCTGCTAGCATTCGTTGACGAAATATGCATATTCTAAAAAATAATTATTACTTCTGTTTTTTAAAACCAAGAGCTCTGGTACATGTTTAGTTTTTGTTTCCGACCACGGGTTTTCAACTTTTCCAACAAAAGCCACGGTTCGAGAGTCTCCACCTTCTTTTAAAGCACCAACTACTGAGAGCATGATTTTCATTCTGAGTGTAATGTGCATTGTCCCAAAGTAGCATTGTCTTTTGCATGATTATGATATCGTTTATTCTGAAATCATTGTATCTAGTCATCACTTAAACCTCTGAGGTGCCCCTGCATTTATGTTTTGCTTCACTAAAGGGGGCAAGCGAGATATCACTTTGTCATATTTGCACACCATGCTCACTACAAATCTATTGATTTTTCAGTATCATACTGTAAAACTTTCAGTTCTTTGTGATTTTCTCATGAGGAAACTTAATTACTACAGATTCATTGTCTCAGTAAGCTTTTGTCATATGACTATGAAAAGTCCTTATATGGTTAATAGCATGTCACCACAAAAATTATTCTTGTTATCATTTACCTACTCGAGGACGAGCAGGAATTAAGCTTGGGGATGTTGATACGTGCAAAACGTATCTATAATTTCTGCTTGCTCCATGCCTCTTTAGGGTGATATTGCTATGATATTTATACACTTCCGTACACTTTTGATCATATTTGGACTAACCTATTAACTCAGTGCACCCCAGTGCCAGTTTCTGTTTTCTGCTGTTTTTGTATTTCAGGTTTTCCCGTCACGAAAACTGCCAGAAAAATCCCGGAAATAATATATAAAAAATCAGCGTTCCAGAAGCTTCTATGCGGCCAAAGTAGGGCCGGAGGGGGGCCACCAGGGCTCCAGGCGGCTTGCCCACGCGCCCCCTGTGACGCCCGAGACCGACGTCCCAGAAGATTCCAGATGTTCAGGGTTCCCCCTTGTGTTTCATTTGTGCTTGTGTTATTTTATTTTTGCATTGCATCATGTCATCATGCCATCATGTCATTTTTATTTTTGCATCTCAACCTAAATAAATTGTGTGGACCTTCGGTCCATTTAAATCGAGGGAAGGTGACTTCTCTTTATAACATATAAAAGCCTCTCAATATTATTAGGGAGCTATATAATAATATTCCATTTGTTGGAATTCACCGTAACACACTTGCAATATTTTCCCCATGTCTTTTTCACTTCGAGTTCTCCATCAAAAACCTTCCCTATATTCTTTTCTCAATTTTCGAGGCTCCTCCAAATATCTAGACTCCGTTCAAACTCCTTTTATTGCAAGCTAAATGTTTTAGTTTGCACTTCCCTTTTTGTTGGAACTATTTTTGTTGGGTTGGTAATATCCCGTAAAGCCTTACAAAAATGTTCCATCTTTTATTTTCTGTTCATGGCCTCCTTTTCTTATTTTTGTGGTCTCTCTCTAATTTTATTTTTCTGCTTAGAGATTAATAAAAGAGGGCAGCCACAACGGGCCTCCTCCTTCCTCCCAGCTGGCCCGTCTTCTCCTCCTCCCTCTGGGCCTCAGCCCCTCCAGCCGGCCCAGGCCTCCTCAGGCATCAGGCCCACCGGCCCGGCCACCACCTAACCCTAGCCGCTACATCCCCCCGATCGCTCCTCCTCTCTTCCCTCAGCCCGCCGCCGCACTCATCCCGATTTTCCCTCGAAGCCCCCCCTTGCTCTCTGCCCGAACCATCTCCAGCGACCGCAGTCTCCTCGCTCCTCCCCCTTTTCCTCGCCCGAGCCGCCAGGTCGCTCGACCCATCTCCAGCGCCGAGGCCCCGCGATTCACCCCGCATCGACAATGCCCGCTCCCTTCCCTCGTCACCGCGGCCTCCTTCCTCCAGGCGTCCCCCTCCCGTGCGCCTCGCTCCTTCTTCGCCTGGCCCGAGCCAGCCGGCCAGGAGCCGAGCTCCCGCACCCAAACCTCCTCTTCGATTCTCCCTCGCCAGTGCGCCTCAGGACTTCTCTTCCGCACGACTTCGGGCTACAGCCGCCCTGCCAAGCCGGCCGGGAGCGCGCCCCTTCCCTCCTCGCCTCGCCGCCTCTCTGGTCAGCGGCCAGAGGCCGCCTTCCTCCGTCGCCGAGACCGCAGTCCGGCCTCTTCCCGCGAGCGTCGCGCCTCCCTGGCCTCCTCCCGAGCGCTTCGTCCAGGGCCCCCTCGAGCTGCTGCCCGGTCCCTGCGGCCTCTACCTCGCCTTCCTCGTCAGGCGCCGCACCTCTGCCTCGTCCCGTGAGGATCTCCTTCGTCCAGGCCGCCGTCGCCGGCCTCCCCTAGCCGCAGAGATGAGAACGACGACACGATGACGTGAACCACTACTTCCTCTACGAGTTGCGAGAACAACTACTTCTTTCTACGGAACGACTTCTTCCTCGTCGGAACGTGAACGCCTTCTTCCTCTACGTCTCGAACCGCCCCGAAACGCACGCTTCAAAGGTATAACCCCGAGACGTGACCCGTGGATGCTTGCATGTGTTGTATGAAATGTCTCCCTTGTGTGCTCCGTGCCCGTTTCGTCCGTTTGTCATGTTCCTCGGTTGCCTCGTCGCCGACTCGTGGGAACCCGGCAACGGGATCGCCCCACTTTCTTCTTGCATGTCTCGCTCTCCGTCATCTTTTGCACCGGTCTCTCAACGAGTATCGGAACTGAGATGTTGCTCGACTTTGAGGTTTCGCTCAACTGTGTTGCTCCTTCTGCTTCATGGACCCGTTCTTCTCCCTTGTGGAATCCCAGGCAAGATGACCGAACCCGGATACCATTACTATCTTTGCCTATTGCTAGTAGTTCCGCTCTATAGTTTTGCCTCGATGCCCATGTTTTCCTGTCAGCCTCCTACTTGTAACCATGAACCTGTTTAACCACCCTACCTATGCAAACCTTTGATTGGCTAAGTACGCTTCGCTCAGCCCCTCTTATAGCATTGCTAATTGCAGGTGAAGATCGAAGATGCTTGCTTCATGTTGAAGTTTGGGTTGGGTTATATCACACTATATAAATGCTTAAATGAAATCATCTATATATTGGCAAGGGTGGAAGGCTAAGCCTTTTGCTTGGTGATTTGTTCCACTCATGCCGTTAGGAACCGTATAAACCGGTGTTATGTTCCTTGATTATGCGTTCCTAACACGGTTGGGGTGTATGGGACCCCCTTGATAAACCGCTAAGTGCTAAGTCTTTTCCAGCAAATCCCAACATTGGTACTATTTGCCTAATAACTAATAAAACTTGCATGTGGACTAGCTATCCCTTTTATTTTAATTCAACAACCCCGGGCCAGTGCTCCACATGAGTGTTGGTCCGAAACGGGGAGCCTGCGGGGCCACCACGAGGACACTCGAGGTTTGGTAAAAACCCGTAGCTTCACCCATCCGGTCGTGTCCTGAGACTTAGATACGCGCGGCTACTATCAGGGTGTCGACACGCCGGGAGGATTTGCTGGATTAGCCTTACCTTAGTTCGGTTTAACTTGAGCACGGGATTCCGAGAATACTCGGGTCTTCCCACTTTGGAGTTGCGACTCCGCGGATCGTGGGCTTGTAATGGGTCAAGTTGGAACACCCCTGGAGGGTTTGAACTTTCGAAAGCCGTGCCCGCGGTTATGTGGCAGATGGGAGCTTGTTAATATCCGGTTGTAGAAAACTTGACACAATGATTCAATACACTACCAGCGTGTGTACCGTGACTGTCAATTTCCGAATAGGGATTCGGGAGTTGAACACGGTGGGGTTATGTTTGACCGGCTTTAGTTAGGATCACTTCGTGATCATCTTTCGACCGAGGCACTTCTCTTCTCGCTCTCTATTACGTAAGCTAGTGCTAGTTGCTGCTGCAGACTCTTGTTGTTCCTTCACCTCTCGTTCTTTCTTCAGCCTTGTCCTCACCCAAGGCTTAAATAGTCATGTTACCCGGGAACGGGATTGCTGAGTCCTCTGTGGCTCACAGTTACTACAACACCAGATGCAGGTTCAGCCGAGTTCGATGCAGGAGCTGGTTCAAGTACTTCACTGGGAGCTCGATGAAGAGAGTGGCCGTATGCTTGTGACGTTTCGACGATCAGTAGTGGTTTCTACTAGGATTCGATCCTGACCTGTGGCTTTATGTTGTTTTGGTATCTTTCTTTTGATCTTCGCCCGTAGTCGGGTTGTGATGTTTTGAATGATGTTTGCTTATGTAATGTATTGTGTGAAGTGGCGCGTGTAAGCCAACTATCTCCTTTTGCAATTTAATCCCTCTTTTACATGAGTCGTGCAAAGATACCAAACTTGAGATCATTCTAGGATGGGTTTATATCTTTAAGTCGTGCCTCGACACGTAGGAGATATAGTCCCATCCTGGGCATTACACCCCCCCTCCTGGCCGCGCCAGGGGGCGCCTAGGCCCCCCAGGCCTCCGCTGATGCCCCCCTTTGGCATATATTTAACACCCGTCGCAGAAACCCTGATTCCAGACCCCTTTTCTCCAGACGCAATTCCGATCTCCGCCGCCATCGCCATCAAGCTTCGGGGGACCAGAATTCCTGTGTCGGCACCCTGCCGGGACGGGGAAGTGCCCCCGGATTCATCTCCATCGACGTTGCTTCCTCCCTCCATGATGCGGGAGAAGTTCATCCTCGGGGCTGAGGTTTCTACCAGTAGCTATGTGGTCAATTCTATCTCCCATGATGTGATCTTCGTTGTGATCATAGGCTATGTTAATCTAGGGTGATCCCATGATATTTCCCCTTCCTCTATGTATTGGATTGATGTACTCACTTGTCTTTATCTAGTATAATCCCCGAGACCAAGGTGACAGCGGTCTATTGGACATGGATTAGAAAAATATTTTCATGAGTGATTTCCTCTCTTGTGTGTTGATTGAAGATTGAGAGTCTCTTGGTGCTTGTCTTTGACTATCCTTTAGATATGTTGTGGTGATTGTGGGACTCTCTTTGGATGGCCGCGGTGACATTGGGAAATCCTTAGATTGAGAACTACGAACTTTGAGGTGTGCAGGTCCACGTTGATTGCTAATATCTGGCGCCGTTAGTAGTTGACACCTTCTTGTTGAAACTGGGAGTCTTAGGGGAAATCGATCCTTGGTATCTTTGCCAAGGGAAAACTTCCGCTACACTGCATCTCAAACCTTCCACTTGGGGTAACCAACGAGGGGCGAGAAGCCATCAGTTGCACTAGTAGAAAACAGGGCATTGGTCCAGGCCTGTCCAGCCCATTAGCCCCGGTTCAATCTAGAACCAGGTCCAATGGGGGCACTGGACCCAGTTCGTGAGCCCAGGGGGCCGGCCGGGCCACGTGGGCCATTGGTCCCGGTTCGTCTGGACCTTTTGGTCCCGGTTGGAGCGACAAACCGGGACCAATGGCTCTTGGTCCTGGCCCACCACCATTGGTCCCGGTTAGTGATATGAACCGGGACCAAAGCCTCCCCTTTAGCCCCGGTTCATAGCGCCAACCGGGACCAATGAGGTGCCTATATATAACCCCTCACTCAAGAGCAGAGCTCACTGCTCTGTTTTTTTTTCTGGCCGAGGAGGAGAGGGGTTAGTGGTGCTCTAGCTCACCTCCTATGCACACAACGTGTTCGGTGGAATGCCCGAGCCACACTAGTTAAGCTTTTCTCCTCTTGAAGCTCTATTTTCTCCGAGATTTGTCTAGGTTTAGCGGTCCGTCATGTCCCGTCCCCGTCTTCGCCGCCGTCGATCGCCCCCGCCGATCTCGTCACCGGCACCACCGTGGTGAGCCTCTTGTTATGTCCATGCTTTTCTTACTTTTATTATTGCTTGTTATTATTGCTTTAGATAGATATTTGTCTAATTTTCTTACGTTTATTATTGCTTGTTATTATATAGTGCGATGGTTTTGATATCCTCCCACGTGGGCCCTCGTCCTGTCTACGATTTGGATGTGGTATATTATCTTTAATTTATAACTAATTGTTTTAGTGTTTATGATAGTTATGCCGACCAACCTGACATGCATAGATGTTTTATTATGTCTAGGAGGTAGTTGAACCAGAAATTCCAACCAACCCTCTTGTGGAGAGGTTAAATTTAGTTGAAGAGGAAAACATTTCCTTAAAGAAAAAATTGGAAAAAATGGAGGAGGAGAAGATGGAATTGGAGTTGCATGTTGCGGAAGTCATCGATGATCACAAGATCAAGATGGACCCTATTGTTGAGAGGTTAAATTTAGTTGAAGAAGAAAACAAATTCTTGAAGGAAAAAATAAAAAAAATTGTGGACGAGAATATGATATTGGAGTTGCATGTTGCGGATGTCGTCGATGATCACAAGATCAAGATGGATGCAATGCGGTTGAAGATTAAAAAGATTAGAAAATATGCCATTCATACCGAGGCTTGGTATCATTATGCCATTGGATCAATTGTTACCTTGGTTGCGATTATGATCGCATTTGTTTTCGCATTGAAAAGTTTTACATAGTTTCGATGTGTATGGAGAGCTATATGTTGTTAGATGAGAACTATATATGTATGTACTTTGGTTTTAATGTGATGATGAACTTTTATCCATTTGGTCACTTAATTATCTATTTATGATGTTCTGTAATGGTTTTTGACACACTTAATTATATATAATGCACGCAGATGAACCGACAATGGATGTATGGTGACAGACACACCTCCGAGTACATTAAGGGCGTGCCTGAGTTTCTAAATGCGGCTGAGGCAAACAAGCAGAATGGTTTTATGTGTTGTCGATGCACTAAATGTGTGAATACGATGTCTTACTCTAACCAGAAAATCCTTCACTCCCACCGGCTCAAGGCGAAGTGAAGGACTGGCTTGAAGGGTTGAAAGCACAGAGACATCCACCTCCGGAGGAGAAGATAGATGCGGTGAAAGCAAAGCGCACTCTTGCTGCCCTGAAGCAACCAGCGAAAAGTAAGCCGAAGGACAACTATGACCGCATGATTCAAAAGTCATTTCAAGAAGCGAAGCGGTCGGGAAGTACTAAAAGTGATCAAAGGTTAGCAGAAGGACGAGCTGGGAAACAAATTGCCCAGCTCGGCGAACAAGCGGACCAATCGTGCCCCCCGCTCAAGGTGTCTAGCGACATGGTCGCAAATGATCCGAGGATGGTGCCCGGTTATACCAATCTTGGAGATTACGTGTCCGACGATGTACAATATGATTTCTTGGACGTGCAGATCGAAAGATACGAGTACAAAAAGCCTCTCGTCAAAAATGAAAGATCTCTATCAACAAATATGCGAAGATTGCATGATTGGTACTTGAAAATCTGCAGAGAGTCTGGGGGGAGGGATAGCTTGTATTTGAGAGTTAAACCAGAGCATGACCTCGTTGGAATTGAACTGTTGCCTGTTCCATTTGAGGAGTTCTATCAGTTTTTCAATCAATTGGCCCTCGATAAAACAACGGTCACCTGCTACTGTCTGTAAGTAGTACTACTTCTGTCATTAAGTCTCTCTATATAGCTGATCTTCATTGCATGTATTTATAATTATCCTCACTATATTATGCAGATTGAAGATCGTCGAATTGAAGAGAAGACAAGTAGGTGATATTGGGTTCATTAACACATACCTCATAGATGCAACCGAGGTTAAATTGCGTCCCTCAGATACCGAGACCAACTTGCTACGATCGTTGGTGGTAAATGAAAAGAAAGATATAATACTCTTTCCTTACAACTTCAAGTGAGTGTTACTGTCTTGTGCATATTTGGTTTCCCTTATATATCAGTCAAGGTTATAGTAATGTAATTGATGAGTTCATGCATGCGTGCGCAGCTTCCACTATATTCTCTTAGAGATTAAGCTTGAGAAGGGAGTAGTAACTGTCTTGGACTCTAAACGTAAAGATCCCGAGGAGTATGTGGACATGACTCAAATGCTCGACAGGTAAGTTAAATCGATCAATATTATCCACCATGCATATCAGCAACTTCATTTCTGATATCAACTAATTGTTTTCTTTGTCTGGCAGGGTTTGGAGAAAATTCACCAAAAAAGCTCCGGGACTGCCGAAGAAGCTAGAATTTAGATACCCGAAAGTAAGTACTATATAGTAGCATGTTCCGCGCGCGCATCTACTATATCTTGATTCAAGCGCTAGTTTCATCAATACCATTTGACATTCTTGCTTATCAGTTTGATTGACCTCTATTTCTTGTAAAGTGGTTGTGGCAGGAACCCGGGAATGATTACTGTGGATACTACATTTGCGAGTCCATCCGCCACACGACCCGTGAGCCGGGCTACTCTGAAGCACAATTTGAAGTGCGTAAGCAATTAATAATATTCACAAATTTATAGCATCATTTCATGTATTGACCCCCTACTTCAAATTAGATGTTTCGGATGCGGGATGAACTCCTAACACCAGATCGTCTGCGAGCAATTCAAGAGGAATTGGCGGCATTCTTCCTTGAACACGTGATCGCGCCAGACGGAGAATACTATGTGGACCATGCGTCCATCCTATAGGAGATTATATTTGTAAGAGATAATTATTGTATATATGTACCCGGTAGTGTCGGATAGATATACGAGAACTTGTTGTTCGACCAATCTCTCGGAGAAGGAGAGGTGGTCGATATTACTTCTCTCTGTATGCATATATATATATGTTGATTATACGATCTTCTGTTTCCTTCATTTGCTTTACTAGCTAGCTAGCTAGCTAGCGTGTCTAGTCCTCTCTATACGTATGTGTAGTACGTAGCGTCGACCAAGCACGGACATAAGAGAGGACACTTCTCTCTATTAATTAGCTAGCTAACACAATATGAAACACCTAAATTAACCGCCCAAAACCTCCAACCCCCCCCTCCCCTTTCAAAAAAACAAAAACCACAGCCACAGAAATGCTGACGCGTGGACGCCTTTTGGTCCCGGTTGGTGCCACCAACCGGGACCAAAGCCCCTCCTGCCTGGGCTCGGCGCACAGGCCACGTGGACACCCATCGGCCTCGGTTCTGGATTGAACCGGGACTAAAGGGTCAGAGCATTAGTACCAATACTTTTGTCCTGGTTCAGGAACCGGGGCTAAAGGCCCAAACGAACTGGGTCCGATGACCCTTTATCTACTAGTGTTGTTTGAATTCTCCCCTTCTTGATTTATACCTCTCAGGTTTGACCTTGGACTTATCTTCCCCTCCAACCTTCATCTTGCCATGACCCCAACGGAAATATTTCTCTCCAAGTCCCTCTTCACACCTTAGGACAAGTCTCTCATCAATTCCAGTAAGTTTTGACCTTATTGGGATTTTTTTCTCTATTTATTTTACTCCAAAAACTATTTCTGTCTTTTATAGTGGACCTTGGTGATTTACAAAGGAAAAACCATATCCATCTTGTTATTTGATTCCAAACTAACTTTCCTAGATAGTCCTTAGTACCCTCAACCTAGATCCATCATGTTTCACTGGTCCACAGTTTAAAATTTTCAAATTTCACCTGCTGCAACTTTGGACCAGATTTGCAAATTTTGGTGAAATTCATATTTATCTTCTTCTAAAAATTCTGTGAAAAACTAGGCAGCCTCTAGATGCATAGAGAGGCCACTCCACCAAATATCAGCCCCAGAAACATTTCACACATGCCAGAATCATTTCATCGAACACATAGCATGCACTGTGCTGTCAGGTTCAGAAACTGTTAACTGAAACTGTCGACAGTACAGTTCGACAATTCGTCAGTTAGTCAGAACGGCAGCGACAATCTCGCCAGTACCTGCCTTGGATCGACGATCACTGCACCTCCTGCTTATCCAACGCGCCGCACGCTCGCTTGGCTGCTTCTGGGCGTCGGTGGCACCCTGGCCCGACCACGCCGGCGACTTCCACGGCAACAGAACCGCCCGTGGCGGCTGGCAGAAGTCACCCCGCGGCTCAATGCCATTTGGCGCCGCCCAAGTCACCCCAGTGCTCCGCGTGGCCATCTCCACTGCCAGCGCACGCCTGTCGCACCGTCGCCGTGGCCTGGCGCGCGCAGAGCGCGTTTTCTGCCGCCGACGTGCCGCACGGCCGTTCCGTCGAGGACAGCCCGTGATCATCTCTCCCCTGCTGAGTTAGGCACGGGAATGGAACCACTACACCTCCTAGTCGATGCTCAAGCCCCTAAACCCGCCGTCCAGCCACTGCATCGCCGTAACCACTCGCCGGACTTATCCCGTTCACGGCAACCGCCTCGGGCCGGCTATATAAAGCACCCCCGAGCTTGTTCTCGAGCCCGCACACCTCCACCATCTCCCTAGACCGTGCCCAGCCTCTGGAAGAGCCTCGAGGGGCCCTTCTTCCCCAACTCTGGCCAACTCCGTCCACTTCGGGCACCAGCAGCGTTCTCTCCGGTGAGAGCTTCTCCGCCGCTGTGGACTCGAGCGTAGCACCCTGACACCTACCTAAGCCTAACCCCCACTCCAATTTGACCCCAGAGGTCCTCTCCGACGAGGCCCACGATCACCCGAGCCGCCGTCCGCCGGAGACACGGTCGTCGTCGACATAGGGCTTGCCAACGCTCAACTCCACCACCAATCGACGCGGAAGATCACCGAGAATCTGTACGTACCATTTTCTCCCCCTAGCTCGCCGTGGAGCGGCGCCGGCGACCACCGCAGCATCTGGCGCCGGCGCGACTCTGTCTCAGAGTTCAAACCCGACGAGTGGGACCCCTCGTCAGCCTCTCACCTCTCCCCCGAACCGTTTTTCTGGAAAGCGCCTTCGGGCGAAGTACGTTTCCTTCTTCGATTTGCATACTGCGTACCGGTTCGCTTTTCTGTTTTCTATTCTAGCCCCTAGAATTTTTCTGTTTCATTACAGATGAGTCCCTGGACAGAAACTCTAATATCTTTTTAACTAAAGATGATTTTGAGTTGATTCTTTTTCTGTCCTCTTTAGTTTCTGTCTAGTTTTTTTGTCATATTTATGTGAAATTTTTTCGAGCAACTTTATTTGCACACACGGTATTTATGTTAGTGTCCGTTTGTTTGAATACGTCGATACCGAAGGACGTGACTCCTTCACCGAGTTAGACTCCGACTACTCCGAACCAGGCAAGCATGTTTGAACCTTTGATATGATGAGTGTGTTGCATGTTTGCTCGAGTAGTTCCTCTCATAAGCATGGTCATATAAGCATTGGTGTATGGTTATATTTCATGCAAGCAAGCTTCGGGTGAGCCCCGAATGATAATGTCTGAACCACCTCGATCATGTAGTGACATGATGGGTGGTATGCTGGTATTGTTGGAGCATGCCAGTAGTTGGTTAACTTAGTATCAACGGAGATCATGTCGTTATTCCATTCATCTCCTTTTTTGGCACTATCATAGGCCGTCTGTTAAGATTGTGGTCTAGTCAATTGTAAACCACTTCTCGAGTACACACCAAGTAGAGGGGCCGGGATGAGGGTTCCATGGCCCTGGATTAAAGCCCGTCATCCGGTCAGGGGGCATGGGTGTTTCCGGTTGGGACCGAGAGGGGGGCACCCCTTAGAGCGCGCATATATAAATTTGATCCCATGCTAATCGAGGTTGTAGCCTCCCCGTCTTAAGATTTTCCGTGAATGTTGTCACGGGTGATTCCGGATAACAGGATGTGAAATGGGTGTGTACTAGTTAGTTGGGTTTCTACTAAAACACCGTAGGCGGAACTAGTCCCCGTGGCTAGTAGAATCCGTTGGCTATGAGTTAATAGTACAAACTCTGCAGAATTAAATCCTTCAAGTAGCCATGTTTATGTCCTAGGGTCAATCTTCGTGTCAACCCGGTGACCGTATCTAGTAAATTCTTGATGGTAACAAGAGTAGTGATTTCGTCAAGTTCATTTCGTAGATGAACTCATCAATTATCTCTGAACCGACTTACTTCCTGAAGTATTTCATCGTTATACTATTGTTATATAAGCCCTTTATGTGATGTCGCTCAGACGTCCGACTGTGGCATTCTTTTTATTTATAAGCCCTTTATGTGATGTCGCTCAGACGTCCGACTGTGGCATTCTTGTTATTTATAAGCCCTTTATGTGATGTCGCTCAGACGTCCGACTGTGGCATTCTTTTTATTTCTAAGCCCTTTATGTGATGTCCCTCAGACGTTCGACTGTGGCATTCTTTTTATTTATAAGCCCTTTATGTGATGTCGGTCAGACGTCCGACTGTGGCATTCTTTTTATTTATAAGCCCTTTATGCGATGTCGCTCAGACGTCCGACTGAGGCATTCTTGTTATTTATTTTTGCTATAAGCCCTTTATGTGGTGTCGCTCAGACGCCCGACTGTGGCCTGCTATCATTTATAATTTTCTCACGAGGCGTCACTCAGACACTCGTTTGGTCTCCTTCCATTTTTTTCTTATGGATTTCGGGAGGATTACCGCCCGACTTCTATTGTTGCATACAACCCACTAATATTTTTATCCGGTTGCATTTTTGTTAGAATACTCATATGCATCATGTTGGCATTTATTATATCTTAAGTCCGAACTGTCTTGCGAGTACATTCAAAGTACTCACCTGGCTTGTTGATTTGGCCAGATGTGGACGAAGGCGATCTCATGGATGAAGAGTTCGATAGCGAGTCCGACGTCTAGTGGAGTCCCAGTCAGTCTTTTGCGATCCTGGAATTGATCACTGTGATATAACCGCTTCCGCCTACCACCAAATAAATTCATCGGGTCTCACTCCGACACTCGATGAACTGTATTATATTGGAGTCACGTCACCCACTTCATTGTGACATAACCACCACATTTTATTACGATTTAGTAGTATGCCACCCTGCCTTGTGACATATCCGCCTTTATGTACCATATTGGCGCGCTTGTAATAAAATTGTTGAGCGATCCTAGCTCAACCTTGTATAATATTCAGTGTACTGGAATCCTGTATCAAGGAATTGTCTACCAGCAAGAAATATTCTTCCTCGCTAGTTTAATATAAAGGTCGGTCTTCCGATAATTATTTTACTGAAGGACCGGTCCTTACAACAGTTGGCGCCGCTGAGCTCGAGGCCCTCAAGGGCGAGGTTGCCAAGGCCAAGAAGGAGGCCGAGGCGAACAAGGTAGCCGCTGACAAATTGGCTGCCGATTTGGAGGCCGAACAGGCTAAGTGCCAGAAGCACCGGTCTCGGGTGCCGAAGTCGAGGTCGAGCTCAAGGATGCCATTCTCAAATGTGAGGCATTGGAGAAGAAGGCTTTAGAATAGGCATGTGAGCTTGCTGCTGCAGTGATGATTGCCCAGGATGCGCGAGGCGAGTCGCGCAGCGCCCGTCAAGAAACCGAGCAGGCACGACAGATAGCATATGGTAAGACATTTCTCTTACAGAGCATCTTTGGAGGGCAAAAGTAAATTGGGCTGACATGGTTATGGAGTTCTCGAGGCGTGTTTGCCGATCTTCCGAGGAGCAGCGCAGATGCCGCCCAATACTTTTGAGCCCAGGAGGGTAACAACACGGAGAAGTTGTTCTGGTCGCAGTTCTATTCGCCAAAACATCCGGTGCCCCTCAACGACCAGATGAAGCAGCTGGTCGAGCTGCACAACAAAACTTGGGTTCAGCCATGAAGGACTTAATAGTCCGGCTATGGCCCACTGATCCAATCCCAAGTAGTTACTTCAGATTGGTGAAGCGGCTTGTCGAGGCGAGTCCACAGGTCGACGCATTGACTCGTTCGGCTTGCATAGAAGGTGCTCGGATCGACTTCGCTCGTGTCAAAGTGCACTGGGCGAAGATGAATGCAGGGCATATTGCAACTGCAGTCCACCCGCTGACAAGGAGCACCGCAAGCCGGAGAAGTACTTTGAGGACGTCATCGACAGCGCCCGCCTTGTAGAAGGCCAGTGTTCGAAGGATGTTATCTTCAAGTGATTGTATCCGGATGTTAAGACTTAGGCTTATGAATCTGATGTATATGACTTTTGCGCTATTATAATACCAGCGTATTTTACCTCCTGTGTGACTGTTTATGTAAATCTGGAAGTTTCCAGTCGTCGGCTTCAGCCCCAATGTACATAGTACTGGGGTGTTCGGTCATATACATGTACACTCTTTATCCAATGTCTTGGTCCGTATAGGAGGTGTATGCGCAGCGAACCAGGCAATCAGACTATGCGGCGCTATTGCTTTCACTTAGTCGTAGGAGCTTGACATGTGGGGCCAGGTACTAGCCCCTGGTGCGGATATGATATTCCTTTATTTAAAGTATCCAATTGCACCTGACTGGGAAAAACCCAACCCTTCATATAACATGGGGTAGATCTCTATCGATCGTAGTATAAAACTAAGTCGCCGGATTGCGGACCAGGTTCACGCCTATCATGACGGTCGGTTTTCGGCTTTCTCTAGTGAGGTACTTGACCGAACGAGCCAGAAGTACAATCGCAGTAGTTCTCCCTTTACACCCTAGCCGAACAATCGGGAACGTAGGGGTAAGCATAGGAGTCGGGCAACCCAACTATTGACCCAAGACATGATTCAGAACTGATGCATATAAGGCAAACATCCAGGACGCCGAACACTCCTTATAGGGGTTCGGTCTTTTCAACATATACCGGGCTGAATACAGCCCCTGGTAATATATCCTTATTAACAAGGCACATATGGCAATCTGATATGGGAAGAGAACATTTATGTTGAGTGAGTAAAACTCCGAACATAATGCGAATCAAGTTCTTCTATTAATATCCCTTTGTGGAACGGCGAGGCGCAAACTTACACACAATGCCGAAAACCTTTTTGGACATTTTACATGACAAAAAGGTATATTACAAGAAAGAGGAAAAAGGTTTACACAGGGTCTTAATCTAAAAAGAAACCTTAGTGCGGGTCCCTGCTGCATGTCTGCGCTGTTTCCTCCTCTGTAATGTGTCCTTGAAGGGGTGAGAGTATGATGGCCGTGTGTAAAAAAGAAAAAGAAAATCTGGAAAAGAAAAAGAAATCCAGTGTGGCCATAACAAAACCTGTTCATTTAATGAACCTGAAAGGATAGGTTTAGAGTCCGAATAGGGTCAAGCCAAACTATGGACTATATACTGTGTGTGCCCCCAGCGCCGCCCAAGGGATTTTTAAGGCATAATTACGCACTCTAGGTACATGTGCTATCACCTTATGGGGTAGTCAATGGGGGAGTAGCTGCTAGTCTAGCTCAGGTTCATCTGAGCTACCGCACTGAGGTGTGTGCCGGACACATTTAGTTATGTCCAACAGATTATCCGGCTTGAATAGGCCGTTTTGTACTTCGGCTTCTAGGGCCGCAGTGTCTTCCTCCGTACGGAGAGAGCGCTCCATGTTTCCATTTAACGTGATGACGCCACGTGGTCCAGGCATTTTAAGCTTTAGATAAGCATAATGCGGGACTGCTTTAAAGTGGGCGAAGGCCGTTCTTCCGAGTAGTGCATGATAGCAACTTTGGAACGGAGCTATGTCAAAGATTAGCTCTTCGCTTCGAAAGTTATCGGGAGAGCCGAATACGACTTCCAGTGTTACAGAGCCCGTGCAGCGGGCTTCTACGCCCGGTATCACTCCTTTAAAGATCGTGCTGCTTGGCTTGATTCTTGTCGGGTCGATCCCCATCTTGCGGACAGTGTCCTGATATATCAGATTAAGACTGCTGCCGCCGTCCATAAGGACTCGGGTGAGATGGTATCCATCGATTATTGGGTCCAGCACTAGGGCAGCCGAGCCCCCATGGCGAATACTAGTCGAATGATCCCCACGATCAAGTGATCGGACAGGCCGACCATGGGTTGAATTTCGGGGCGACAGGCTCAACGACATAGACATCTCGGAGTGCGTGCTTGCGCTCCCTCTTTGGGATATGAGTGGCATATATCATGTTCACTGTTTTGACCTGCAGTAGAAATTTCTTCTGTCCCCCTGTATTCGACTGGCGAGGTTCGTCCTCGTCTTCGCTCTGAGGCTCCTTCCCCTTGTGTTCGGCATTGAGCTTGCCGGCCTGCTTGAAGACCCAACAATTACGGTTGGTATGGTTTGTAGGTTTCTCTGGGGTGCCATGTATTTGGCAGGGCCTATGTAATACTTTGTCCAGACTGGATGGACCATCTCTGTTGCCTTTAAATGGCTTCTTTCGTTAACCGGGTCTAGAGCCGCTGAATCCGGCGTTTACCGCTATATCATCTAGGCTTCCAACATTGTTTCGATGTTTATTTTTGTTACATCGTGGCTTTCCATTACCGTCCCTGTCTTCAGATGTTCCAGGGTCGCTGGTACTGCTATGATCTAACCAGCTATCCTCACTCGCGCAAAAGCGAGTCATGAGTGTACTTAGGGCTGTCATTGTCCTTGGCTTTTCCTGTCCAAGGTGTCTGGCTAGCCATTCGTCCTGGATACTATGCTTGAATGCCTCTAAGGCTTCAGCGTCCGGACAGTCGACGATTTGGTTCTTCTTAGTGAGAAACCGATTCCAAAGCTTGCGGGTTGACTCCCCGGGCTGTTGGATGATGTGACTTAGATCGTCAGCGTCCGGGGGCCGAACATAGGTCCCTTGAAAATTGGCCCAAAAGCATCCTCAAGTTCTTCCCAACTCCCAGTTGAGTTCTCTGGGAGACTGTTTAGCCAGTGCCGAGCTGGTCCTTTCGGCTTGAGGAGTAAATATTTAATGGAGTGTAGATCATCTCCTCGAGCCATGTGGATGTGAAGAATAAAGTCTTCTATCCAGACGGCAGGATCCATCGTTCCTTCGTACGCTTCGATGTTCACAGGTTTAAACCCTTCTGGAAAATCATGATCCAGCACCTCATCGGTGAAGCACAGAGGGTGTGCAGCTCCTCTGTATTTTGCTATATCGTGGCGTATGTCCGATGGTTGTGATGTTCGGTATTGACCTCGAACTGGTATGTTACCGGCGCGATTGGCTTGATAGCCGCCGTCCCGCGCGGTAGCCCAGTCCCTAGGTCCGTAGATAGACCTGGTCTTGCTAGCATTTTTTGTTCAGGTCCTCACGCAGATCGTGTTTTCGGACTTGAGCCGCATCCTCCTTTCCTTTACGGGGTGTGATACGTCTCCAATATATCTATAATTTTTGATTGTTCCATGCTATTATATATTCTTTTTTGGATGTTTAATGGGCTTTATTATACACTTTTATATTATTTTTGGGACTAACCTACTAATCCAAGGCCCGGTGCAAATTGCTCTTTTTTGCCTATTTCAGTGTTTCGCAGAAAAGGAATATCAAACGGAGTCCAAACGGAATGAAACCTTCAGGAGAGCTATTTTTGGAATAATATTAACACGAGAGACTTGGAGTACACGCCAGGAAGCGAAGGAGGTGGCCACGAGGGCAGGGGCACGCCTAGGGGGGTAGGCGCAGCCCCCACCCTCGTGGGCCACCTGTTGACCCCCCTACGTGCCTCTTCAGCCTATATATACTCTCATACCCTAAAAACATCGAGGCAATTGATGAAACCCTAATTCCACTGCCGCAACCTTCTGTTCCCGTGAGATCCCATCTTGGGGCCTGCTCCGGAGCTCCGCCGGAGGGGGCATCAACCATGGAGGGCTTCTACATCAACACCATAGCCTCTCCGATGAGTTGTGAGTAGTTTACCACAGAACTTCGGTTCCATAGTTATTAGCTAGATGGCTTCTTCTCTCTCTTTGGATCTCAATACAAAGTTCTCGATCTTGGAGGAGATCTATTCGATGTAATCTTTTTGCGGTGTGTCTGTCGAGATCCGATGAATTGTGGGTTTATGATCATGATTATCTTTGAACAATATTTGATTCTTTTCTGAAATCTTTTATGTATGATTATAATATCCTTGCAAGTCTCTTCGACTTATTGGTTTTGTTTGGCCTACTAGATCTATAGGTCTTGCAATGGGAGAAGTGCTTGGCTTTGGGTTCAATCTTGCGGTGTCCTTTCCGAGTGACAGCAGGGGCATCAAGGCACGTATTGTATTGTTGCCATTGAGGATAAAAAGATGGGGTTTATATGATATTGCATGAGTTTATCCCTCTACATCATGTCATCTTGCTTAAGGCGTTACTCTGTTCTTATGAACTTTACACTCTAGATGCATGCTAGATAGCGATCGATGTGTGGAGTAATAGTAGTTGATGCAGAATCGTTTCGGTCTACTTGTCACGGACATGATGCCTATATATAATGATCATGCCTAGATATTTTCATAACTATGCGCTTTTCTATCAATTGCTCAACATTAATTTGTTCACCCATCGTAGAATTATGCTATCATGAGAGAAGCCACTAGTGAAACCTATGGCCCCCCGGGTCTATCTTTATCATATTTATCTCCCATCAACTTGACAATTTCTGCCGCCTTTATTTATTTGCTTTATTTACTTTCTGTTCCTATACCAAAAATACCAAAAATATTATCTTATCATATCTATCAGATAAAGAAGAAAAGATACTAGTAGAAGTCGAAGACGCGGAATGATAGTGAATAGAGAGAAAGATTCTTCTGATTATCTCACTCCCGTAAGTGATCGTGAAGGGATTGACAACCCCTTATCGCGTTGGCTGCAAGGTTCTTATTTGTTTGTGCAGGTGCGAGGGACTCGCATGTGGTCTCCTACTGGATTGATAACTTGGTTCTCAAAAACTGAGTAAAATACTTACGCTACTATGCTGCATCGCCCTTTCCTCTTTGAGGGAATACAACGCAAGCTCGAGAAGTAGCAAGAAGAATTTTCGCGCCGTTGACGGGGATTTCTACGCAAAAGCCATATACCAAGTACCTATCACAAACCCTTATCCCTCACACTACATTATTTGCCTCTCCTTTTCCTCTCCTCCACTTCACCCTTATCGTTTTTTTCACCCTTGTTTTTCCGTTCGCCCCTTTTCACTTGCCTTTTTTGTGCTCGTCTTTATTGCGGTTTGTTGTTATCATGTCTGAGATGGGGGGGGGGGATGTCGTTGAAAATGGTAGTAATGTCGAGGGCAACTTTGCTTTTTTTGATCCCTCGGATGAAACTACCACCTTACATACTAAAAAGTTCCGGGTTGGAAGTGGTAATATTATTAGAAAATGAGTTCTTCAAGACTTATTTACTTGTGCCGGTGCTTTACCCACTATGGGTGGATCTATTCTTTATAGAACTAGTAGTCTTGCGGATGCCATATCCATGCTTTGTAGTTGAAATCGAAAGGCAATTTATCCATATGCATCCTTGCATTCAGAGAATCTTTCTTGAATTTTCCAATATTGAGCATTCTTCTGTTAAGCGCGCAGCTACTATCTTTTTGGCTCACTGTCGTGGTTCTAAGCCCGACAGTACGAGTAGGGGGTACGAATGAGGAGGCAAGGCCCTAGCTATGGTGGAGTTGTACACGAGGTGTTTTACGAGTTCAGGACCTTCTCGGAGGAAGTAACAGCCCTACGTCTCGGTGCCCGGAGGCAGTCGACTGATATGTGTATAGGTGTGAGTTACAGGGGTGAGAACCCTTGTACAGGAGGAGGGGGTTGCTTATATAGTGCGCCAGGACCCCAGCCATGCTCCACGTTACCAAGGGTTTAATGTACATTAAGGCAGACGTTACTGATAATGACTGTATTAAAGAGTAATAAAGGTATTCACTATGGCGAGTAAATACCAGACCGTTATTGTCCTAAGGGACCTTCGACCTTCGGGGGTCGAGTGCCTTGGATTGGTCTAGTGGGGTTGAGTCGTCTTGCAGGTGATGTCCAGTCGAGTGGGATGTCCTCTTGGGCCGTCTCAGTTGACTGTCTTTATCATCGTAGGTTTTCTCTTTTGATCTTCTGGGGTAGTGACCTTGGGTGGGGTACCTTTGTCAGGCCTGTGAGCCTACCCTAGGTCTATAACCTCGTGAGTAGCCCCGGAATGGATTGAGGCTTGAGCAGGAGAGAGTGCTGAGGAAAGCCCCGGTCCTGGCTCGACGCCCTTGGGGTAGTCTTCTCTGAGCTTGCGGACTAGGCTGTCCTTCTCAATCTTGTCTTGGTCGCCTTGATCGATTCTGGAACCGTCGAGTGCGTTTGTTGCGTCCCCCGTCGGCTAAACTTTGCGCTAGGCGTCGGGTGCCGTTGGCGTGCGCAGTTTTCAGCGGGGTTGGTTGCTCTCTGATCGCCGGATTTCACGGTATTTCGAAATTTGGGGAAGCGCGCGGGGCGGGTCGTGCCGCAGCAATCGGACGGATATGCTCGGGACGCCTCAATCCTCACGCCACCTTTTTCGCCACGTATCGCGTCCACACCTGTTGCGGGATTTGATAAGATCGCTCGGGGCCACCGGTCAGCCATTCGACCGGGGTGCTATAAGTGTGCGCAGAGCCCGAAGTGAGGGCACTGTGCGCCCATTCCTTGTTCTTGCGCCCCTGCCTCTCCGTCGTTCCTCTGCTCCTTCTCGCTTTCTCCACAGCAAACGTCAGCTCGCGTGCCATGGGCAAGGACAAGACCACGGCGATGGAGCGTTCGAAGAAGGCGGTGACAGGGAAGGGGAGGTGGTCAGGCCGTAGCTGATCATCGTCGAGGTCCGGGCTCCCTCCTGGTTGGATCCAGGGGGATTGGATCAGGTCCACCGTCATGGCGGAGGATTTGGAGGAGCTGGAGGAGGAGGGGCTGGTCGCCCGCGGCTCCTGGCGGGTGCCGGAGGGCGAGCTTGAGCCCAGGTCGCAGGAGGGCGAGTGCGTCCTTCTCGCGACCCACATCGATCGAGGTTTCTCCATGCCTCCGCACCCTTTCTTTCGCGCTTTCTTGATATTCTTCGTCGCCCAGCTGCATTACTTCACGCCCAATTCCATCGCCTTCCTTGCCGCGTTCGTCTCTATGTGCGAGAACTTCCTCGGCTGTCGGCCGCACTGGGGTTTGTTCAAACACATCTTTACTTGTCGCTCGCAAACTGTCAAGAAGGCAAACCCGAGTGACGAGAAGACGCACGTCCTCCAGGCGTGTGGTGGGCTCGGCATCCAACTTAGGAATAGGAGCGCTTTTCCCCCAATGATTCTTCCGGAGTCGATTCGGGGCTGGCAGTCGACTTGGTTCTATTACAAGGACAGTCCGAATCCTGGTCAATTGACCGGACTCCCCCCTTTCTCTCTTGGTCGAGCCAGCCAGCCTCCTTCAATGATCGGGGGTCGGGACGAGAGGGAAGAAGTGAACATGTTGGTGGAACGGGACATCCAGTTGGTCCGCGAGGGAGTCACAGGGTTGGACCTGCTTGAGGTGTATCTCATGCGGAGGATCCAGCCGCTCCAGGCTCGGGACCACCCGATGTGGCTGTACTCCGGCACCGACGACTCGTCACGAGTCCACCCGGAGGCGGCAGACGTGAAGTACGTGGTGCAGTGCCTGAAGTGCGTCATGGGGAACAAAGACAACCCCAGGGGGTCCGGGAGGGTCCTCCCATTCGACGCTGACCATCTTCCTGACAAGGTCTGTCCTTGGCTTCCGAGTGGTGTTCCTGTTATTGGCTTGTAATTGTCTTGACGAGTCTGACTGACATTTGGCTGATCTTCCTTTTTTGTAGATCTATACTGAAATATACTCGGTGCCCAATGGGGACCAGGTCCAAGAAGGCGAAGAGGGTGTGGGCGACGTCTCCGAGTGGAATTCAGATGAAGAGACCGAAGAGGAGAGCGAGGACTACAGCAGCGGGCAGGAGGTCGAGTCACCTCCCCGTGATGAGAAGCGATCCAAGGGAAAGCACGACCCAGGGGCTTTGCGCGCTCGGACGGGTCCCTCTAGCGCCCAAGCGAGATCGTATGGTCACTCCTGATCCATCTGAGAAGGCGCCCTAGCACCCCAAGGTCACCACCGCCAAGCCCCGGAAGGCCCTGCCCAAGATCAAGGTGGATGTTCCCATTGCCTCCACGTAAGTGCTATTCAGCTTTGTTCTTTTCTGCCCTTCGGAGGTCGACTATGTCTTCATCGACTCAACTTCAAGGAAATTCTTCAGTGCTGCTGCTTCCGCGACCTCGATGGACATCGACAAGGGCCGGGACGATGAGGAGACCGCGGATGCTGCTACGTCCCGCGCATGTGCGAGTTGTAGACCGCGCTTTGATTTTCGTCGATTAGAGCTGACGGTCGACTGAATCTCACAACTGTTTGTTTTGAAGTGCCGCGTCACGTCATAGAGCTCCCAGACGATGATGATGATGATGAGGAGCGCTCAGGAGACGCTCGGCGACGCACGGGGAGGAAGGGCCGGAAGGTGCCTTCTGGCCGAGAGGCCCAGCGATAGGAAGACGCAGCCCGGGCCACGGTCTCCTTCGCCGTCCCCGTGTCGACCGAACACCCAGCTTCATTGGCTGGAGAGGCCCTCGACCCAGCACCTGCTCCAACCGTCGACCCAGTGCCCGCTCCGGCCGTCGACCCAACGCCTGCTCCGTCGTCCTTTCTCTTCTCCACCTATCGCCTCCCGGAGGATCCCGTGGGCGAGGCTCAAGAAGCTGTTCGCCAGGCGGGGCTGATGATGGAGAAGACGAAGGCAGCGTACGAGGCCAGCATGGCTGCTTACGACGCTAGTTCTGCCCTTCGGACGAATGTACAAGTTTGTTTCCTCCATATGATTGGTTTGCTGTGTTGGAATGATCTTCAGTTTGAAAAAATCTACTGCTTTGTTCGTAAGATGATGCCACACCCACTGGGTGTTGTCATGACGTGTACCCTTTTAGCATTTGCTTTGAACTTCACTTGAGCTCGAGCCAGACTGATCTTGACCGAGTGAGAGCCAGTGGGGGCACGCTCAGTGCACCCATTGGGTGTAGTCCCCAAGACCGTGGTCGACTGCTTGTAGTCGGCCATGGTCTGATGACAGAACTTTCCTCCTTGTTTTTTTAGCCGAGCCAGACTGATCTTGGCAGAGTGAGAACCAGTGGGGGCATGCTTAGTGCACCCACTGGGTGTAGTCCCCGATACTGTGGTTGAGTTTTTGACTCGACATTAGTCTTAGAATCCTGTTTTGTTGTGTTTGTGCAGAAATCTTGCGAGTTTGGAGCTGAATTAGCGGATCTTGAGAAGAAGCAGATCTAGCTCAATCTCGACTTGCAGCTGGCTTGGGACCACATGAAGAAGACGCAGGACGACGCAGCTGGTAACTGATGCGAGCAATTCGTCGGCTGACCTTTGTCCAGTGATGTCTTTTGTAGGCCAACTGAAGGCGGCCTTGGAGCAGAAAGACCTCGACTTGGCGGCGGCGCAGCAGCAGGCTCAAGAGAAAACAGAACTGGCAGAGCAGAAGCTGGCTTCCACAGGCGCGCCTGAGGCTGAGATCACCAGGCTGAAGGGTTCCCTCGACGCGGCTAACCATGAAGTGACTCGATGATACGTCTCAAACGTATCTACTTTTCCAAACACTTTTGATATTGTTTTGGCCTCATTCTTGCATGATTTGGACTAAACTAACCCGGACTGACGCTGTTTTCAGCAGAGCTGCCTGTATGGTTTATTTGTGTGCAGGAAAACGGATTTTTAGGTATCTCAGAAAAATCCACGAAAAAACACAGAAAATCCACGCACCCGAAGGAACCAGGAGCCAGAAGTGGGGCCAGAGGGGGGCCAGGGGGTGCCCAGGCGCCCTGTGGGCGCGCCCCCCCCCTGGGCCTCGCCGGGGGGCCGCCTGGGTGGGTCCCACACCCCCTGGTGCCCTACTTTGCCTCGTATTTTTACTCCCGACGCAGAAACCCCAGATCAGAAGTTCTTTCGCAGTTTTCCGTCGCGGAGCCGCCGCCACCCTCTGTTCTTCCTCGGGAGGGCTAATATGGAGGCTAAATTGGCCTCCGGAGAGGGGAGATCGTCGCCATCGTCATCATCATCACCACTCCATCATCCCTCCATGACTTCTCCCTCCATGTGTGTGTAATTCCCCTGCTGTAGGCGAAGGGGATGGTAGGGATTGGATGAGTTAGATCATGTAATAGTTTGTTAGATCGTTGGGGGCATGTTGCCTATCATCTACTATGGTGTTTATCATCTTTGCTTCAACTTGTTATTCTTAATGCTTGACACTTAGGGCCCGAGTGCCATGATTTCAGATCTGAACCATATGTGTTTGCATGAATATATTTGTGTTCGTGATCCTATCTATGAGTTGTTTGCACCTGTTACGGTCCAGAACCGGCGATCCCAAAAGTGACAGCTTGGGACACCAAAGGGGATGGTCCGTAGTTTGAGGATTACATGTATCCATTGAGTTCATTTCTTTGTTCCGATGCTCTTTGACAGGAGCACCTTAATATCCATAAGTTCCTTTTGGCCCCGTTCGTAGCGGGATGATAGGACAAAAGATGTTGTGCAAGTTCTTATTGCAAGCACGTACAACTACCTACGGGATACATGCCTAATGTTTGATATTTGCCTAGATGATCATTACTTTTCCGTGTGTCGTGCCCCAAGTTAAATCTATCTCATCCATGCAGCGCCCAACCATCCATCTCCCTAGCCTACAGTGTTTTAAACCCTGCTTTTCACTAGTTGCTACTTTTGCCATTTACTACTGCTATTTACTTTTGCTGTTTACTTTTACTATTACTATCATCACTATCATATCACTGTTACCACTTATCTTTTGTTGCAAGTAAGTATATTTCAGGTGCGGTTGAATTGACAACTCAACTGTCAAAGCTTATAAATACTCTTTGGCTCCCCGTGTGTCGAATCAATAAATTGGGTTATTCTTACCCACGAAGACTATCTCGATCCCTTACGGTTGAGGGTTATCAAGTACCGTTTTCTGGCGCCGTTGCCGGGGAGCATAGCAATATTTACAAGTCTACTTGAGGTATCCTACCTGCTGCACTTCATCCACTATGGGTAAGAAAGGAGACCCCAAGGTTCCGATCTTACTATCCACTATAAGAAGAGGTACTGCTCTGAGCACTAGTGCTACACTTGATTCACCTTCTGTTATGAGTAAGTTTGCCTCACCACCAACACATGATGCTCCTACTGAATCTGTTACTATGTCTGATACTCTTGATGATGCTTCTACTACTTTTGATGATATTAGTTCGCTTGGTTATGCTCTTGAGAAACAAATTGCTGCTGCTGCAAAAAAATCTGGAATTGAACTCCCTGTTACTCGCTACCCTATTGGTGAAACTTATGATTATCCTGATTTGAGTAAACTCAAGGAGAGTCTCCTTGATGATGATTACTATATACTAGATGAAGATTTATGCAGGGAACTGACAGAGTTTTCCGGCTCTGACCCTGAAGCTATTAAGAAACTGTTTGAAAAACACTCTCTGAAGAACAAAACCGTTCCTAATCCTGAATTTGCTACATCCCCTATATGCGTTGATGATCCTGATTATGATTTCTCTGTTGATCTTTCACTTATACCTATGGTTGAAGCTGACCCCTTTTATGGCAGAGAAAATGATGATGCTATTGCACACCTGACTAAACTCGGTGAGTTGGGTAGCCTGTTTACCACAGATGAGAAGATACGATACTTTTATGTGACCAAGCTTCTTCCTTTCTCCTTGAAGGAGGGTGCTAAAGCATGGTATGATTCACTCCCATGCGGTTCCATTAAGAGTCCTCAGGACTTAGCTCACTCTTTTGTTGATAAGTACTTTCCTGCTCACATGCAACATGCTGCTTTACAAAGAATTTATAACTTTAAACAGTTGCAGGATGAGTCCCTCCCTAAAGCTTGGGGGAGGTACTGCGGTCTGATTCGGGCTAGACCAGGACATGAAATCCCTAAGAATGAATTAATCGATATATTCTATGCTGGTCTAACTGATGAATCCAGGCCCTATTTGGACAGTTGTGCTGGTTGTGTTTTCAGGAAAAGAACACCGGATGATGCGGAAGATTTGATGGGCAGGATTGCCAAAAACCATGAAGATTGGTCCGTCCCTGAACCACCTCCACCAACAAAGAAGAGGGGCATGTTTGTTCTAAGCCCCGAGGATATGCGAGAAGCAAATAAGTCTATTAAAGAGAAAGGTATTAAAGCTGAAGACGTGAAGAATCTACCCCCTATTGAGAAGATGTGTGAGCCTACCACTCACCCTCCTATGGTAGAGGTACACTCTCTTTTAGATTTCAACGCAAGTGACATCCCTCATGGTAAGCCTCCTAATCAATGTTTAGATGAGTTTGATAATTTTATTATGAAACAGAATCATTTTAATTAGAGGATAGAAAGTCAGTTGCATGATAATTCCCTTGCTATCAAAAGACTGCTTGATGTTTTAGATAGAACAGTTAATGATGTTCAATGTCTTGTGAAGCATTTTCATATGGTTCAAACTCAGCTTGATCAAATTTCTAATGTGCAAAGAGATTTGCTTGCTAACAATGCCAAACAAGATAATTTGCAGGCTTTCGGGATTAAGACCCGAGGAGGAACTAGCACTCAAGATCCACTTTATCCAGAGGGGCATCCGAAGAGAATCGAGCAGGATTCTCAAATGCAGGAAGAAGAAATTGTTGGCTCTCCAAAGAAAAAGAAGAAACATAAGGAGACTGACAATTCTAATGATCCTATTGCAGATGAAGAACCAGCTATTGATCCCAACAGTGTATCTATTTCCGATGCTGAGACTGAAGACGGTGTTGAACCTGAAGGTAATAATAATGAGAAGAATGATCCGCCTGAAGTTCGAGAAGAAGAAGCACCTGACAAACGTAAGAGGTACACTAAAGAAGACTTCATCGCAAGAAAACATGGGAAGGAAAGAGAACCATGGGTACAGAAACCCATGCCCTTTCCAGGTAAGTCCATCAAATCTAAAGAAGAAGAGCATTATAATAAGTTTTGTGAGTGGATTAAACCTCTTTTTCTTCAAATCCCTTTCACTGATGCTATTAAGTTACTTCCTTATTCAAAATATATGAAAGATATTGTCACTAACAAAAGAAAAGTTCCTAATGATGCAATATCTACTATGCTTGCTAACTACTCTTTCAGTGGCAAGATTCCTGAGAAGCTCGGTGATCCAGGTATACCCACCATTCCTTGCTCCATAATGAATAATTATGTCAAAACTGCTTTATGTGATCTTGGAGCAGGAGTGAA
The DNA here is from genome assembly GCA_902687465.1 of Secale cereale. NCBI lineage: Eukaryota > Viridiplantae > Streptophyta > Magnoliopsida > Poales > Poaceae > Secale > Secale cereale. Next base: position 27,794,852 of record LR738714.1, read on the forward strand.
TGTTATGCCTCTCTCTCTTTACGAGAGGCTTTGTTTAGAAAAACTAATTCCTACAGATATCTCCCTTCAGATGGCTGACAAGTCAACCGCTGTTCCGATAGGTATTTGTGAGGATGTTCCCGTAGAAGTTGCTAATTGTTTAATTCTTACTGATTTTGTTGTGCTTGACATGCCTGAGGATGGGAGCATGTCCATTATTCTTGGTAGACCTTTTCTTAACACCGCAGGTGCTATTATTGATTGCAATAAAGGGAAGGTTACTTTCCATGTGAATGATAAAGAACACACGGTATATTTTCCAAAGAAGACCGACAGGAGGCATGGCCTCAACTCTATAGAGAATATCGAGACCGTGAAAATTGGAGAATGGGACTATACACTACATGTGCCTCACAAATATAAAACTATCATGGTGGGGACAATGTCCATCAAAGTAAAGGTTTAGTAACTACTTCGTAGGAGTTGAGACTTTTTTCTCTATATATCGCCTGTTTGTTGGTAAGACTTGATCAACCTTACTAGTGAACATGTTTTATATAGATAAAAAGTTGAGCTTGTTATGTTTTCACTTGGTTTTAGTTTTGTCCTACTTGCTATACCAAGCATTTATGTTTTTGAAGCTTCATAATACTACTAACTGCTTCAAATTTTCAGAGAGTTTCGCAGCTTTTTGAACTTCGAAAAAATTTCAACAGTGAAGTTTTCAGAAAAATTCCAGAAAAATTATAATAAAAATTTCCACGTCGGGAGAGACCCAGAGGGGCCTGGGGCCGACCAGGGGGGGCCACCAGTGGCCCAGGCGGCCAGCTGGCGCGGCCCAGCCCCTGGCCGCGCCCATAGGGCGCCTGGGGCCCACGGGACCCCCCTCCAGGTATGTCTTCTTCCTCCCTCTCTCTCTTTCTCCAAAAACTCGAGTTCTGCTCTTGTTCTTGTGTTCTTGCTGTTCTTGGAGGCGATTCTTCGATCTCTCTCTACAGCCCCTCATTTGAGCTGAATTTTTGAGCAAATACTCCCTCGTATGTGACTCCTCCACCCCTCCAATTAGATTTTTGATTGGTGGCTTCATTTGTGAGTATTTAGTAGTTCTTGGTGCTGTAGAGATGAGCTTGCATGCATATGTAGAGAGTTATTTTTCAAGTTTTGATGCAAGTTTATGCCTTGGGCAGGTGAGTTGAGTAGTTTGCCTTAGCTCACCTTGTTTTAATCCTCATTTTTGTAAATTGTAGAAAATTTCAGAAATGAGTTTGTTAGGAAGGGCAAAAGGGTGGCTTGAGAAGAGGAGGCCCGCACACTCCGATCGAGTTACTAGAGCCGCAGCTTCACCATCGACTGCTAGGGTGAGCTATAATGAAGATCATGTGCCCCTGGAGTTGTTGGAAGACACAAGTCCAGCACGTGCGATGACGTTTCCATGTGATGAATTCATGGAAGCTGCGGGAATCAAGGATGCGTTTTATAATCATTGTGCTAATGCAGGTTTGACACGGCTGGTCACGAGCCGTGTTACTCAGTATCAAAAACTCACCTCCAGTTTCATTAACAATTTTAGATATAATCCTGATTCAGGTGCTATTGAGTTTAAAATCTATAATGATCTTATCACCATGACTTTGGGAAATTTTTGTGAAATAATATGTGTGCCGAACGTTGGGAGGACGGCTAGGATGGCCACTCAGCCCTCCGAGCTAAAAACCGTCATCAACTCCCTCTGCAGCATGGGAACGGATGGTCCTTTGATGTTGCTCAGTTCAATGAGTTCATGGTCCAGCATCAGTTTCATAACCCCATGGAGGGGGTTTTGCCCGACGAGGAGAGGCACGGTGAGATACCACATTTTCAGGAAGAGACCGCCACCGAGTTTGGTGAAGGGTCTTCCTCTGTTTGGCGTTCGGAACCTTCCTCGTGGGAGACTCCGAGGAGTTCGGTGTACGCGCCAGCATCCTTCTACGACCCTTGGACTCACCACCATACCCCTGGAGCAGGAGGCTCCTGGGGGCAGTAGCTGCTACCAACTTAGGCCAAAAGCCTAAGCTTGGGGGAGTACGTGCCCTTCTCACTTTTCCATTGTATTATCCGTTTTATTCGCTTTGATCTTTTCAAAGTTTTTGCCCGTTCTTCCTTGTTTCTCTCTTTGCAAAAACAACAAAAATATTTTCTCTTTCTTTTGCTTTTATTCAACCTTTGAAAAAACCCAAAAAGATTTCCTTTCTCTCTTTAGTTTGCTTTGTTTTCAGAGATCAGCTCGAGTCCGTGATGTCAACTGATTATATTTCCTACTTTCGATCGTGCAAGTGACAAGCAGTGATGACGAAGATCGACTGAAAGGAAGCAACAAGGAAGACCGGTATGAACTCTTATTGTTTCTACTTTTGTACATATGCCTGTACTTATGATCTAGAGACCAGCTTGTAGCGACATAGTGCTATGTTTACAATGCTCTTCCAGTGGTTCATGCTTTCCTTGTGGCTAGTCCCGAATAACTAGAGTATATAATGTGTTATTGAAATGATCTACATGCATTGCACTGTTCATAGTCTGGTATATTAAGGTGGTATTTCCCTTTAGAGAATTTTTTGATTGACTTAGCACATACTTACACATGTTTAAGACTAAAAAGTCTACTTTGCCTTGATGATCTTTGAGTTTTAGAATAGTTATATCACTTTCATGCCCGATTCAATGTTGCTTTGTCGCTCTGCATGATTATGAACGTTATTGCTCTCTAGTTGGTCGCTTCCTAGTCTTTTGCTAAACCTCCACCTGTACTAAGCGGACTGACTGCTTGTGCATCCAAAATCCTTAAAACCAGTTATGCCATATGAGTCCACTATACCTTCCTATACATGGTATTTACCTGCCATTCCTAACGAAGACTTTCATGTACCATCTCGAAACTAATCAAAAGCATTTCTCTTTTGTGCCTATGTTTTAGCTCATGAGGAAGTAGTAGTTAATTCATGATCTTTTTAAGTTGGACAAGTTTCACCCCTGGATTGTATGTCTAATGTGCAAACCCCTAATACGAAAAGGAACTGGCATTGAGTGCGCCCGGCTCAAAAAGATAATATAACAAACAAACCCTCCTTCACGCTTTGTTCATGAGAAATCAGAAAACTTTGGCAGTGGTAAACAAAGGAGATTAAGAGGATGTGATCGTCCTCATGCGGGAGCCGTTCCTCGAGACTTGTCCACTCAAAAAGTGATTGAGTTATCTGCTAGCATTCGTTGACGAAATATGCACTTCTCAAAACATGTTTACTTCTGTTTTTAAAACCAAGAGCTCTGGTACATGTTTAGTTTTTGTTTCCGACCACGGGTTTTCAACCTTGCCAATAAAAGTCACGGTTCGAGAGTCTCACCTTCTTTCTTCAAAGCACCGACTAGGAGAGCATAATTGTCATTCTGAGTGTAACGTGCATTGTCCCAAAGTATTACATTGTCTTCTGCATACTTGTGATATGATTTATTCTGAAATTCTTAGTTCTAGTCTCCTTTAAAACTCTGGAGGAGTCTCTGCATTTATGTTTTGCTTCACTCATGGAGGCTAGCGAGATACCACCCTAATATGCTCAAGCTATGTGCAATGTAATTTTGTCTTGATTTTCAGTAATATATTATTTACTTTTAAGTATTTGTGACTGGTCACTTGAAAGAAGGATTGCTCCTTGCATTGTCCTCATAAGTACTGTTTCAATACTTGCTAAACTCTTTTCGTAGTACATGCTTATATACATCTAATGAAGCAAAAGAGTTTGTCAAAGTTTTCTTTGTCGCGTCCAGTTCGTTGAACTGAATTGCTTGAGGACAAGCAATATGCTAAGCTTGGGGGAGTTGATACGCCTCAAACGTATCTACTTTCCCAAACACTTTTGATATTGTTTTGGCCTCATTCTTGCATGATTTGGACTAAACTAACCCGGACAGACGCTGTTTTCAGCAGAGCTGCCTGTATGGTTTATTTGTGTGCAGGAAAACGAATTTTTAGGTATCTCAGAAAAATCCACGAAAAATCACAGAAAATCCACGCACCCGAAGGAACCAGGAGCCAGAAGTGGGGCCAGAGGGGGGCCAGGGGGTGCCCTGGCGCCCTGTGGGCGCGTCCCCCCCCCCTGGGCCGCGCCGGGGGGGCGCCTGGGTGGGTCCCACACCCCCTGGTGCCCTACTTTGCCTCGTATTTTTACTCCCGACGCAGAAACCCCAGATCAGAAGTTCTTTCGCAGTTTTCCGTCGCGGAGCCGCCGCCACCCTCCGTTCTTCCTCGGGAGGGCTAATCTGGAGGCTGAATTGGCCTCCGGAGAGGGGAGATCGTCGCCATCGTCATCATCATCACCACTCCATCATCCCTCCATGACTTCTCCCTCCATGTGTGAGTAATTCCCATGCTGTAGGCGAAGGGGATGGTAGGGATTGGATGAGTTAGATCATGTAATAGTTTTTCAGATCGTTGGGGGCATGTTGCCTATCATCTACTATGGTGTTTATCATCTTTGCTTCAACTTGTTATTCTTAATGCTTGACACTTAGGGCCCGAGTGCCATGATTTCAGATCTGAACCATATGTGTTTGCATGAATATATTTGTGTTCGTGATCCTATCTATGAGTTGTTTGCACCTGTTACGGTCCGGAACCGGCGATCCCAAAAGTGACAGCTTGGGACACCAAAGGGGATGGTCCGTAGTTTGAGGATTACATGTATCCATTGAGTTTATTGCTTTGTTTCGGTGCTCTTTGACAGGAGCACCTTAATATCCATAAGTTCCTTTTGGCCCCATTCGTTGCGGGATGGTAGGACAAAAGATGTTGTGCATGTTCTTATTGCAAGCACGTACAACTACCTACGGGATACATGCCTAATGTTTGATATTTTCCTAGATGATCATTACTTTTCCGTGTGCCGTGCCCCAAGTTAAATCTATCTCATCCATGCAGCGCCCAACCATCCATCTCCCTAGCCTATAGTGTTTTAAACCCTGCTTGTCACTAGTTGCTACTTTTGCCATTTACTACTGCTATTTACTTTTGCTGTTTACTTTTACTATTACTATCACCACTTTCATATCAATGTTACCACTTATCTTTTGTTGCAAGTAAGTATATTTCAGGTGCGGTTGAATTGACAACTCAACTGTCAAAGCTTATAAATACTCTTTGGCTCCCCGTGTGTCGAATCAATAAATTGGGTTATTCTTACCCGCGAAGACTATCTCGATCCCTTACGGTTGAGGGTTATCACTCGACTGAAGAATGCAAAGAGTGCTCTGAATGACAAATACGAGGCCCTCTTCCAGAAGAGGATTGATCTAGAAGCTTATCTTTGCGACCTCACCAAGAAGTGGTATCTCATGCTCGAAGGTATGTCTCTTTGGCTCAGACTAAGTGGGATAGTCCAGTCGACTCGTATCTTGCTTGCTGACTCAACGTATTCCTTGTGGTGTAGAATTCTTCCGCAACTTCGACGAAGAGACTGGGCGGGTCGAACCCGGTCTGGACCCAGCCAATTCCATTGTCAAGGACGAAGCTGCCATGAATATCTTGAGGTTGGAGTCTCGCCTTACCGCTTCCACGGGCTACCTTTGTCAGCTGAAAGCAGTGATGGTCCGGGTCGACACTGCGCTCTGGAGGGGAGTCGTGCAGGAGAACGACCTCGAGTCTCTGATGACTCGACTCAATGAGATCCCTAGTCGAGTGCAGGAGTGGAAGAAGTCATCTGCCCGTTGTGGAGCTAACGTGGCATTATCCTTGGTCCGTGTGCACTGCAAGGAGGTGAAGGAGAGAAGGCTCGCAGCGCTCAAGGTCGCCAATACGAAGGATCTCTAGTACCAGTCGTTCATGGAGACTTTCTTGGAAGCCGCCACCCGCATCGCCGATGGGATCGACCTAGACCAGTTTGTTGCACCCGCGAGTCCGCCTCCTCCTGAGGAGTGAATGAACTTTGATACTTTGATTCCATTTGCCTTGGAATGTCGAGTGATCTTATAATCGTTAAATTCTTGTGGGCCCGTGGCCCAGGTAGTCTTGCTCGAAACTTGCGGGACTTTTATCTAGATTTGAATCCTTTGCTTCCGACTCTTTTTGATTGCTTGGATTTTGAGTCGATGTCTTGATGGCAACGTTGTGCCTGTGGCGGGGCTCGGAGGGCCGCCACTAAGCTTCCGAGTGAGAGGGTTGCTCTTCGCTCGGAGTGGATGTCTGTAACTTACGTGAATCACGGGGTCGCAGCTAAGTCCCCGAGCAAGAGGATCGCTCTTCACTCGGAGTGGATGTTTGTAACTTAGGCGATTCCAAGCTACGTTGTATTTATGGCGGAGCTCGGAAGACAGAGCCACATTATACTTATGACGTAGCTCGGAGGACCGCAGCTAAGCCTCCGATTGAGAGGGCTGCTCTTCACTCGGAGTTGGTGTTTGTAACTTAGGCGATTCCAAGCTACGTTGTATTTGTGGCGGAGCTCGGAAGACAAAGCGACATTATACTTATGACATAGCTCGGAGGACCACAGCTAAGCCTCCGAGTGAGAGGGTTGCTCTTCACTCGGAGTTGGTGTTTGTAACTTAGGCGATTTCAAGCCACGTTGTATTTGTGGCGGAGCTCGGAAGAAAGAGCCACATTATACTTATGACGCAGCGCGGAGGACCGCAGCTAAGCCCCCGAGTGAGAGGGTCGCTCTTCACTCGGAGTGGTTGTTTGAAACTTAGGCGATTCCAAGCTACGTTGTATTTGTGGCGGAGCTCGGAAGACAGAGCCACATTATACTTACGACGTAGCTCGGAGGACCGCAGCTAAGCCCTCGAGTGAGAGGATCGCTCTTCACTCGAAGTTGGTGTTTGTAACTTAGGCGAGTCATGGGGTCGCAGCTAAGCCCCCGAGTGAGAGGATTGCTCTTCACTCGGAGTGGGTGTTAGTAACTTAGGCGAGTCACGGGGTCGCAGCTAAGCCCCCGAGTGAGAGGATTGCTCTTCACTCGGAGTGGGTGTTTGTAACATAGGCGATTCCAAGCTACGTTGTATTTGTGGTGGAGCTCGGAAGACAG
>LR738714.1:27802216-27905219 GCA_902687465.1 Secale cereale
GAGGACCACAGCTAAGCCCCCGAGTGAGAGGGTTGCTCTTCACTCGGAGTGGGTGTTTGTAACTTAGGCGATTCCAAGCTACGTTGTATTTGTGGCGGTGCTCGGAAGACAGAGCCACATTATACTTATGACGTAGCTCAGAGGACCGCCGCTAAGCCCCCGAGTGAGAGGGTTGCTCTTCACTCGGAGTGGATGTTTGTAACTTAGGCGATTCCAAGCTACGTTGTATTTGTGGCGGAGCTCGGAAGACAGAGCCACATTATACTTATGAGGTAGCTCGGAGGACCGCAGCTTAGCCCCCGAGTGAGGGGGTTGCTCTTCACTCGGAGTGGGTGTTTGTAACTTAGGCTATTCCAAGCTACGTTGTATTTGTGGCGGAGCTCGGAAGACAGAGCCACATTATACTTATGACGTAGCTCGGAGGACCGCAGCTAAGCCCCCGAGTGAGAGGGTTGCTCTTCACTCGGAGTGGGTGTTTGTAACTTAGGTGAATCGGGTTCGCAGCTAAGCCCCCGAGTGAGAGGATCTCTCTTCACTCGGAGTGGATTTTTGAAACTTAGGCGAATCGGGTTCGCAGCTAAGCCCCCGAGTGAGAGGATCGCTCTTCACTCGGAGTGGATTTTTGAAACTTAGGCGAATCGGGTTCGCGGCTAAGCACCAACTAGGGGATTTTTAAGACCAGCATCTTAGAAAACAACAATCATTAAGGGATCGCTGCAAACTTGTCTTTGAAATAAACCAGAAAATCTTTATTACAAGTCGACTGTTCGAGCGTCTCAGGTGTAGAAGCGGCAGAGCAGGTCCGCGTTCCACGAACGAGGTTCGTCCTTCTTCATGGCGACATTGTAAAGGTGATACGCTCCGTTGTGCAGTACCTTGGTGATGATGACTGGGCCTTCCCAGGCCGGGGCGAGCTTGTGTGGTCGTTTCTGATGCACGCAAAGAACCAGGTCTCCTTCCTGAAATGCTCGGCTTCGGATGTTGCGAGCATGGAATCGACGCAGGTCTTGCTGATAGATGGTCGACCGGATCAGGGCCATCTCTCATTCCTCCTCCAAGAGGTCGACTGCATCCTGACGAGCTTGCTCTGCCTCGGCTTTGGAGAAGAGTTCCACTCGGGGGGCTTTATGTATCAAATCACTTGGCAACACGGCTTCAGCTCCATAGACCATGAAGAAAGGGGTACGGCCAGTCGACCGGTTTGGAGTTGTCCTCAGATCACATAGGACAGACGGTAGTTCGGTTACCCAAGCCCCAGCGGCATGCTTAAGGTCACGCATGATCCGTGGCTTCAGGCCTTGGAGAATCAAACCGTTTCCCTTTTCTGCATGTCCATTCGACTAGGGATGCACCACGGAGGCATAGTCGACTCGTGTACCTTGAGAAGCACAGAAAGCTCTGAGTTCATCCAAGTCAAAGTTGGAGCCGTTGTCCGTGATGATGTTGTGGGGAACTCCATATCTGAATATCAATTTCCTGATGAAACTGATGGCGGTGCTCGACTTGAGGTTCTAGATGGGCTTGGCCTCAATCCATTTGGTGAACTTGTCGACTGCCACGAGCAGGTGAGTGAATCCGCTTCTGCCCATCTTGAAGGGGCCGACCATGTCCAAGCCCCAAATGGCAAAGGGCCAGACTAGTGGAATGGTCTACAGAGCAGACGCCGGCTTATAGGACATGTTGGAGTAGAACTGGCAGCCCGCGCACTTGTCCACAATATCTTTGGCCATCTCGTTGGCTCGGGGCCAATAAAACCTGGCTTGGTACGCTTTGGCCACTATTGTCCGAGAGGAAGCGTGGTGGCCACAAGTTCCCTAGTGAATCTCATTCAGGATCAGTCGACCTTCCTCTGGGGTGATGCAGTGCTGAGCGACTCCGGTGACGCTTTCCCTGTAGAGTTGACCCTGAACGACGGTGAACGCCTTGGATCGATGGACGATCTGGCGCGCTTCCTCTTCATCTTCCGGGAGTTCCTGCCTGAGCAGATATGATATGTATGGCACAGTCCAGTCGAGCGTAATCACTACAACCTCCATGATCAGGTCAACGACTGTAGGCTCTTCGACTTCAGTCGGATCTGACGCACTAACTGGCTGCGGGGGTTCTTCCGTGAAGAGGTCTTCTTTGACAGAAGGTGCCGTGGATTTAGCACGGCAGATGTCCTAGCAAAACGACTTAGTCGTGAGGCCATCGCTCGGGTTAGCTTAAAGGGGTTAAAGCGAACGAAGGACACAGGGGTTTTATACTAGTTCGGCCCCTTCGATGAAGGTAAAAGCCTACATCTAGTTTGGTGTGGTATTGCTTGGGCTTCGATGACCAGGGAGCGAATCCGCTTTGCCCGTGTCTCGAGCTGTTGTTTCATGTCCTGAACCGTCGCCAGGTCGTCCCTTTATATAAGAGGTGACGCCCGGTCCGGTTTACAGAGTCCCGAGGCCGGCTCATAAACGTGTCCGCCTCGGTCTCTGCTCTTTCTACCTTACATCCCAAGTTTACATAATATGACGGTTTATAAGTTATGTGCCCTTTCGTATGGGCTCTAAGCCCTCTGGGCTATAACCTTGTACTCCATACTAAGCCGGGCTTTTGGTAATACAATCTTGGTAACATAAACCAGACACTCCTGGCCGGTTTATACCTCGTAGTACTATCCCTGACATTAGGCCCCAGATTGATTTGAACCTGTTCATGTCAATCTCCAAAGTCTTGTACAGCTTTTCATTTCCGCAGCTTCAGTATGCTTGGTAAACCGGCATGACGTCATCCCTGTGTGTCGCTTTGAACCGTCGTGACATCATCCGCGCATTCAATGCCTGCACCTGCTTTTTACCTTTATTGACTAAAGCTCGGAAGATCGAGGCGACAGCTCAATCCATATCTAATTTTTGGTCTCCTTGATTCCCGCGCCTGCCGTTTTATCTCTTCGGCCTATAAATAGGGCCGAGGGCCATCTCCTTACCCCCTCTGCTTCGTCTTCCTCTGGCCCCCAGCGCTCAAGCTTCGCCGCCGTACTTCGAGCTCGTCGTCGACACTGAGCCCGGCCGCTGCATCAACCTCAGCGTGTCCAGAGACTCGTCGCCATCCCTTGCTTCCTCGGGTACGTTACTTCTTCTTCTCCATAGATCTTAGCTCTAGGGTTTCTCTGTAGCTTGCCCACGAACCCTTGTTCTCCGCAGTTCATCACCGTAGGCCGTTCTTTAGCTGTAGATGTGAAACTTTTTAGGTCAACTCTCGTGCGCATGACTCCGCTCCACCTTTATAATCTTAGTTCCTCCAATACTGCTAGCTTAGATTGGATCTGTAGAAACCTTCGCTGTCTGTGTTGGATATGACTTGAATTATCTTGATTTTTCCCCGTGCCGTAGATCCATATTTTACCACTTCTCATGTGAAAGTTGTTTCTCAGACTTTAGATCTGCAACTTATCTGCTTATGTCACCGGTTCAATTGTAACATGCGCCTTATATGCCTGCACTGACGGTTTAGATTTAGACCTGCATCCTCTAATTGGCGGTTTAACTTTTGAAGGAAATATGCCGTAGAGGCAATAATAAAGTTGTTATTTATATTTCCTTATATCATGATAAATGTTTATTATTCATGCTAGAATTGTATTAACAGGAAACTTGGTACATGTGTGAATACATAGACAAAACAGAGGGTCCCTAGTATGCCTCTACCAGACTAGCTCATTGATCAAAGATGGTTATGTTTCCTAACCATAGACATGAGTTGTCATTTGATCAACGGGATCACATCATTAGGAGAATGATGTGATGGACAAGACCCATCCGTTAGCTTAGCACTATGATCGTTTAGTTTTACTGCTATTGCTTTCTTCATGACTTATACATGTTCCTATGACTATGAGATTATGCAACTCCCGAATATCATAGGAACACCTTGTGTGCTATCAAACGTCACAACGTAACTGGGTGATCATAAAGATGCTCTACCGGTGTCTCCGAAAGTGTTTGTGGTGTTGGCATAGATGAAAACTAGGATTTGTCACTCCGAGTGTCGGAGAGGTATCTCTGGGCCCTCTCGGTAATGCACATCATAATAAGCCTTGCAAGCAAAAGACTAATGAGTTAGTCACGAGATGATGTATTACGGAACGAGTAAAGAGACTTGCCGGTAACGAGATTGAACTAGGTATAGAGATACGGACGATCGAATCTCGGGCAAGTAACATACCAATGACAAAAGGAACAACGTATGTTGTTATGCGGTTTGACCGATAAAGATCTTCGTAGAATATTTAGGAGCCAATATGAGCATCGAGGTTCCGCTATTGGTTATTTACCGGAGATGAGTCTCAGTCTTGTCTACATAGTTCTCAAACCCGTAGGGTCCGCACGCTTAACGTTTGATAACGATCGGTATTATGAGTTTATGAGTTTTGATGAGACCGGGGACATGACGAGGAGTCTCGAAATGGTCGAAAGGTAAAGATCGATATATTGGACGACTATATTCGGACATCGGAAAGGTTCCGAGTGATTCGGGTATTTTTCGGAGTATATGGGCCTTATTGGGCCATACGGGAATAGAGGAGAAAGGCCAAAAGGAAGGAGGCGCGCGCCCCCACTCTGGTTCGAATTGGACAAGGGGTGCAGCCCCCTTTTCCTTCTCCCTCTCCACCTATTTCCTTCTCTCCTACTCCGGAAAGGAAAGGGGAATGCTACTTGGACTTGGGAGTCCTAGTAGGACTCCCCACACTTGGCGCGCCCCCTCTAGGGCCGGCCTCTCCCTTGCTCCTTTATATACGGGGGCAGGGGGCATCCTAGGACACACAAGTTGAATTGTTTTAGCCGTGTGCGGTGCCCCCCTCCACAGAAACACACCTCGGTCATACCGTTGCAGTGCTTAGGCGAAGCCCTGTGCCGGTAGATACATCATATCCGTCACCACGCCGTCGTGCTGACGAAACTCTCCCGTGAAGCTCAACTGGATCAAGAGCTCGTGGGACGTCATTAAGCTGAACGTGTGCTGAACGCGGAGGTGTCGTACGTTTGGTACTTGATCGGTTGGATCGCGAAGAAGTTCGACTACATCAACCGCGTCACTAGACGCTTCCGCTCCCGGTCTACGAGGGTACGTAGACACACTCTCCCCTCGTTGCTATGCATCTAGTAGATAGATCTTGCGTGATCGTAGGAAAATTTTGAAAATACTACGTTCCCCAACAGTGGCATCATGAGCCAGGTCTATGCGTAGATGATATGCACGAGTAGAACACAATGAGTTGTGGGCGATACTAGTCATACTGCTTACCAGCATGTCATACTTTGCTTCGGCGGTATTGTGAGATGAAGCGACCCGGGCCGACAATACGCGTATGCTTACGCGAGACTGGTTTCACCGTTATGAGCACTCGTTGCTTAAAGGTGACTGGCGGGTGTCTGTCTTTCTCACTTTAGCTGAATCAAGTGTGGCTACGCCCGGTCCTTGTGAAGGTTATAACATCACATACTTGACGAAACATCGTTGTGGTTTTGTATGCGTAGGTAAGAACGGTTCTTGCTAAGCCCGTAGCAGCCACATAAAACTTGCAACAACAAAGTAGAGGACGTCTAACTTGTTTTTGCAGGGCATGTTGTGATGTGATATGGTCAAGACATGATGAGATATACGGTTTTGTATGAGATGATCATGTTTTGTAAAGTTATCGGCAACTGGCAGGAGCCATATGGTTGTCGCTTTATTGTATGAAATGCAATCGCCATGTAATTGCTTTACTTTATCACTAAGCAGTAGCGATAGTCGTAGAAGCAATAGTTGGCGAGACGACAACGATGCTACGATGGAGATCAAGGTGTCGCGCCGGTGACGAAGGTGATCATGATGGTGCTTTGGAGATGGAGATCAAAAGCACAAGATGATAATGGCCATATCATGTCACATATTTTGATTGCATGTGATGTTTATCTTATTATGCTTCTTATTTTGCTTAGTTCGATGGTAGCATTATAAGATGATCCCTTACTAAATTTCAAGGTATAAGTGTTCTCCCTGAGTATTCACCGTTGCGAAAGTTCGTCGTGCCGAGACACCACGTGATGATCGGGTGTGATAAGCTCTACGTTCAAATACAACGGGTGTAAGCCAGTTTTGCACACGCAGAATACTCGGGTTAAACTTGACGAGCCTAGCATATGCAGATATGGCCTCGGAACACTAGAGACCGAAAGGTCGAGCATGAATCATATAGTAGATATGATCAACATAAGATGTTCACCATTGAAACTACTCCATCTCACGTGATGATCGGACATGGTTTAGTTGATTTGGATCACGTGATCATTTAGATGACTAGAGGGATGTCTATCTAAGTGGGAGTTCTTAAGTAATATGATTAAATTGAACTTTAATTTATCATGAACTTAATTCTCATAGTATTAGCATATCTATGTTGTAGATCAATAGCTCACGATGTTGCTCCCCGTTTATTTTTTTATATGTTCCTAGAGAAAACTAAGTTGAAAGATATTAGTAGCAATGATGCGGAATTGTTCCTTGATCTGAGGATTATCCTCATTGCTGCACAGAGAATTATGTCCTCGATGCACCGCTAGGTGACACACCTATTGCAGGAGTAGATGTAGACATTATGAACGTTTTGACAAAAGCTCGGTATGATGACTACTTGATAGTTTAAGTGCACCATGCTTTACGGCTTAGAACCGGGACTTCAAAAACGTTTTGAACGCCACGGAGCATATAAGATATTCCAAGAGTTGAAATTAGTATTTCATACTCATGCCCGTGTCGAGAGGTATAAGACTTCTGATAGTACTTTGCCTACAAGATGGAGGAGAATAGCTCAACCAGTGAGCATGTGCTCAGATTGTCTGGGTACTACAATTACTTGAATCAAGTGGGAGTTAATCTTCCAGATAAGATAGTAATTGACAAAGTTCTCTAGTCACTATCACCAAGTTAGTAGAACTTCGTGATGAACTATAATATGCAAGGGGTGACGAAAGAAATTCCCGAGCTCTTCGCGATGCTGAAGTCGGCGAAGGTAGAAATCATGAAAAGGCATCAAGTGTTGATGGTTAACAAGACCACTTGTTTCAAGTAAAGGGCAAAGGGATAGAAGGGGAACTTCAAGAAGAATGACAAGCAAGTTGTCACTCCCGTGAAGAAACCCAAAGCTAAAACTCAAGCCTGAAACTAAGTGCTTCTACTGCAAAGGAAATGGTCACTGGAAGTGGAACTGCCCTAGATACTTGGCGGATAAGAAATATGGCAAAGTGAACAAAGGTATATTTTGATATACAGATTGTTGATGTGTACTTTACTAGTGTTCATAGCAACCCCTGGGTATTTGATACCGGTTCAATTCCTAAAATTAGTAACTCGAAACGAGAATTGCAGAATGAACAGAGACTAGTTAAAGGTGAAGTGACGATGTGTGTTGGAAGTGGTTCCAAGATTGATATGATCATCATCGCACACTCCATATACTTTCGGGATTAGTGTAAAACCTAAATAAATGTTATTTGGCATTTGCGTTGAGCATGAATATGATATTATCATATTTGTTGCAATACGGTTATTCATTTAAAGTCATAGAATAATTGTTATTTTGTTTACATGAATAAAACCTTCGATGGTCATACACCCAATGAAAATAGTTTGATGGATCTCGATCGGGGTGATACACATATTGATAATATTGAAGCCAAAAGATGCAAGGTTAATAATGATAGTGCAACTTATTTGTGGCACTGCCGTTTAGGTCATAATGGTGTAAAGCGCATGAAGAAACTTCATAGTGATGGACTTTTGGAATCACTTGATTATGAATCACTTGGTGCTTGCGAACCATGCCTCATTGGCAAGATGACTAAAACTCCGTTCTCCGGAACAATGGAGCGAGCAACAGATTTGTTGGAGATCATACATACAGATGTATGTGGACCAATGAGTGTTGAAGCTCGCGGCGGGTATCGTTATTTTCTGACCTTCACTGACGATTTGAGCAGATATGGGTATATCTACTTAATGAAGAACAAGTCTGAAACATTTGAAAAGTTCAAAGAATTTCAGAGTGAAGTGGAGAATCATCGTAACAAGAAAATAAGAGTTTCTACGATATGATCGTAGAGGTAAAATATTTGAGTTAGCGAGTTTGGCCTTCAGTAAAAACAATGTGAAATAGTTTCACTACTCACGCCACCTGGAACACCACAGTGTAATGGTGTGTCCGAACATCATAACCATACTTTATAAGATATGGTGCGATCGATGATGTCTCTTACCAATCTACCACTATCGCTTTTGGGGTTATGCATTAGAGACAGCTACATTCACGTTAAATAGGGCACCATCTAAATCCGTGGAAATGACACCGTATGAACTATGGTTTGACGAGAAACCTAAGCTGTCATTTCTTTAAGTTTGGGACTGCGATGCTTATGTGAAAAAGTTTCAACATGATAAGCTCAAACCCAAATCGGAGAAGTAAATCTTCATAGGATACCCAAAAGAAACTGTTGGGTACACCTTCTATCACAGATACGAAGGCAAGGTCTTTGTTGCTAAGAGTGGATCCTTTCTAGAGAAGGATTTTCTCTCGAAAGAAGTGAGTGGGAGGAAAGTAGAACTTGATGAGGTAATTGTACCTTCTCCTGAATTGGAAAGTGGAACATCACAAAAACTAGTTCCAGTGATTCCTACACCAATTAGTGAGGAAGCTAATGATGATGATCATGAAACTTCAGATCAAGTTTCTGCTAAACTTCGTAGATCAACCAAAGTTCGTTCCGCATCAGAGTGGTACGGCAACCCGGTTCTGGAAGTCATGTTACTGGACCATGATTAACCTATGAACAATGAGGAAGCGATGATGAGCCCAGATTCCGCAAAATGGCTTGAGGCCATGAAATCTGAGATGGGATCCATGTATGAGAACAAAGTGTGGACTTTGGTTGACTTGCCCGATGATCGGCAAGCCATCGAAAATAAATGGATCTTCAAGAGGAAGACTGACGCTGACGGTAATGTTACTATTTGCAAAGCTCGACTTGATGCGAAAGTTTTTCAACAAGTTCAAGGAGTTGACTACGATGAGACTTTCTCACCCGTAGCGATGCTTAAGTCTGTCTGAATCATGTTAGCAATTGCCGCATTTTATGAAATCTGGCAAATGGATAACAAAACTGCATTCTTTAATGGATTTATTAAAGAAGACTTGTATATGATGCAACCAGAAGGTTTTGTCAATCCTAAAGGTGCTAACAAAATGTGCAAGCTCCAGTGATCCATCTATGGACTGGTGCAAGCATCTCGGAGTTGGAATATACGCTTTGATAAGTTGATCAAAGCATATAGATTTATACAGACTTGCGGTGAAGCCTGTATTTACAAGAAGTGAGTGGGAGCACTACAACCTTTCTGATAAGTATATGTGAATGACATATTGTCGATCGGAAATGATGTAGAATTTTCTGGAAAGCATAAAGGAGTGTTTGAAAGGAGTTTTCAAAGAAAGACCTTGGTGAAGCTGCTTACATATTGGGCATCAAGATCTATAGAGATAGATCAAGACGCTTGATAAGACTTTCGATGAGTACATACCTTGATAAGATTTTGAAGTAGTTTAAAATGGATCAGTCAAAGACGGAGTTCTTGCCTGACTTGTAAGGTGTGAAGTTGAGTAAGACTCAAAGCCAGACCACGGCGGAAAAATATAGAGAGAATGAAAGTCATTCCTTATGCCTTAGCCATAGGTTCTATAAAGTATGACATGTTGTGTACCAAACATGTTGTGTACCTTTTCATGAGTTTGTCAAGGGGGTACAATAGTGATCCAGGAGTAGATCACTGTACAGCGGTCAAAATTATCCTTAGTAACTGGATGACTAAGGAAATGTTTCTCGATTATGGAGGTGATAAAAAGTTTGTCGTAAAGGGTTACGCCGATGCAAGCTTTGACACTAAATCCAGATGACTCTAAGTATCTATCTGGATGCGTATTGAAAGTGGGAGCAATTAGCTAGAGTATCTCTATGCAGAGCATTGTAGACATAGAAATTTGTGAAATACATACGGATCTAAATGTGACAGACCCGTTGACTAAACTTCTCTCACAAGCAAAACATGATCACACCTTATTACTCTTGGGTATTAATCACATAGCGATGTGAACTAGATTATTGACTCTAGTAAACCCTTTGGGTGTTGGTCACATGGCGATGTGAACTATGGGTGTTATTCACATAATTATGTGAACTATCGGTATTAAATCACATGGCGATGTGAGCTAGATTATTGACTCTAGTGCAAGTGGGAGACTGAAGGAAATATGCCCTAGAGGCAATAATAAAGTTGTTATTTATATTTCCTTATATCATGATAAATGTTTATTATTCATGCTAGAATTGTATTAACAGGAAACTTGGTACATGTGTGAATACATAGACAAAACAGAGGGTCCCTAGTATGCCTCTACTAGACTAGCTCATTGATCAAAGATGGTTATGTTTCCTAACCATAGACATGAGTTGTCATTTGATCAACGGGATCACATCATTAGGAGAATGATGTGATGGACAAGACCCATCCGTTAGCTTAGCACTATGATCGTTTAGTTTTACTGCTATTGCTTTCTTCATGACTTATACATGTTCATATGACTATGAGATTATGCAACACCCGAATATCGTAGGAACACCTTGTGTGCTATCAAACGTCACAACGTAACTGGGTGATCATAAAGATGCTCTACAGGTGTCTCCAAAAGTGTTTGTGGTGTAGGCATAGATGAAGACTAGGATTTGTCACTCCGAGTGTCGGAGAGGTATCTCTGGGCCCTCTCTGTAATGCACATCATAATAAGCCTTGCAAGCAAAAGACTAATGAGTTAGTCACGAGATGATGTATTACGGAACGAGTAAAGAGACTTTCCGATAACAAGATTGAACTAGGTATATAGATACGGACGATCGAATCTCGGGTAAGTAACATACCAATGACAAAAGGAACAACGTATGTTGTTATGCGATTTGACCGATAAAGATCTTCGTAGAATATGTAGGAGCCAATATGAGCATCGAGGTTCCGCTATTGGTTATTGACCGGAGATGAGTCTCAGTCTTGTCTACATAGTTCTCGAACCCGTAGGGTCCGCACGCTTAACGTTTGATAACGATCGGTATTATGAGTTTATGAGTTTTGATGTACCGAAGGAGTTCGGAGGCCCGGATGAGACCGGGGACATGACGAGGAGTCTCGAAATGGTCGAAAGGTAAAGATAGATATATTGGACGACTATATTCGGACATCGGAAAGGTTCCGAGTGATTCGGGTATTTTTCGGAGTATATGGGCCTTATTGGGCCATACGGGAATAGAGGAGAAAGGCCAAAAGGAAGGAGGCGCGCGCCCCCCCTCTGGTCCGAATTGGACAAGGGGTGCAGCCCCCTTTTCCTTCTCCCTCTCCACCTATTTCCTTCTCTCCTACTCTGGAAAGGAAAGGGGAATGCTTCTAGGACTTGGGAGTCCTAGTAGGACTCCCCACACTTGGCGCGCCCCCTCTAGGGCCGGCCTCTCCCTTGCTCCTTTATATACGGGGGCAGGGGGCATCCTAGGACACACAAGTTGAATTGTTTTAGCCGTGTGCGGTGCCCCCCTCCACAGAAACACACCTCGGTCATACCGTTGCAGTGCTTAGGCGAAGCCCTGCGCCGGTAGATACATCATATCCGTCACCACGCCGTCGTGCTGACGAAACTCTCCCGTGAAGCTCAACTGGATCAAGAGCTCGTGGGACGTCATTAAGCTGAACGTGTGCTGAACGCGGAGGTGTCGTACGTTCGGTACTTGATCGGTTGGATCGCGAAGAAGTTCGACTACATCAACTGCGTCACTAGACGCTTCCGCTCCCGGTCTACGAGGGTACGTAGACACACTCTCCCCTCGTTGCTATGCATCTAGTAGATAGATCTTGCGTGATCGTAGGAAAATTTTGAAAATACTACGTTCCCCAACAACTTTCTCCTTTTATATTCATAAACTGGTAGCTGTCCCGTTCATACTTGCTCCGGATCAGTAGATACCATTAGTCCCTTGCTTAAACTGTCAATTAGATCAATGCTTTCATGGAACGTGTCGGTTCATTGTAGCGCAGATCATAAACCGGATCTTGTATTGTATCTTTCAGCATTCCTTCTTTGAAAAAGATGGCTTCCACGGCGAAACAGTTTGTTGCCTGCAACTGGGTTCCGTCCCGGATCACCGAGGACGATTTAGTAGAGGCGGCCTCAATTGGCGTTCTGGTTCCGAAAGAGGTTCTGCACTGGCGGGCCCCTGGGAAAGAGTGTCCTCCTAAGCCTAAGGAGGGAGAGACCATAGTCTTTTTCGATCATCTGGCCCGGGGTTTTAGCCCTCCTGGTTCAAAGTTCTTCCGCGACGTTTTAGCCGATTTTCAACTCCATCCACAAGATATAGGTCCCAATTCCATATCAAACATCTGCAACTTCCAAGTCTTCTCAGAAGCATATCTGCAAGAGGAGCCATCCGTAGAGATATTCCGGGATTTCTTCCATCTGAATCGCCGGACTGAATTCTCCGACGAGCCCCATACTGAACTTGGCGGTGTGAGCATCCAGAAGAGGAAGGATGTTAGCTTCCCTCACGCCACTCTTCACAGCCACCGCAAGGAGTGGAAGCAGACTTGGTTCTATTGCAAGGACACTTCACCAGAGGGAGAAAAGCCGCTGCCGGGTTACCGCCCTTATCGCTTGACAGCGGATCACCCTTTCCCGCAGCGTCTGAGTTCCCAAGACCGGGCTCGGTATGCCCCCCAGCTATCCAAACTCAGGCCTTTCGTAGCCAACGGTTTAACTGGGGTTGACTTTGTCCACTGCAGGCTCTCTTGGAGCATACTCCCGTTAAGCCGGCGATCCAGTTTAATGTGTGAGTATATTGGTAATCCGTAGGACCCTCAGCGTCACACAGCTATAATGCTTCCCGACAAAGAAGTTACTGAGTTTGCAAAAAACATGTTGAACATTCCTTTGGAAGAGTGCAGCCGAACCGGTTTAGCCCCTTTCTATGTGGACAATAAACCGTCGTCGGTAAGATTCTTCTGTCCCTTTCTTTTTGCTTTAATCCGTCCATATTGCTTGTCTTCAATATATTTTTACTCCTTTACACAGGCCAATGACCCCTTCTGGAAGAGGAAGGCTCAAGACAAACCGGCAAAGCCAACCCGCAAGAAAAGCTTGGCTGTAAAGAAACATAATAAGAAACCTGCCGCCGCTTCCGGTTCAAACCCCGAAGAAGATGATCCGGCTTCTGAGGTGCTGCTTGACTCTTATGTCCTTTGATTTCCCTTTGTCTGCATTTATGTCAATAATGACTTTTCCCAGGATCCGGCGGAAGGGAGTAAAGCGGATAAAGTTGAGGTAATTTCTGTCTCATCTGATTCAGAACCGTTGCCACCCAAGATTCACCCGGTAGCCCGGAAATATCCATTTTCTCACCCTTATGCTCAATTGGATCCCAATTTCTTTTGAAGAAACAGCAGCATGATGCTCGTCGGACCACACGCCATAGTGGTCACGTGGTTGAATCGTCCGGATTACCCCACACGCTAGCTCGCAGACGCCGCTCAGAGGTTTTGCTTACTCCAACCATTCTTCATCCAAAAGCAGGTCTTATTCGCAAACCTCTTAAACCGTCTGATCCCAACTATCAGGAAACTCCTCTATCTTCTTCTGGCGAGTCAACTGCTACCCAAGTCCCGGTGCTTAAGAACGTTCCTGGGTAAGTCGCCTTTCCAAATGTCCGGTTTACCTTTTCATTTTGACTTTGTGATTTTCATTACTCTTTTAATCTTTCAGTATGCCCAAGCCTAGTAAGAAGGTGAAATTAAATAAACCGGCACCCGGAAACACTTCTGAACCGGCAGAGGATGTTGAAGCTGCCAATCCTCTGGAAGAGAACACTGAGGTTCCGCTCAATGATCCTACCCCAATGGACTAAGAAGATCTTGCTGCTCTAGGGGGCGACACCATGGAGAACGCTGCTGAACCGGCCAGCCCTGTCCGGGTTAGTCCTTCTCGTGCTAGCCCGGCTCCTGTTAGTCCGGTGCGCACCGATGACCCCCCCAGGCCAACAGCTGCCTCGACAGAAGATGTTGAGATAACTGGGATAGGTTTTACTGCTCCCGTGGAGCCTGTTATCTTGGCCAGACATACTGCCAAGGAGGAAGCTCTCCAAAAAGACAAGGGCAAATGGAGCACTAACTTGTCCGGTTATGCCCAGCTCAGTGCCCAGGAGCTCCACTCTGGGTATCTAAACCGGCTCTTCACCAGTCGGTTTACTAAACATGATGAAGGAAAAATATGAGGTAACTTTTTTCCCTTCTGCTTGTATCTTGCAATTTGTACCATTAGGCCATAGTAGCCCCCAAGTGTCGGTTTAGCCTTTAGGATGAACTGGGACTTTGATAGATTAACTGGAATAACTTGGTTTGCCTGTATAGCCCCCAAGTGCCGGTTTACTCCATTGCGAGTGAATCGGTACTTCTTCCATGTTTGAGAATGACCTTACATTAGCCCCCAAGTGCCAAGGATATAACTTTGTTATGTTCTTGGGACTTGTTTGAAAAAATGGCTTTCTTTCACTTCAATTGTACAGTAGCCCCCAAGTGTCGAGTGCATAACTTGTTATGTGCTTGAGACTTTTGATTGAACTGTTCTTCTAACATTTTCTTTTTTCTGCAGGCTGACTTGAACCGGAGGGCTACGGAGACAACTGAGCTCCGGAATAACCTGTCCTTTCAAGGGACTGCTTCAACTAAAGCCAAGGAGGAGCTTTCCCTTGCTTTAGCGAGTATGGAGAAGCTCAAAAAATATTTTAAAGCGGAGCGGTCCACTTGGGAGGTACAGAGGGCTGCTTTAGAGAAAAGAGCCAAGGATGCGGAGGCTACTTTTAACCCGGTGACGGAGGAGTTATCCGGGTTAAAGCAGCATATAGATAATATGACATCTCCCATCTTCGGTGAGTACTTGTTTTCATATGCCTTATCCTTGCAATCTTATACTTCTTCGGCTTAACTCATCACTTGTACATAGGGAGGCGCGTGACTCATCTTGGGGATGATGTACGGAGGAAACTGAAAGCTGCTTATACGTTGGTGGAACAACTCTACTTCGATGCTCAGAGGACCATCAGTGCCATGTCGCACAATAAACTGGCGCCGCCCAATATCCAAGGTACTCTGGAGAAGTTATCCATCTTGCCTACCCGACTTGTTGAAGTGAAGAAATCTTCTGCAAGAGCTGGCTCTCTTATGGCATTAATCCGGCCAAGGCATGGGTTCCCGATTTTGATCCGGCGGAGGCCATGAATGGTTATCCCTGCATGAAAGAAGACGGGTCAGCCTTCTCTGCTGAAGACCTTCGCGCTTTAACCAAAGATATGCGCCCTCTTGCCAGTAAGCTTGCTGATGAAGTGGACTTAACGAGATATCATCCGGGTTATGATCTAGAGAATGTGCGGGTGGAGCGGCCAATTTATGACACCGAAAATCTCATTCCACCCATTCGTAAGCATACCTTCGCTCCTGACATTGAACCGTCAGAACTCATAAACGATGAAGTATATTTCCGCGCCCTTGCCAAGATTGACTGGAGCACTCCTGATTTCCAGCAGCTGCCAGAAGTCGACGAAGACCCGGAGCAAGGTGACCCTCGGTCTTCACAGCGAGCCGAAGAAGAATCCTAAACCGGCTCCGGTTTAATCTGATGTGTTGAATACTTTGTAAGAAACTGATATTGTTTTGGGCCTGCAAGTGCCTTGTAATAGAATAGTTGAGATATTGTCTTTGTCCAACTGTTATCCTTCATGGCATTATTTTGATTAGCAATTTCTAGATTATCTCCTGCTTGCAATGTGTCAACAGTTTATGTTTACCTGTATCTGCATAAACAATGCTAAGAATGCCCTGGAGGTTTACCACCGGACGGGTTTTATTGCCCAAACACATGATCTAATTTAACAACTTGAACTGTGTAAAAATAGAAACACGCGCCGTACCTGCGATTAAGTGTATATATAAACCTTAACCAGGCCAGACCAATCCAAGGCATGAGTGTTGAGGACTTACTTGGCTCTTGTTAGTTTACCATGAAGGCCAATCCGGGTTGTGCTGAACGCCGGTTTAACTAGTACTGGTGTTCATGACCCAGACTATGGCTCTGTAGTGACAACTTTGTAGCTGTCCCGTCTTGAATCAATGGACTTGGTTGAAAAACCAATGACCTTGATGATAAAGATTTGTGAAAACATAAATAATGAAAAATAAAGTTTTTGGGCAAATAAGACCATGTAGTCGAGGCTTTTTACGAGCTGCCAGGCTCCAAATTCTAGGCTTTTTATGAGCTGCCAGGCTACTGTCATTAACCATTTTAGCAAAGCCTATCAAGATGATCCGCAATCTTTAACCAAATCATCAATGTCAACAGCTACCCAATGTTCAAAATCTCATAAAGATTTTGGCTTGGGTAATCACTTGATGATCGTAAATTTAACGTGACCAAGTTCAGGGTCCCGAAGGATTGACTTGTGATACGTTCGACGGGTCATACCAGGTTTACCTGCACAGCGTGATTTACTTGATGCAGGCAGGTCAATCCAGGGTTTTAGGTGTATACACCGGGCTTCCAAGCCGTGTTCACTACAAGGGTTTTCAACTCGCTGAGAGCCCCCAGGTAGCGTGTGAGCATTGCTCGTCGGGGCATATGTTTGAGTCGTGCTAGGCATCAGACCCTCTTTTGCCCCTTCATCATCATGTGCAAATTGCCGAAGCAACTAGAGCAGTGCTCTTATGATGGGCTTCATATCGCCGCCGGTTCAAGAGGCCATGGTAAACTTCATTGCCCGCGGAAGCCCCCATGTGATTCTTGTTTGTATAGAAAAGACGGCTGATTCCTTGATTTTACCAAGGGCGCCGGTTTAAGAGGCCATGGAAAGCTTCCTTGCACAGAAGCCCCCATGTGATACTCTTTTGTGCAGAGAAGACGGCTGATTCCTTGATTTTATCAAGGGCGCCGGTTTAAGAGGCCATGGAAAGCTTCCTTGCACAGAAACCCGGTTTACCGGGGGCGCCAGTTTATTTTATTAATCATAATATATACATTGTACATAAAGCGGAGCCGATGGCTCAAGTATAGTAAGGTCGAAGAAGAGCAATGCTCCACGGCCGCTTGGTCTCCTCCTCCGCCATGCGTGAGTCCTTATGTTCTCAAACGTCGACGAGGTAGTATGATCCATTGTGCAGGTTCTTGCTGACCACAAAGGGCCCTTCCCAAGGTGGGGATAACTTGTGCATATATGTCTGGTCCTGGATGAGCCGGAGCACCAGATCTCCTTCCTGAAACGTCCGGGTCTTAACCCGGCGGCTGTGGTACCGGCGCAGGTCTTGTTGATAAATTGTTGATCGAGCTGCTGCCGTGTCTCATTCCTCGTCCAGCCGGTCCAAGCCGTCTTGTCTTGCTTGTTCGTTGTCCGCTTCAACATAAGCCGCCACCCGCGGCGAGTCGTGCCGGATGTCACTAGGGAGGACCGCTTCAGCTCCATATACCATGAAAAAGGCGTGTACCCTGTGGATCTGTTAGGTGTAGTATTGATGCTCCATAAGACAGAAGGCAATTCCTCCACCCAACAACCCAGTGTTCTCTATAAAGGAACCATAAGCCGGGGTTTGATGCCTCTCAAGATCTCTTGATTGGCTCTTTCATCTTGGCCATTAGATTGAGGGTGAGCCACTATTGATACATCAAGGCGAATGTGCTCTCGTTGACAGAACTCCACCATATCCCCCTTGGATAAATTGGTGCCATTATCAGTTATAATGCTGTGTGGAAAGCCAAACAGGAAAATCACCTTTTTGATGAACTGAACCGTTGTTGCTGCATCACACTTACTGACAGGCTCCGCTTCAACCCATTTTGTAAACTTGTCCACTGCTACAAACAGGTGGGTTTTCTTGTCTTGGGATCCCTTGAAGGGTCCGACCATATCCAGCCCCCAGGATGCAAACGGCCAAGTAATTGGAATCATCCGCAGCTCCTGCACCGGTATATGAGCGCGTCGTGAGAATTTCTGGCAAGCATCACATTTTCTGACCAAGTCCTCTGCGTCGGCGTAAGCCGTCAACCAGTAGAACCCATGAAGAAAAGCTTTACCTACCAAAGATTTTGAACCAGCGTGATGACCACAATCCCCTTCATGAATCTCTCGAAGAATATCACAGCCTTCTTCTGATGATACACACCGATGAAACGCTCCAGAAACGCTGCGGTGATGACGTTCTCCATTGACAATAGTCATAGATTTAGACCGCCGGATTATCTGCCGGGCCTCGACTTCGTCCTCTGTCAACTCACCTCGGTTCAGGTATGCTAGGTAAGGGAGTGTCCAATCTGGAATGACATGAAGTGCTGCAACCAATTGTGCTTCCGGATCAGGAACATCCAAATCCTCCTCTGAAGGTACCTGCACCGATGGATTATGCAACTCATCCAAGAACGTATTAGGTGGAACCGGTTTACGCTGGGAACCCAGCCGGCTTAACGCGTCAGCTGCTTCATTCTTTTGCCGGTCTATGTGATCCATGTGATATCCTTTGAAATATCCAGCAACAACATCTACTTCTCGTCGATATGCCGCCATGAGCGGATCCTTGGAGTCCCACTTGCCAGATACTTGTTGTGCCACCAGATATGAATCACCAAAGCACTTAACCCGACTCAAGTTCATCTCCTTGGCTATCCGCAGACCGTGGAGGAGAGCTTCATACTCAGCAGCATTGTTGGTACAAGGGAACATTAAACGGAGGACATAACAGAATTTATCACCTCGTGGGGAAGTTAACACGACTCCAGCCCCCGAGCCCTCCAACTGCCTTGAACCGTCAAAGTGCATAGTCCAGTAATTATGATCCGTCTTCTCCTCAGGTGCTTGCAAGTCTCTCCAGTCGTTAATGAAATCCGCCAGTGCTTGGGATTTAATAGCAGTACGGGGCACGTACTTTAATCCGTGCGGGCTAAGCTCAATGGCCCATTTTGCAACCTTACCAGTGGCTTCTCTATTCCGTATTATATCCCCTAACGGAGCTGAACTAACAACGGTGATTGGGTGGCCCTGAAAATAGTGCTTCAACTTCCGGTTTGCCATAAACACTCCATATACCAGCTTCTGCCAATGTGGATATCTCTGTTTTGACTTAATAAGCACCTCACTGATGTAGTAAACTGGCCGTTGAACCAGATATTCTTTGCCTGCCTCCTTGCGCTCTACCACAATGGCCACGCTTACTGCATGGGCATTGGCAGCCACGTATAACAGCAGCGGCTCATTGTCAACCGGGGCAGCAAGGACTGGCGGCTCTGTCAATTGCCTCTTCAAATCCTCGAACGCAGCATCTGCGGTATCGCTCCAGACAAACCGGTCCGTCTTCTTCATCATCTGATAGAGCGGGATTGCCTTCTCCCCCAAACGGCTGATAAACTGGCTCAGTGCTGCAATACGGCCCGCCACGCGTTGGACATCATTGATGCACGTCGGTTTAGCGAAGGACGTGATCGCCTTGATTTCTCCGGATTAGCTTCAATCCCTCTGTTTGACACTAAGAACCCCGGGAGCTTGCCTGCCGGAACACCGAAAATCCACTTCTCCGGATTAAGCATCATTTTGTAAACTCGGAGGTTGTCAAAGGTTTCCTTTAGATCCTCTATCAGTGTTTCCTCTTTCCTGGATTTCACCACAATGTCATCAACATATGCATGGACATTTCTTCCAATCTGGCCTTTTAGGCAGTTCTGCACACAACGCTGGTAGGTTGACTGGGCGCTCTTGAGCCCAAATGGCATAGATACATAACAAAAGGCTCCAAAGGGAGTTATGAAAGCTGGCTTCTCCTGGTCCTTAACTGCCATCTTGATCTGATGATATCCTGAATATGCATCCAAAAAACTTAGCCGCTCACATCATGCCGTTGCATCAATAATCTGATCAATACGGGGAAGAGCAAAAGAATCAGTTGGGAAAGCTTTGTTCATGTCTGTGTAATCAACACACATCCTCCAAGTTCCATTTTTCTTCAGCACTAGCACCGGATTAGCCAACCACTCTGGATGAAACACCTCAACTATAAAGCCTGCAGCCAAAAGCCTAGCCACTTCTTCTCCTATAGCCTTGCGTTTCTCCTCATTGATGCGGCACAGATACTGCTTGACCGGTTTAAACTTAGGATCGATATTAAGACTGTGCTCAGCGAATTCCCTCGGTATACCTGGCATGTCAGAAGGCTTCCATGCAAAGATATCCCGGTTCTCACGGATGAACTCGATGAGCGCGCTTTCCTATTTGGGGTCTAGGTTAGCACTGATAGTGAATTGTTTGGATGAATCGCCCGGAACAAAGTCCACCTGCTTGGTCTTCTCAGCCGATTTGAACTTCAACGTCGGATCATGCTCTGTAGTTGGTTTCTTCAGCGGGGACATATCCGCCGGATCAACATTGTCCTTATAGAACTTCAGCTCCTCCGTAGCACAAACCGTCTCAGCATAAGCTGCATCTCCTTCCTCGCACTCCAATGCAATTTTGCGGCTCCCATGAACCGTAATAGTCCCCTTGTGGTCTGGCATCTTAAGCTGTAAATAGACATAACATGGCCTAGCCATGAATTGGCATAAACCGGCCGCCCAAACAATGCGTGGTATGGGCTCCTGATCTTCACAACCTCAAAGGTCATAGTCTTTGATCTAGAGTCATGCTCATCTCCAAAGGTGACCTCCAAATCAATCTTGCCAACTGGATAAGCCGATTTACCGGGCACTACCCCATGGAACACTGTATTGGACTGCCGAAGCTTTTTATCTGTCAGCCCCATGCGCCGAAAAGTCTCATAATAAAGGATGGTGATGCTGCTGCCTCCATCCATAAGCACCTTGGTGAACTTGTAACCACCCACCTACGGTGCCACTACCAGAGCCAACTGACCCGGATTATCAACCCGGGGTGGGTGATCCTCTCTGCTCCATACAATGGGTTGCTCAGACCACTGCAAAAAACGTGGTATCGCCGGTTCAACAGAATGCACTGCCCTCTTCAAAACCTTGTGATCCCGTTTGCATAAGCTTGTGGTGAAGACGTGATATCCGGATTGCTGCTGCTGCTGACGCTGTTGGTTCCCTTGGTTGTTGTATCCGCCCTGACCATGCTGCTGATTATGCTCATGCTGATTGTTACCATTGTGGCTGCCGTTACCGCCATGGTATCCTGAACCGGATCCGCCACCTTGATAACCCGGACCTTGGAAACCGGGGCCTCATCCGCCGGAGGGCCCGTGATCATACTTAGTCTACTTCATAAATTCTTGCATAATGAAACAGTCCTTCCAGAGATGTGTAGCCGGGTTTTCCGCTGTACCGTGCTTTGGGCAAGGCACGTTTAACTGGCGCTTTAAATTAATAGGCGGCCTCCCGTTGCGTGGGGGCGGTATACCCTTGCGGCGCTGTCCATTGTCCTGAACGTTGGTATTGGCCACAAAGTCTGAGCTGCCTTCCGCTTTATGCTTGCCATTGTAACCTTGGCCCGCCGGATTAGTCTCCGGTGGTTTACCGATCTTGTTCGCCTTCCCTGACTTGTCTCCATCTGCGTCTGGATATTTGGTGTTATCAGAATCTCCGTATTTCACCAAAGCGCCCATGAGTGTACCCATGTCATTGCAATCACGTTTGAGCCGTCCCAACTTCTGCCTCAGAGGTTCAAACCGGCAATTGCCTTCAAAGGTTACTATCGCTGTACTTGGATTGTTGCTATTGGAGGAGTGCAAGATTTCGGACACTCGACGCACCCAACTGCTTGTGGACTCTTGCTATCCTTGAACACATGCAGCTAAATCAAAAACAGGCATCGTCTGCTTGCACGTGTCCTTGAAATTATTTATAAACCGGCGTCGCAGTTCACCCCATGATCCAATGGAGTTAGGTGGCAAACCCTTTAGCCATGTCCGGGTCGTGCCCTCGAGCATGATTGTGAAGTATTTAGCACATGCCGCCTCCTCCACGTCGAGCATCTCCATGGCCATCTCATAACTCTCAACCCACGCCGCCGGAGCAAGATCCGCCGTGTAGTTGGGCACCTTGCGCGGACCTTTGAAATCTTTGGGAAGTTTCATGTTCCGTAAAGCGGGGATGAGACACTGCACTCCCAAGGAACTGGACATGACTCATGGTTTGACTGTACCGGTGGGATGAACCGGCGTCGCTTGACGGGCGTCGTATTGGGCAGTATGCCTGGCCTGATCCACCACCTCTTGCGCATGTGCTTCTTCTCCTGCCGGAATATCCTGCCTCTGCCGATGTCGTACCCGTGCGCTGCTTGATACGAACAGTTCATCCAGATGCCTTGTATAACTCCGGCTCGGGCGAGGGGTTGAATGAATCCTCTCCCGGCTATATGAATAAGCTTGCTGTTGAGTTAGCGCCGTATCGAGCAACTCCTTGGCCCGTTGTGCCTCCATTGCTATGGGGGACGTTCCCTCAATGGGAAGGGTGGCCGGTCGTGAAGCGGCAGCAACTATGTTATCCAACGGATTAGAGTAATGACCAGGAGGGGTGGGCACATGCTGGGCTGGCACAAATTGGCGATTTGGCTCAGCGGCCGGTGGGTGAACCGACGCGCCTGTTCCCGGTGCTCCTCCCCGGTTTACCTTTGGATGATTACTGGTTCCTGTGCCTGGCGTGCTAAAGATATTCCTTGCCTCATAAACCGGCGGCAAACGAGATCGTTGTCTTCTCCACATTACCTCATGTGAGGCATTCTAATCTAACCTGAGCCGAAAAGCTTGAGAATCCAGCTCTGCCTGCCTTGTAGCCATCCTAGCTTTCTCCGTAGCCAGATCCAACTTGGCTTGCTCAATTCGGCTCTTCACCTGAGCGATCTCTGCATCATGCTGCTCCTTGTCGACCTGAGCTACTTCTGCTGTTGCAAGCACTGTCAAAGTGTCGACTAAGGTGGATGGAGCATCAGAGGGCGACGGGGGAAGGTCTCCAGCTCTAGCTCCCATTGCCTCTGAGGTTAACGCCCCTGTCGTTGAGGGCTGCTGCATGGATTGTGATCCGGCCATGAAAACAGCAACCCTGTTTGGCGGATCGAGGGAGTCCGGAATACTTTCACCGTCGGAACAACCCTCATACCGGCCGTCCTGCAATAGATACAAAGATTCGGTCTCTCCGGACGAAGATTCATCGCGGGAATAAATAACGGTCTCGCCACCGGAGTCCGATCCGTCCTCAGCTTGTACTCCATGCACTGCTCCAACGAAGACGTGCTTCACGGCGGGCTGAATCCGGGCAGGTCTCGCATGCTGAGCCGACTCGACGATGTTGGAGAAGGTGTCCGGCTCAGGGCCCGGTTCGCCGATCTTGCCGATGAAGACGTGGATAGCGCCGAAGGGGACCCGGTACCCGTATTCGATTGAATCGGCTTCGGGACCCCTGCCTGCATCGTCGATGTAGATCCGTCCGCGACGACTCTTAATCATCCGACCCAATGCGTAGCCCTTGAGCCCTTCAAAGCTTCCCTTCAAGAACTCGAAACCATCGTGCGATAGCCCCACGGTGGGCGCCAACTGTCGTGGATTTAGCACGGCAGATGTCCTAGCAAAAGGACTTGGTCGTGAGGCCATCGCTCGGGTTAGCTTAAAGGGGTTAAAGCAGACGAAAGACACAGGGGTTTTATACTAGTTCGGCCCCTTCGATGAAGGTAAAAGCCCACGTCTAGTTTGGTGTGGTATTGCTTGGGCTTCGATGACCAGGGAGCGAATCCGCTTTGCCTGTGTCTCGAGCTGTTGTTTCCTGTCCTGAACCGTCGCCGGGTCGTCCCTTTATAGAAGAGGTGACGCCCGGTCCGGTTTACAGAGTCCCAAGGCTGGCTCATAAACGTGTCCGCCTCGGTCTCTGCTCTTTCTACCTTACATCCCAAGTTTACAAAATATGACGGTTTACAAGTTATGGGCCCTTTCGTATGGGCTCTAAGCCCTCTCGGCTATAACCACGTACTCCATACTAAGCCGGGCTTCTGGTAACACAATCTTGGTAACTTAAACCGGACCCTCCTGGCCGGTTTATACTTGGTAGTAATATCCCTGCCAGAAGGGGTGTGTAGATGCTCCAGAAACACATTCTTGGGTATAGGCTTCCGAGTCGACCCAATCTTCGCGAGGTCATCAGCAAGCTGATTATTGGCTCTGGGCACGTGATGGAGCTCTAAACCTTCAAACTTCTTTTCAAGCTTTCGCACTTCACTGCAATAACTGGTCATTGTCGGGCTCCTGACGTCCCATTCTTTCATCACTTGGTTCACCACTAAGTCCGAGTCGCCATAAACCATCAGGCGATGGACGCCGGGTGAGATGGCCATGCGCAACCCGTACAAAAGTGCTTCGTACTCAGCTTCGTTGTTCGATGAGTCAAAATGGATATGAAGGACGTAATTGAGCTTGCCGCCCCTGGGAAATACCAGGACCACGCCTGCGCCGGATCCGTGCAGCATCTTGGATCCGTCGAAGAACATAGTCCAGTGATCCGACTAAACTTGAGTCGGTAGCTCTTGTTCTATCCACTCGGCCACAAAATCTGATATAGCCTGAGACTTGATGGCTTTCTTCAGTTCAAACTTGATATCTAATGGAAGAAGTTCAATCGCCCATTTTTCCACTCGGCCGGTCGCATCTCGATTGTTCAGGATCTCTGACAACGGGGCGTCACTGACGACTGAGATAGTATGGTCCGAGAAGTAATGGGCAACCTTTTTTGCAGTCAAGTAAATCCCGTACACGAGCTTCTGGTAATGCGGGTACCTTTGCTTGGAGGGAGTCAAAACTTCGGATATGTAGTAGATTGGGCGCTGGACCTTGTAGGCCTTGCCCTCTTCTTCCCACTCGACCGTGAGTATAGTGCTGACGACTTGTCCGGTGGCTGCAATGTATAGTAAGAGAGGCTCTTTGCTGACTGGGGTAGCAAGCACCGGCAGGGTGGACAGCAAGGCTTTGAGCTCTTCAAACGCAGCTTCGGCTTCGGAATTTCACTCGAACTTGTCTGATTTCTTCATCAGTCGGTAGAGAGGGAATGCCTTCTCACCGAGACGAGAAATGAATCGACTCAATGCGGCCAAGCAACCAGTAAGCTTCTGGACGTCATGTATACGCTCGGGGTGTTTCATTCGGAGGATGGTGCTGACCTTCTCTGGGTTGGCGTCGATTCCCCGTTCGGAAACGAGAAAACCGAGTAACTTGCCGCCAGGAACTCCAAATGTACACTTCGACAGATTGAGCTTGATATCATAGCTTCTTAAATTTGCGAATGTATCAGCGAGGTCGGTCAGCAGGTCGGAACCTTTCCGTGACATGACCACAATGTCATCCATGTATGCTTCGACGTTCCGACTGATTTGCTTTATCAGGCACTTCTGGATCATGCGCATGAAGGTAGCGCCGGCATTCTTGAGACCGAAAGGCATGGTGACATAATAGCAACACCCGAAGGGGGTGATGAAGGCTGTCTTGATTTCAACGGGCCCGAACAGACGGATCTGATGGTACCCGGAATACACGTCCAGAAAAGACAAGCGTTCGCATCCCACAGTCGAGTCAACTATCTAATCGATGCGGGGGAGAGGAAAATGATCCTTTGGGCAGGCCCGATTGATGTGCTTGAAATCGATGCACATGCGGAGAGACTTGTCCTTCTTGGGGAGAATGACGACATTGGCGAGCCACTCGGAGTGGTAGATCTCGCGGATAAACTCAGCTGCCAGGAGCCGAGCCACTTCCTCGCCAATCACCTTTCTCCTCTACGCAGCGGACCAACGTAGATGTTCCTTCACAGGCTTCACCTTTGGGTTGACTCTGAAATGGTGCTCAGCCAATCCCCTGGGTACACCCGGCATGTCTGATGGTTTCCATGCGAAGATGTCCCAGTTCTCACGGAGGAACTGGATGAGCGCTTCTTCCTATTTGTTGTCGAGTGTAGTGGAAATGTGGGTCGGTGCTGCATTGGGGGTCGGTGGGGTGGATGTGTACGGGCTTCGTCTCCCCGGCCGACTGGAAAGCTGACTCAGAAGCCGGCTTCTTTGCCCTCAGCAGATCACCCGGATCCACGCTCTTCTGGTACTCCTCCATCTCTACTGCTGCCATCTGCTCGTCAGCGATCTTCGAGGCTTTCTGGATGCACTCTTCCTCTTTCTGACGGTTCCCAGTGACGGTTATAACGCCGTTGGATCCTAGCATCTTCAGCTTGAGGTATACATAACATGGTCGAGCCATGAACCTGGCGTAGGTGGGCCTACCCAGAATGGCATGATAAGCGCTGTTGAAGTCCACCACTTATAATGCCGTTGGATCCTGGCATCTTTACGATAATTCTTCGACTCACCAAAGACTACGTCGAGTTTGATTTGGCCAAGTGAATCGGCCTTCTTCCCGGGGATGACCCCGTGGAACCTCATGTTGCTTTCGCTCAGCTTGGACATTGGGATGCCCATATCCCGGAGGGTTGCTGCATACAGAATATTCAAGCCACTGCCTCCATCCATCATGACTCTGGTCAGACGCGTGCACGCGACCACTGGGTCGACCACCAGTGCCTGCCGCCCGGGGGTGGCAATGTGTGCAGGGTGATCAGATTGGTCGAATGTGATGGGGGTCTTGGACCACTACAGAAACATGGTGGTTGCCGAGGCAACCATGTTGACTTCTCTGTTGATGACCCTCAGTCAACTTTTACTCTCGACGTCTGCGAAGATCACCAAAGTGGAGTTGATCTGGGGGTATCCTCCATCCCCTTCCTTGTCCTCAGACTCCTCTAATTCCTTTCCCTTCTCAGTCGACTGATCTTTCTGTAAGTTCTGGATCAGGAGCCGGCACTGTCGAGTGGTGTGCTTGGGATATACCAAGTTTCCCTCTTCATCTTTCTTCGTGTGAATGGGACACGGCTGGTCGAGTACATCATTCCCAGATTGATCTTTCACGTTCTTAGGAGCCCAGGGCCCCTTCGGCTTTCCTTTGCCCTTTCCTTGGTTGACCGCAGCAGCTTCGCCCTGAGCAGCTGGCTCGGCTTGCGCTTGTTCTTCTGACTGGAATTTTGATCGTC
Source organism: Secale cereale (assembly GCA_902687465.1). Lineage (NCBI taxonomy): Eukaryota > Viridiplantae > Streptophyta > Magnoliopsida > Poales > Poaceae > Secale > Secale cereale. The sequence continues at coordinate 27,829,392 of LR738714.1, forward strand.
CTGTCCGACTGGTTTCTTGCCACTGCGGAGCCGATCGGCCTCTTCGCCGTTAGCGTACCGACTGGAAAGTTCCATCATCTGAGACAGTGACATATCTCCCGTTCGACCAAACTTCATATTCAGCTCTCGGTTACGCACGCCCTCCTTGAAGGCGCAAACCGCGTGGTGCTCAGACACATTTTCCACCGTGTGATGCAAGGTGGTCCATCACTGGATGTAATCTCTCAAGGTTTCATTCGACTTTTGCGCGCAATGCTGGAGCTCCGCGAGGCCAGCAGGCCGCTTGCAGGTGCCCTCAAAGGTCCGAATGAACACTCGAGCTAACTCCTCCCAGCTGTAAATACTCCCGGGGGCCAACTGATTGAGCCACGCCCGAGCCGAACCGCCGAGCATCAGAGGAAGGTGCTTCATGGCTACGTCGTCATTGCCGCCTCCGATCTGTACAGCCACTCGGTAGTCTTCTAGTCAGGTATCTGGTTTTGACTCCCCGGTGAACTTATTTACCCCCGCCGCCAACCTAAAGTTCGGGGGGATCTCAGCGGCTCTAATGGCACTGCAGAAACACTCGGGTCCAGAGACAGGCACTCGGCTTCCGCTCGGACAATCTCTGCCTTGCTCTTCTCTGAACGCCCTGTTCCGGTCGACCCGACCCTGCACAAGGATAGACCTTGCATCGAAGCCTAGCCTCCGGGGATCTGGGGGAACCCTCTGCTCGTCGTCGCGCAGGCGCCTGCCTTCGTACCGCTGGGGCGAGTACGACCCGCTTCCCGGAGGAGGCCTAGGCACTCGACGGCGATCATGATGACCAGGTCGACGGTCGTATTGCTCGTCATTCCGACCCAGATGCCGGTCTGGCCGCGGGCCACGTTCCTCACGCCTTGGGGGCGATCTTGGACTATGGGCTGACAAAACGGTGTCTGCAGCCACCGATCTGCTATGAATCCTGTTGCGCGACTGAGAAACAGCCGCGTTTTTCTCTTCAGCCGTTCTGAGCAAAGCTCGGATCTGCTGAAGACCTCTCACAGCCTCCGACTGAGATGGTTGAATAGACTCCGCGATACGAGCCGCGGCTTCGAGATTCTGGACTGGTGTGCGGAACACCTGAGTCTCGCACGGGTGCGATTGCCGCGGTCGTCGACTGGACTCGGGAGCCAGTCAGCGGGCTTGGTCATCGAGTGTGCGCTGGATATTTTCCAAGTGCGCGTGCTCAGCCATGGTGGCCAAGAGCGTGGCCTCCAAGGCCAGAGCCTCCGGAGAATCCCCCACGATGGCAGTGAAGAGCGCGTCTTTGTTGCGGCGAGAGAGCTCGTCCCTCTGCTCGGCAGTGAGGGGTTGAGGTATGTATCCGTCGTTGTCCTATGAACGGCCGACACCACTGCCGCCATCGCCACCACGAGGAAAACCCGGCGGGCTGCGGCGGGAGTCGACCATGAGGACCTCCGTTGCGGGATCGCTGCTCCCGCACTTGGAAACTGAATCTACGAGCCCTGTCGACGGATCGGCCGGCCCGTATAAGTAACCGTCGGGCTAGATAGCCGCGACTTGAGGGGTGGCCGCCTGGCGGGCCACCGCGTGTTTCACCCACTGCTGGAGCCGGGAGCGACCGGATCGCTTGTGACGGCGTCCGGCGGGGATGGGGGATGACGTAGGGATCGACAGGTACCGAGTCAACGGCTGCCGAAGGAGGACGCCGCAGGCGCTGGCACGAAAGTGTGCAGCCCCACGGACGGGCAGAGCCTCTACGTCGAGAGGAGCCTCTTGGAGCCAAGCGGAGTCGTCGGCGACGAAGATGAGCGCGCCGAGTCGGATCTCGCGGCCCAACGCCAAACCATCTCCGGAAACCATGATGAAGGAGGTCGGAGAAAAGGTTGCAACCTCACCAGTAGTCGCTAAGACGCCTTGCCCCACGGTGGGCGCCAACTTTCGTGGTTCTAAGCCTGACAATACGAGTAGGGGGTACGAATGAGGAGGCAAGGCCCTAGCTATGGTGGAGTTGTACACGAGGTGTTTTACGAGTTCAGGACCTTCTCAGAGGAAGTAACAGCCCTACGTCTCGGTGCCCGGAGGTAGTCGACTGATATGTGTATAGGTGTGAGTTACAGGGGTGCGAACCATTGTACAAGATGAGGGGGCACTACAGGAAACAGGTAATTTGCCGTCTGCCACGGCGGACGGCAAAGGAATGATCGGTGGACGGCAAAGGTCTTTGCCGTCCGCCGCGGACGGCAAAAGGCCCCGGCAAATTAAGGTCCGGCAAAAGGCCGCGGGGTGGCTTATATAGTGAGCCAGGACCTTAGCCATGCTCCACGTTACCAAGGGTTCAATGTACATTAAGGCACACGTTACTAATAACGTCTGTATTAAAGAGTAATAAAGGTATTCACTATGGCGAGTAAATACCATACCATTATTGTCCTAAGGGACCTTTGACCTTCGGGGGTCGAGTGCCTTGGATTGGTCTAGTGGAGTTGAGTCGTCTTGCAGGTGATGTCCAGTCGAGTGGGATGTCCTCTTGGGTTGTCCCAGTCGACTGTCTTTATCATCGTAGGTTTTGTCTTCTGATCTTCTGGGGTAGTGACCTTGGGTGGGGTACCTTGGTCAGGCCTCTGACCCTACCCTAGGTCTGTAACCACGTCACTCACGAGTTCAGATTCATAATGAAAGAGGCCAAAGAAATCTTTACGCATTATATAAGCTATCTTATTTAATCAAGAGGACATAATGCGTTTGCAATCTCTAGATCATGTTGCTTTCAATGAAAATCTTAGGAAAAAAGTTCCTATTGATATCTTTGTTGATAGAATCTCTTAATTGAATGTTGATTTTGCTATTCAAAACAATGGGTTAGGTTTTTCTCTCGAGCGAAGGCTCATGACCTTCTGCCAAAAGAATGCTTATAACGATGAATTGGTTGTGCAATATGAAGGGCCAAAGGAGGAACCTATACCTCCTGAGCTTGATATGGGGGACTATTGTCCTATTAAATTTAGCCCTTTTTATTACGTTTGCTTGCGAGAAAGAAAACTTGCTCCTGAACTTAGGGAGTATGAGATGAGTTTTCGAGATCTATCTTATCATTATGGCAACACCTAGATCTATTATTGTATCGTGCCTAGCTAGGGGCGTTAAACAATAGCGCTTGTTGGGAGGCACCCCAATTTTATTTTTCTTTGCTTTTGTTTCTGTTTAGGAATAAATATTGCATCTAGCTTTTGTTTAGATGTGGTTTTGTCTTTTAATTAGTGTTTGAGCCAAGTAGAACCTTTGGGAAGACTTGCGTGAAGTTTATGCGATCATGCTGTAAAAAACAGAAACTTTAGCGCTCACGAGATTACCTACCATTTTTTACTGGAGAGCCCTTTTTAGTTGATTCTTTTTGCAGATGATTAATAGAAAAATTCCTCACATCCACCAATTTATTTCAATTTTTTTGATTTACAGAAGTATTTGAAAGTTACAGATTGCTACACACTGTTCTGTTTTTGACAGCTTCTATTTTTCGTGTGTTGCTTGCTTATTTTGATGAATCTATGAGTAGTATCGAGGGGTATGAATCATAGAGAATTTGGAATACAGTAGGTTTATTTTCTTATACTAATGGAACTCACGAGATTTTTTGGCTAAGTTTTGTGTTGTGAAGTTTTCAAGTTTTAAGGATTTGATGGACTATGGAACAAAGAGTGGCAAGAGCCTAAGCTTGGGGATGGCCAAGGCACCCCAAGGTAAAATTCAAGGATAACCAAAAGCCTAAGCTTGGAATTCCCTGGGAAGGCATCCTCTCGTTCGTCTTTATCTATCGGTAACTTTACTTAAGACTATATTTTTATTCACCACATGATATGTGTTTTTCTTGGAGCGTCATGTATGATTTGAGTCTTTCCGTTTTAGTTAGCCACAATCATCCTTGCTGGACACACCTTTTGATAGAAATACACATGAATCGGAATTTATTAGAATACTCTATGTGCTTCACTTATATCTTTTGAGCCAGATAGTTTTGCTCTAGTGCTTCACTTATATCTTTTAGAGCACGGTGGTGGTTCTATTTTGTAGAAATTATTGATCTCTCATGCTTCACTTATATCTTTTTGAGAGTCTCTTAGAACAGCATGGTAATGTGCTTTGGTTATAATTCTAGTCCTAATATGATAGGCATCCAAGATGAGTATGGTAAAAACTTTCACATAGAGTGCATTCAATGATAGGAGAAGTTTGATACTTGATGATTGTTTTGAGATATGAGGATGATGATATTAGAGTTATGCTAGTGGGGTAATTATGAATTCAAGAAATACTTGTGTTAAAGTTTGTGATTCCCGTAGCATGCACGTATGCTGAACCGCTATGTGACGAAGTTAGAGCATGAGGTATTTATTGATTGTCATCCTTTGTGTGGAGATCGGGATCGCGCGATGGTTAACTCCTACCAACCCTTCCCCTAGGAGCATGCGTTAAATATTATGTTTTGATGACTCTTTTATTTTGGCAATAAGTATATGAGTTATTTATGACTAATGTTGAGTCCATGGATTATACGCACTCTCACCCTTCCACCATTGCTAGCCTCTCTTGTACCACGCAACTTTCGCCGGTACCGTACACCCACCATATATCTTCCTCAAAACAGCCACCATACCTACCTATCATGGCATTTCCATAGCCATTTCGAGATATATTGCCATGCAACTTTCCACCGTTCCGTTATTATGACACGCTTCATATTGTCATATTGCCATGCATGATCATAGTTGACACCGTATTTGTGGCAAAGCCACCATTCATAATTCATTCATACATGTCACTCTTGATTCATTGCACATCCCGGTACACCGTCGGAGGCATTCACTTGAGTCATATTTTGTTCTAGCTTCGAGTGGTAATATTTGTAAATAAAAGTGTGATGATCTTCACTATTAGAGCATTGTCCCGTGTGAGGAAACAAAAGGAGAGAGAGAGAGGGGGGTTAAAAAAGAAAAGAAAAATGAAAAGCCCCTCAAAAAAAGAGAAGGGACAATGCTACTATCCTTTTCCACACTTGCGCTTCAAAGTAGTAACATAATCTTCATGATAGAGAGTCTCTTGTTTTATCACTTTCATATACTAGTGGGAATTTTCATTATAAGAACTTGGCTTGTATATTCCAACGATGGGCTTCCTCAAAGCGCCCTAGGTCTTCATGAGCAAGCAAGTTGGATGCACACCCACTTAGTTTCTTTTGTTGAGCTTTCATACATTTATAGCTCCAGTGCATCCGTTCCATGGCAATCCCTACTCACTCACATTGATATCTATTGATGGACATCTCCATAGCCCATTGATACGCCTAGTTGATGTGAGATTATCTTCCTCTTTTGTCTTCTCCACAACTGATAATTCTCCGTCGTATATATAAATTTTTATTGTTCCATGCCAATATTCTAAAACATCCATACACTTTTGGCAACTTTTTATACTATTTTTTGGGACTAACATATTGAATCAGTGCCCAGTGCCGGTTCCTGTTTGTTGCATGTTTTTTTCGCAGAATATCCATATCAAACGGAGTCCAAACGGAATAAAAACGGACAGATATTGTTTTGGAATATATGTGAATTTTGGGAAGCGGAACCACCACGAAACGATGCCCGAGTGGGCCTCGAGGGTGGGGGGCACACCCCCTTGCCCAGGGCGCGCCCTGGGCCCTCGAGGCCACACCGTAAGGCTGTTTATTCCCTTCTTTCGCCGCAAGAAAGCTAATTTTCGGATAAAAATCGTGTCAAAAGATGAGCCCAATCGGAGTTATGGATCTCCGGGAATTTAAGAAACGGTGAAGGGGCAGAATCTGGGAACGCAGAAACAGGGAGAGACAGAGAGACAGATCCAATCTCGGAGGGGCTCTCGCACCTCCACCGCCATGTTGGCCATGGACCAGAGGGGAAACCCTTCTCCCATCTAGGCATAAGGTCAACGAAGAAGAAGAAGGAGGGGCCCATCATCGTGTGACGGCGATCTACACCAACACCTCCGTCATCTTCCCCAACATCTCCATCACCTTCCCCCATCTATCTACAGTGGTCTACCTTCCCACATCCCGTTGTACCCTCTACTTGAACATGGTGCTTTATGCTTCATATTATTATCCAATGATGTGTTGCCATACTATGATGTCTGAGTAGATTATCGTTGTCCTATTGGTGATTGGTGAATTCCTATTATTGGTTTAAATTGCTTGTGGTTATGCTGTTGTCCTTTGGTGCCCATCATATGACCGCGCGCGTGGATCACACCATAGGGTTAGTTGTATGTTGATAGGACTACGTATTGGAGGGCAAGAGTGACAGAAACTTCAACCTAGCGTAGAAATTGATGCATACGGGATTGAAGGGGGACCAATATATCTTAATGCTATGGTTGGCTTTTACCTTAATGAATGTTAGTAGTTGCGTTTGCTTGCTAATAGTTCCAATCATAAGTGCATAGAATTCCAAGTAAGGGATGACATGCTAGCAGTGGCCTCTCCCACATAAAACTTGCTATCGGTCTAGTAATGTATTCAATTGCTTAGGGGCAATTTCGCAACTCCTACCACCACTTTTCCACACTCGCTATCACTAATTTAGTTGTGTCTTTATCTTAACAGTCCCTAGTTTTATTTACGTGTTCTTTTTATTCTTGCAAACCTATCCCACAAAAACAACAAAGTACTTCTAGTTTCATACTTGTTCTAGGTAAAGTAAATGTCAAGCATGCGTAGAGTTGTATCAGTGGTCGATAGAAATTGAGGTAATATTTGTTCTGCCTTTAGCTCCTTGTTGGGTTCGACACTCTTACTTTTCAAAAGAGGCTACAACTGATCCCCTACACTTGTGGGTTATCAAGACCTTTTTCTGGCGCCGTTGCCGGGGAGACAACCCGGAAGTTTTAGAGAGTCATTTATTTCTGTTGTGTGCTTTTATAAAGTTTAAAAACAAGAAAATAAAGAGGGGAACTGCCGGGGATATACCCCGCGGTATGAACCGACCGGAATTATAACCCGGCCGGACTTGGCGGTTTACTTAAGACGGTTTACACTTGGCGATTCACTAGTAACCCGGAGGGCGGATCACGGATGACAAGGCCCAAAGCCCAGAAGGCCGGTTCATATTAATAATGGGCCGGTTTATGAAGAAAGCATAAGGAATATTCTCTTACAAAGGAAGCAAGAGTAGGACTCCTTGTAATAAATCAATCCTAGTCCTACTAGGACTAGTCATGTAACCCGCCCCTTCAACATATATAAGGAGGGGCAGGGCTCCCCAAAGAGGACAAGTTAGAGAAGAGAGAAGTTAGAGGAGAAGTTTAGACAAGTTTCTAGGGTTAGACACAAAGAGCCGGTTTACCGGCGACACCACGAGGATCATAATGAGATCTAGCCTCAAACAGCATGTAGGGTTATTACCGGATGATGTTTCCCGGGGACCGAAGCTGTTTAAACCTTTGTCTTGCATCGCGTCTCTCGATTCCGCTCAACCCCTCTCAAGCTACTACATAGATGCGCGGCTCCACACCTAAAGTCCGTTAATCCGGACATCTGACGTGTTAATTCCACGACAGTTGGCGCCCACCGTGGGGCTCGCGCACCGTGGTGATGAGTTCTTGGAGGGATCTCTCCCAGGGACTGAAGAGTTCATAGTTTTTCGGATCAAGAAGAGCCGGTCCGGAAGGAAAGTGAAAGTGAGATAGACGAGCATTGTGAAAGTGGGGGACGTCCTTGAACTTTGTTCATGCCCATGGAAACTTTGTGAATCTTAATTACAGAAACTTTTAAACAAAAATAATTATCGAGTTGTACAATTCCTTTGTATTATAAAAATAATGTGCCAAGGCTTGCCTTTAGGATGTTTACAATGCTTGTTGATTTGTGCGGTGCAGGACAGAACCTTTGGCTGTAGTGCACGATTTTACACTTTTTCTGGAACGTCAAATGGTTCTGAAAACTTTTTGCACTGTATTTCTATACAAATTGTTGATTTTTCTTAAGTTTGGCAGAATTTTTCAAGTATCAGAAGTATGGTGAATGTTCAGATTATTACAGACTGTTCTGTTTTAGACAGATTCTATTTTTGATGCATAGTTTGCTTGTTTTGATGAAACTATCAATTTCTATCAGTGGGTTAATCCATGGAAAAGTTATATTATAGTAGCTACAATGCAAAAACAAAAAATGAATTGGTTTGCAACAGTACTTAGAGTAGTGATTTGCTTTATTATACTAACGGATCTTACCGAGCTTTCTGTTGAAGTTTTGTTTGGATGAAGTGTTTGAAGATCGAGGAGGTCTCGATGTGAGGAGAAGAAGGAGAGCCAAGAGCTCAAGCTTGGGGATGCCCAAGGCACCCCAAGTAAATATTCAAGGAGACTCAAGTGTCTAAGCTTGGGGATGCCCTGGAAGGCATCCCCTCTTTCTTCAACAAGTATCGGTATGTTTTCGGATTCGTTTCATTCATGTGATATGTGCAGCTCTTGGAGCGTCGTGTGCTTTCTATTTTTCCTTCTAATAAATGCACCATGCTGGTATGAGATAGTCCTTGGATGATTTATAGAATGCTCTTTGCACTTCACTTATATCTTTTGAGTATGGCTTTATAGAATACTTCATGTGCTTCACTTACATCATTTGAAGTTTGGATTGCCTGTTTCTCTTCACATAGAAAACCGCCAATTGTAGAATGCTCTTTTGCTTCACTTATAATTGTTAGAGCGTGGGCATAACTTTTGTAGAAATAATTAAAACTCTCTTGCTTCACTAATATCTATTTAGAGAGTTGACAGGAATTGGTCATTCACATGGTTAGTCATAAAATCCTACATAAATTTGTAGATCGCTGAATATGATATGTTTGATTCCTTGCAATAGTTTTGCGATATAAAGATGGTGATGTTAGAGTCATGCTAGTGGGTAGTTGTGGATTGTAGAAATACTTGTGTTGAGGTTTGTGATTCCCGTAGCATGCACGTATGGTGAACAGTTATGTGACGAAGTTGGAGCATGATTTATTTATTGAGTGTCATCCTTTGTGTGGAGGTCGGGGCCGCGCGATGGTTAACTCCTACCGATCTCCCCCTTAGGAGCATGCGTGTAGTACTTGGTTTCGATGGCTAATGATTTTTTGCAATAAGTATGTGAGTTCTTTATGACTAATGTTGAGTCCATGGATTATATGCACTCTCACCTTTCCACCATTGCTAGTCTCTCTTGTACCGCACAAACTTCGCCGGTACCATACACCCACCATATACTTTCCTCAAAACATCCACCATACCTACCTATTATGGTATTTCCAAATCCATTCCGAGATATATTACCATGTAACTCCACCGTTCCGTTTATTATGACACGCACCATCATTGTCATATTGCCTTGCATGATCGTAAGATAGCTAGCATGATGCTTCCATGGCTTGTCCGTTTTTTGATGTCATTGCTACGCTAGATCATTGCACATCTCGGTACACCGCCAGAGGCATTCATATAGAGTCATATTTTTGTTCTAGTATCGAGTTGTAAGTAAATAGAAGTGTGATGATCATCATTATTAGAGCATTGTCCCTTGAAAAAAAAAGGCCAAAATAAAAGAAAAAAAGAAAGGCCAAATAAAAAAGGAGAAAGGCCAGAAAAAAGGAAGGCCCAGGAAAAAAGGAAAAAGAAAAAAAAGGGACAATGCTACTATCTTTTTCCACACTTGTGCTTCAAAGTAGCACCACGATCTTCATAATAGAGAGTCTCTTGTTTTGTCACTTCCATATACTAGTGGGAATTCTCATTATAGAACTTGGCTTGTATATTCCAGCGATAGGCTTCCTCAAATGCCCTAGGTCTTCATGAGCAAGCAAGTTGATGCACACCCACTAGTTTTCTTTTTGAGCTTTCATACACTTATAGATCTAGTGCATCCGTTACATGGCAATCCCTACTCACTCACATTGATATCGATTGATGGACATCTCCATAGTCCATTGATTTGCCTAGTTGATGTGAGACTTTCTCCCACCCTTTGTCAATCACCACCTTCTATTCCACCCATAGTGCTATGTCCATGGCTCACGCTCATATATTGCGTGAAAGTTGAAAAAGTTTGAGAATACTAAAGTATGAAACAATTGCTTGGGTAAAACCGGGGTTGTGCATGATTTAAATACTTTGTCTGGTGAAGATGGAGCATAGCGAGAACATATGATTTTGTAGGGATAACTTTCTTTGGCCATGTTATTTTGAAAAGACATGATTGATTTATTGGTATGCTTGAAGTATTATTGTCCTAATGTCAAATGATAGACTATTGCTTTGAATCACTCGTGTCTTAACATTCATGTCATGATTAGATTACATGATCAAGATTATGCTAGGTAGCATTCCACATCAAAAATTATCTTTTTTTTATCATTTACCTACTCGAGGACGAGCAGGAATTAAGCTTGGGGATGTTGATACGTTTCCGTCCTATCTATAATTTTTGATTGTCCCATGCCAATATTCTACAACCTCGATATACTTTTGGCAACTTTTCATACTATTTTTTGGGACTAACATATTGATCCAGTGCCCAGTGCCAGTTCCTGTTTGTTGCATGTTTTTTTTGTTTCGCAGAATATCCATATCAAACGGAGTCCAAACGGAATAAAAACGGACGGAGATTTTTTTTGGAATATATGTGAATTTTGGGAAGCGGAACCACCACGAAACGATGCCCGAGTGGGCCTCGAGGGTGGAGGCGCGCCCTGGGCCCTCGAGGCCACACCGTAAGGCGGTTGATGCCCTTCTTTCGCCGCAAGAAAGCTAATTTCCGGATAAAAATCGTGTCAAAAGATGAGCCCAATCGGAGTTACGGATCTCCGGTAATTTAAGAAACGGTGAAGGGGCAGAATCTGGGAACGCAGAAACAGAGAGAGAGAGAGAGAGAGAGAGAGAGAGAGAGAGAGAGAGAGAGAGAGAGAGAGAGAGAGATCCAATCTCGGAGGGGCTCTCGCCCCTCCGCCGCCATGGAGGCCATGGACCAGAGGGGAACCCCTTCTCCCATCTAGGGAGAAGGTCAAGGAAGAAGAAGAAGGAGGGGGGCTCTCTCCCCCTCGCTTCCGGTAGCACCGGAGTGCCACCGGGGCCATCATCATGTGACGGCGATCTACACCAACACCTCCGTCATCTTCACCAACATCTCCATCACCTTCCCCCATCTATCTACAACGGTCCACTCTCCCACAACCCGTTGTACCCTCTACTTGAAAATGGTGCTTTATGCTTCATATTATTATCCAATGATGTGTTGCCATCCTATGATGTCTGAGTAGATTATCGTTGTCCTATCGGTGATTGGTGAATTGCTATGATTGGTTTAAATTGCTTGTGCTTATGTTGATGTCCTTTGGTGCCCATGAATTGAGCGTGCGCATGGATCACACCATAGGGTTAGTTGTATGTTGATAGGACTACGTATTGGAGGGTAAGAGTGACAGAAACTTTAACCTAGCATAGAAATTGATGCATACGGTATTGAAGGGGGACCAATATATCTTAATGCTATGGTTGGGTTTTACCTTAATGAACGTTAGTTGTTGCGTATGCTTGCTAATAGTTGCAATCATAAGTGCATAGAATTCCAAGTAAGGGATGACATGCCAGCAGCGGCCTCTCCCACATAAAACTTGCTATCGGTCTAGTAATGTAGTCAATTGCTTAGGGGCAATTTCGCAACTACTACCACCACTTGTCCACACTCGCTATCACTAATTTAGTTGTGTCTTTATCTTAACAGCCCCTAGTTTTATTTACGTGTTATTTTTATTCTTGCAAACCTATCCCACAAAAACTACAAAGTACTTCTAGTTTCATACTTGTTCTAGGTAAAGTAAACATCAAGAATGCGTAGAGTTGTATCGGTGGTCGATAGAACTTCAGGGAATATTTGTTCTGGCTTTAGCTCCTCGTTGGGTTCAGCACTCTTACTTATCGAAAGAGGCTACAACTGATCCCCTATACTTGTGGGTTATCAACAACCACCACTCCATTCCACCTATATTGATATATCCATGACTCATGCTCATATATTGCGTGAAAGTTGAGAAGTTTGAAAAAATTTGAGTATGAGATAATTGCTTGGCTGAAACCGGGGTTGTGCATGATATGAATATTTTGTGTGATGAAGAGGGAGCATAGCCAGACTATATGATTTTGTAGGGATAACTTTCTTTGGCCATGTTATTTTGAGAAGACATGAATTGCATGGTTAGTATGCTTGAAGGATTATTATTCTTATGTCAATATAGACTTTTGTCTTGAATCTTTCGGATCTGAACATTCATGCCACAATTAAGAAAATTACATTGAGAATTATGTTAGTTACGTCAAAAATTCTATTTTTATCATTTACCTACTCGAGGACGAGCAGGAATTAAGCTTGGGGATGCTTGATACGTCTCCAACGTATCTATAATTTTTGATTTTCCACGATATTATTTTTGGGACTAACCTACTAATCCAAGGCCTAGTGCAAATTGTTGTTTTTTTTGCCTATTTCAGTGTTTCGCAGAAAAGGAATATCAAACAGAGTCCAAACGGAATGAAACCTTCGGGAGAGTTATTTTTGGAACAATATCAACACGAGAGACTTGGAGTAGACGCCAGAAAGCGAAGGAGGTGGCCACAAGGGCAGGGGCGCGCCTTGGGGGGTAGTTGTGGCCCCCACCCTCGTGGGCCACCTGTTGACCCCCCAACGTGCCTCTTAAGCCTATATATACTCTCATACCCTGAAAACATCGAGGCAATAGACAAAACCCTAATTCCACCGCCGCAACCTTCTGTTCCCGTGAGATCCCATCTTGGGGCCGGCGCCTGTTCCGAAGCTCCGCCGGAGGGGGCATCGACCTCGGAGGGCTTCTACATCAACACCATAGCCTCTCCGATGAGTTGTGAATAGTTTACCACAAACCTTCAGGTCCATAGTTATTAGCTAGATGGCTTCTTATCTTTCTTTGGATCTCAATACAAAGTTCTCCTCGATCTTAGATGAGATCTATTCAATGTAATCTCTTTGCGGTGTGTTTGTTGAGATCCGATGAATTGTGGGTCTATGATCAAGATTGTCTTTTAACAATATTGGATTCTTTTCTGAAATCTTTTATGTATGATTATAATATCCTTGCAAGTCTCTTCGAATTATTGGTTTCGTTTGGCCTACTAGATCTATAGTTCTTGCAATGGGAGAAGTGCTTGGCTTCGGGTTCAATCGTGCGGTGTCCTTTCCCAGTGACAACAGGGGCAGCTAGGAACATATTGTATTGTTGCCATCGAGGATAAAAAGATGGGGTTTATATCATATTGCATGAGTTTATCCCTCTACATCATGTCATCTTGCTTAAGGCGTTACTCTGTTCTTATCAACACAATACTCTAGATGCATGCTGGATAGTGGTCGATGTGTGGAGTAATAGTAGTAGATGTAGAATCATTTCGGTCCACATGTCACGGACGTGATGCCTATATATAATGATCGTGCCTAGATATTCTCATAACTATGCGCTTTTCTATCAATTTCTCGACAGTAATTTGTTCACCCACCGTAGAATTCTGCTATAATGATAGAAGCCACTAGTGAAACCTATGGCCCCCGGGTCTATCTTTATCATATTAACCTCCCATCAACTAGCGAATTTCTGCCGCCATTATTTATTTGCTTTATTTACTTTCTGTTTCTATACCAAAAATACCAAAAATATTATCTTATCATATCTATCAGATCTCACTCTCGTAAGTGACCGTGAAGGGATTGACAACCCCTTATTGCGTTGGCTGTGAGGTTCTTATTTGTTTGTGCAGGTGCGAGGGACTCGCGCGTGGTCTCCTACTTGATTGATACCTTGGTTCTCAAAAACTGAGGGAAATACTTACGCTACTATGCTGCATCACCCTTTCCTCTTCGAGGGAATACAACGCAAGCTCGAGGAGTAGCACGGTGGTGGTGCGAGCTAGTGTACACCATTGCTAGCAACTCTGTCCCATCCGCGTGGTGGTCAGTCTGGCTTGTCGGCGGTGTTATTCTTCGGCGGGACGAGCGCGGCGGCCTCGTCATCGAATTCGGGCAGCAGTTTACGCTTGGGATAGCCTTTGGTTTGGGTGTTATAGCCATGTTTTTGTTCGGCGTCTAGCACCTCGTTCCATCTATCATTGAGCGTGTCCTGTGCGGCTCGAAGCCGTCTCTGCTGCTTTTTCAGGCTCCTTTCGGTGGCAATGAGCCTCCGATGGAAGCACTTCTGTTCAGAGGGTTCTTCTGGGACGATATATTCGTCTTCGCCCAGGCTAACCTCTTCTTCAATGACAGGTTTGTAGTTACTGTCTTCGGCATCGCTATCCTCGGACAGTGGCTACGGACTCTGCTCGCCGTCCTCTCGCTCTTCCTGCTCCATCGCTTGGTCTGCGGGGTCTTCGACATGTTCCGGAGTGTCACCGTCGTTAGTGAATGTGTTGCTATTTCTTCCTTCATGGGATTTAGTTTGGCGCTTTGGACGCCGACGTTTGGGAGGTTCTTCGATGGGCTTGTCCTCTAAGGGATTGTTTTCGCCTTCGCCCTCCGCCTCCTTAGGTGTATCCACCATGTATATGTCATATGAAGACGTAGCTGTCCACCGCCCAGTTACGGGCCGGTTTTGATCTGGATCCGCTTCGGTCTTCGAGGTCCATCCCTTTGAAGTCTTCGGAAGCACAGCCAAGTTGGTGGTGGGTGGGGAGAAAAATTCTCAATCGGCCTCCAGTTCGAACTGGATACAATGCGGCTGCGTGTTCCCATCTAGGGAGAGGGACTTTAATGACTTTAACATGTCGCCAAAGGGCGAGTGCTGAAAGATATATGTAGCACTGAATTCAGCGATAGACGCCTGATCAAGCTTAAGGGGCGCATATGCGCATCATTCAAAATCTGAGGCCGGAGTTGAGTCCGGGGTTCAGATGACACAGACCTCGCTCATAGTTGGGTCCGTGTGCGGCTCCAACGCAAGGGAATTTGCGGCTTCCGTGGAGGGGTTTGATGACCCACAAGTATAGGGGATCTATCGTAGTCCTTTCGATAAGTAAGAGTGTCGAACCCAACGAGGAGCAGAAGGAAATGATAGGCAGTTTTCAGTAAGGTATTCTCTACAAGCACTGAAATTATAGGTAACAGATAGTTTTGTGATAAGGTAATTGGTAGCAAGTGACAAAAGGTAAAATTAAATAAGGTGTAGAAAGATGGCCCAATCCTTTTTGTAGCAAAGGACAAGCCTGGACAAACTCTTATATGAAGGAAAACACTCCGGAGGACACATGGGAATTATCGTCAAGCTAGTTTTCATCACCATCATCTGATTCGCGTTCGGTACTTTGATAATTTGGTATGTGGGTGGACCGGTGCTTGGGTGCTGTCCTTACTTGGACAAGCCTCCCACTCATGATTAACCTCTAATGCAAGCATCCACAACTACAAAAGAAGTATTAAGGTAAACCTAACCACAGCATGAAACATATGGATTCAAATCAGCCCCTTACGAAGCAATGCATAAACTAGGGTTTAAGCTTCTGTCACTCTAGCAACCCATCATCTACTTACTACTTCCCAATGCCTTCCTCTAGGCCCAAATAATGGTGAAGTGTCATGTAGTCGACGTTCACATGACACCACTAGAGGATAGACAACATACATCTCATCAAAATATTGAACGAATACCAAATTCATATGACTACTTATAGCAAGACTTCTCCCATGTCCTCAGGAACAAAAGTAACTACTCACAAGACATAATATTGTTCATGATCAGAGGGGTATTAATATGCATAATGGATCTAAACATAAGATCTTCCACCAAATAAACCAACTAGCATCAACTACAAGGAGTAATCAACATTACTAGCAACCCCCAGGTACCAATCTGAGGTTTGGGTACAAAGATTGGATACAAGAGATGAACTAGGGTTTGAGAGGAGATGATGCTGGTGAAGATGTTGATGAAGATAACCCTCCCCAAGATGGGAGAGTTGTTGGTGATGACGGCGGTGATGATTTCCCCCTTCCGGAGGGAAGTATCCCCGGCAGAACAGCTCTGCCGGAGCCCTAGATTGGTTTTCGCCAAGGTTCCGCCTCGAGACGGCGGCGTCTGGTCCCAAATGCCTCCTTCTGATTTTTTCTAGGTCAAAACACCTCATATAGGATAACATGGGCATCGGGGGGCCATCGGGGGGCCCACGAGGCAGGGGGCGCGCCCCCCACCCTCGTGGACAGGTGGTGGCCCCCCTGGTGATCTTTTTTGCCAGATATTTTTTATATTTTCTGAAACGGTGTCCTGTGAAGTTTTAGAGCTTTTTGTGTTGTGTAGAATAGGTTTCCAGAGTTTGCTTCTTTTCCAGCCCAGAATTCCAGCTGCCGGCATTCTCCCTCTTCATGTAAACCTTGTAAAATAAGAGAGAAAAGGCATAAGTATTGTGACATAACGTGTAATAACAACCCATAATGCAATAAATATCAACATAAAAGCATGATGCAAAATGGACGTATCAACTCCCCCAAGCTTAAACCTCGCTTGCCCTCAAGCGAAAGCCGATATCGAAAAATATGTCCACATGTTTAGAGATAGAGGTGTCGATAAAAATAAAATACGGGCATGAGGGCATGATGATTAATCTCATAACAAGAACATATATATATTGTCACATGATTCTTATGCTAAAGTAACAATTCATTCACAATATCGAGTATGAATCAGAAACTTCATTGAAAACCAACAAACTATTATCTCGGTCATTGAAGCAATTGCAATTTATCATAACATCGGAAAGCATCGTCATAAGAGCTTTTTAGCAAGTCTACATACTCAACTATCATATAGTCCTTCACAATTGCTTACACTCACGCAATACTTATGGTTATGGAGTTTTAATCGGACACAGAGAAAGATATGGGCTTATGGTGTTGCCTCCCAACCTTTAACCTCAAGGGTAATGTCAACAGTAATAGACCATGATAACTTACATCCAATTGGGTATATATGTCAGGATCTTTCCAACACAATGTGCTTGCCAAAGGATAAAATGTAAAAAGGAAAGGTGAATTTGACCTTGACTCTTATAAGGCAAGAATAAAAGATAGGCCCTTCGCAGAGGGAAGCAGAGGTTGTCATGTGCTTTTATGGTTGGATGCACAAAGTCTTAGCGCAAAAAAATGTCACTTTATATTGCCACTTGTGATAAGCACCTATATTATACAGTCCGTCGCTTTTATTACTTCCATATTACAAGATCGTATAAAGCTTATTTCCTCCACACTAATAAATCATACATATTTTAGAGAGTTTGCAACATGACAACTTACTTGAAGGATCTTACTCAATCCATAGGTATGTATGGTGGACTCTCATGGCAAAACTGGGTTTAAGGATGTATGGAAGCACAAGTAGTATCTCTACTTGGTGCGAGGAGATTTGGTTAGCATGAGGGGGAAAGGCAAGCTCAACATGTTGGATAATCCATGACAATATACTTTATTTCAGAAATAAGAAAACATAACCCATTATGTTGTCTTCCTTGTCCAACATCAACTCTTCAGCATGTCATATTTTAGTGAGTGCTCAGAATCATAAAAGATGTCCAAGATAGTGTATTTGTATGTGAAGCCTCTCTTTCTTTATTACTTCCTATTAATTGCAACGATGACCAAAACTATGTTTGTCAACTCCCAACAACTTTTATTCATCATACTCTTTATATGTGAAGTCATCACTTCCCATAAGGTCAATATGATCTCTTTGATACGTTTTATATTTTCTTTTATTCTATCATGACCAAAGTGAGGAAATCAAGCCCTTGACTCAACAATAATCTTTATTATATAACTCATGGACTCGATTACAAAGGGTAAAGATCATAAAGCAAAAGCTCACAACTAGATCGTGCTAACTTTATTCTACTAGAACAAGATACTACCAAAAGGATCGAACTTAGAAAAATGGTAAAGACAGGACTGTGATGGTGATACGATACTGGGGCAACTCCCGCAAGCTTGGAAGTTGCCAAGGGGAGTGCCCGTACCCATATGATTAAGTCTCCTTCTTCGGGGGTGGTAATGATGGAGTTGTTGAGGATGTAACCTTGTCGTCCATCTTCCAAGGCATAGGCTCACCATCGTAGAAGGATGATCGAGTCTCCGGGATGCTCAACTCTGCAGCCAAACTCATCTTCTTAAATCTATATTCATACTCACAGTTTTGGTTTTGCAGGTCATAGATCTGGGCTTGGAGGTGTTCGATTTTCTCTTGAAGATTGGAGATGGCTTCCCCGAAGATCTTTGAGTCCAGCTTGAGGTTGTTGGCGAGCTCCGTGATCATCATGTGGTTGGCGTTGAGTCCTCATTCCACCATACCTTGGCACTTGAAAACTTGCTGCTCCATTGCTTCTAGTCTTGTCTCCACGCTCCCGGTCCTCCTCAGCCCCTCAACATCGCGGATGTGCAGCACCCCCTCATGCAACTCCATGGTTTGAGGATGGTGCAGCACCTCCGCGAGGTAGGGGTTGATGACCTTCTCGAAGAACTTGTCCTTGGGGGTGTTGGACGATGCCATGATGATCTAGATCTGTCCAAAACAACAGCTCAAAATGAAAACAGAGGATTTTTGCGTGATACATAGGTCAAAACCTTCGGGGATATATATAATGAATTTTTACCGACCAAAAGGAGTAACATACAAGAAATCGGAGTCTGGGAGGCACACGAGGTGCCCACGAGGTAGGGGGCGCGCCCTCCACCCTCGTGGATGCCTCGTGTCTCTTCCGGACTGCCGCTTATTTTTCTATTTTCTAAGTATTCCAAAACGATGAAAAATTGCCTTTAGAACTGTTTTGGAGTCGGTTTACTTACCGTACCACATACATCTTCATTTTCGCGGTTTGAATCGTTCAGGAAAGTGTCCCTTATGTATTCCTCCGGGGTTACGGTTTCAATAACATTGGTTTCAACATTTATAGGATTACCTGAGATATAATGTTTGATTCTTTGACCGTTCACCACCTTCAGATTTGTGCCTTCGAAGTTGTTGATTTTTATGGCACTGGAACGATAGACCTCCTCGATAACGTAAGGGCCTTCCCATTTAGAGAGAAGTTTTCCTGCAAAAAAATCTTAAACGAGAGTTTGATAGCAAGACATAATCACCTACATTAAACTCACGTTTTGCATCCTTTTGCCATGACATCTTTTAACCTTTTCTTTAAACAGCTTGGCATTCTCATAGGCATGGGTTCTCCATTCATCTAGAGAGCTAATGTCAAATAATCTCTTCTCACCGGCAATTTTGAAATCATAATTGAGCTCTTTGATAGCCCAATATTCCTTACGTTCTATCTCAAGAGCTAAGTGACATGCTTTTTCATAGACCGTCTTATATGGAGACATACCCATAGGATTTTTGTATGCAGTTCTATAGGCCCATAATGCATCATCAAGTTTCTTGGACCAATTCTTTCTAGACCTATTAACTATATTTTGCAAAATTAATTTCAGTTCTCTATTACTTAGTTCTACTTGACCACACTAGTCTGTGGATGATAAGGGGATGCAATTCTATGATTAACATCATACTTATCAAGCATTTTACGGAAAGCACCATGAATAAAGTGTGAACCACCATCAGTCATTAGGTATCTAGGGACTCCAAACCTCAGAAAAATAACTTCTTTAAGCATCTTAATAGAGGTGTTGTGATCAGCACTACTAGTTGGAATAGCTTCTACCCACTTCGTAACGTAATCAATAGCAACTAGAATATGTGTATACCCATTAAAGGAAGGAAACGGTCCCATATAATCAAAGCCCCAAACATCAAATGGTTCAATAACAAGTGAATAATTCATATGCATTTCTTGACGTCTACTAATATTACCAATTCTTTGACATTCATCACAAGATAAGACAAACTTATGGGTATCCTTGAAGAGAGTAGGCCGATAAAAACCAGGTTGCAGTACCTTATGTGCAGTCCTATATCTAGCATGATGTCCTCCATAGGCTTTGGAGTGGCACTTGCATAGGATTTGTTCATGTTCATGCTCAGGTACACAACGTCTAATAATACCATCTACTCCTTCTTTATAAAGATGTGGGTCATCCCAGAAGTAATGTCTCAAATTATAGAAGAACTTTTTCTTTTGCTGGTATGTGAAGCTAGGGGGTATAAACTTAGAAACAATGTAATTAGCATAATCATCATACCATGGAGAAGTATGAGAAGTATTTATGATAGCTAATTGTTCATCAGGAAAGCTATCATCAATAGGTTGTGGGTCATCAAATATATTCTCTAGCCTAGACAAGTTATCTGCCACGGGGTTCTCTGCTCCCTTTCTATCAATAATATGCAAGTCAAATTCTTGCAGCAAGAGAACCCACCTAATAAGTCTAGGTTTATCATCTTTCTTTTCCATAAGGTATTTGATAGCAGCATGATCAGTGTGAATAGTTACTTTAGAATAAACAATATAAGGCCTAAACTTATCACAAGCAAATAGAACTGCTAAAAATTCCTTCTCGGTTGTACCATAATTTCTCTGGGCACTGTCTAGGGTTTTACTAGCATATTGGATAACATTCAATTTCTTATCAACTCTTTGTCCTAGAGCATCACCTACAGCATAATCACTAGCATCACACATAATCTCAAAGGGTAAATTCCAGTCAGGAGGCTGGACAATAGGTGCGGAGATCAATTCTTTCTTAAGTATTTCAAATGCTTCTAGACAATCATCATCAAAGACAAAAGGAATATCTTTTTGTAAGAGATTAGTTAGAGGCCTGGAGATTTTGGAGAAGTCCTTAATGAAACTCCTATAAAACCCGGCATGACCAAAGAAACTTCGTATACCTTTGATGTCCTTGGGGCATGCCATCTTTTCAATAGCATCAACTTTAGCTTTGTCAACTTCAATATGTCGGTGTACTAAGATAGGGGTACCTTAGTACCCCAACTTGTGCACGGGCAGTAGCAGCTTCCCGTGGCAGGGCTTACCACGTGCTCGCCAAGAACCTTTCTGGTCCCTATGAAGCCATTCAAGAACAAAGTATACAAGACAGAAGATCAAGGCCCCGGCAAGAGGAGCTTGCCGGGAAGGCCGCACCAGGCTCAAGGTTATCACTTTGGCACAAGACCCTGGCAAGAGGAGCTTGCCAGGAAGGCCAAGGAATACATATCTCAAGAGATGCCTCGGCGCACCTTGCGCCCCGGCAGGACCCGGGGAGCGACAAGCTTCCGGGCCCGACAAGATCACTACCCCGGCAAGGTGCTTGCCAGGGAAACCTACGCTGTGTGCCCGCGCTCCAGCTCATCGGCCCACGCGTCGCCCTGGGGCCCTTCCAGGGGCACGTGGCAGATGGCTGTGCAGCCTGGGGCACACAGTGGCAAGCCACGGTGACGAGGCTACCGCCGTGGCGAACGGAGAAGCATGGACGGACACTTTTGGGGTCGACGGCGACGGGCATTTAATGCCCTTGTCCCCCACTGTCAAAGTTAGGTGAAGACCACTGTTCATGCACTATTCACGCACTGTTGCAACTACCACCAAATTTACACTTTTACCCTCCTCTACGTTGACACCTGTCGGTGACCACTTTGAGCTATAAAAGGAGTCCCATGCACAAAGTAGAGGAGGTTCCAGTTCGAAACCTAGACAACTCTCTCGCTCGGTGTAGCTAGTACTGTAGCTCTTCAAGCTCCCGAGCCTAAGAACTCAATACAACCTAAGCAGGAGTAGGGTTTAACGCGTCCGCGCGGCCCGAACCTGGGTAAAACTGCCCGCGTGCGCTCCTCGATCTGCTCTCCGTGCTCCCTCCGCTCCCTTACCGCAACGTAGATGGGGCTCCGGTCCCATAGGTGCTCGTGGGAGGACAGTTTCCCCCGACACAATACCTCTTTCAGAAATTTTATGTCCCAAGACAATGCCTTCATTAACCATAAAGTGGCACTTTTCCCAATTCAATACAAGATTAGTGTCTTCACATCTCTGCAAAACTCGATCAAGGTTGCTCAAGCAATCATCAAAAGAAGTTCCGTAAACAGAGAAATCATCCATGAAAACCTCAACAATCCTTTCACAAAAATCAGAGAATATATCCATCATGCATCTTTGAAAGGTAGCAGGTGCATTACATAATCCAAAAGGCTGATACGTCTCCAACGTATCTATAATTTTTTATTGTTCCATGCTATTATTTATGAAGTCTTGTATGTTTAATGGGCTTTATCATACACTTTTATATCATTTTTGGGACTAACCTACTAACCCAGAGGGCCCTGTCCAGATTGTTGTTTTTGCCTGTTTCAGGGTTTTGCAGAAAAAGAATATCAAACGGAGTCCAAACGGAATGAAACCTTCGCGAGAGATATTGTTGGAGAAAATCACGTACGCGGGACTTGAGAACCACGCCAGGGGATCAAAGGGTGGCCCACGAGGGTGAGGGCGCACCCCCCTTCCCAGGGCACGCCACCCTGCCTCGTCGAGCCACCGAGCACCCCCCGGTGTCCTCCTTCCTCCTATATAAGTGTACGTACCCCAAAACCTCCGTGAACAGAGAGAAAACCTTAATTCCACCGCCGTAACCTTCTGTTCCCGTGAGATCATATCTTGGAGCCTGTTCCGGAGCTCCACCGAAGGGGGATCCATCACGGAGTTCTTCATCATCATCATCGTCGCCCTCACCATGAGTTGTGAGTAGTTTACGACAGACCTTCGGGTCCATAGCTAGTATCTAGATGGCTTCTTCTCTCTCTCTCTCTCTGGATCTCAATAAAAAGTTCTCCTCGGTCTTCGAGGAGATCTATTCGATGTAATCTCTGTTTGCGGTGTGTTTGTCGAGATCCGGTGAATTGCGAGTTTATGATCAAGGTTATCTATGAAAGATATTTGGTTCTTCTCTGAACTTTTTATGTGTGCTCATAATATCCTTGCAAGTCTCTTCGAATTATTGGTTTGGCTTGGCCTACTAGATCTATAGTTCTTGCAATGTGAGAAGTGCTTGGCTTTGGGTTCAATCTTGCGGTGTCCTTTCCGAGTGACAGTAGGGGCAGCAAGGCACGTATTGTATTTTTTCCATTGAGGATAAAAAGATGGGGTTTATATCATATTGCTTGAGTTTATCCCTCTACATCATGTCATCTTGCTTAAGGCGTTAGTCTGTTCTTATGAACTCAATACACTAGATGCATGCTGGATAGCGGTCGATGTGTGGAGTAATAGTAGTAGATGCAGGCAGGAGTCCGTCTACTTGTCTCGGACATGATGCCTATATACAATGATCATGCCTAGATAGTCTCATAATTATTCGCTTTTCTATCAATTGCTCGACAGTAATTTGTTTACCTGCCGTAGAATAACGCTATCATGAGAGAAGCCACTCGAGAACACTATGACCCCCAGGTCTATTCTCAACATATCAATCTACATCTACTTTACTTTTACCGCTTTTATTTGTTGTTCTTATAAACCAAAAAATACCAAAAATATAAACTATCATCTCTATCAGATCTCACTTTCGTAAGTGACCGTAAGGGGATTGACAACCCCTTATCGCGTTGGCTGCGAAGTTCTTATTTGTTTGTGTAGGAGCGAGGGACTCGCGCGTGGTCTCCTACTGGATTGATACCTTGGTTCTCAAAAACTGAGGGAAATACTTACGCTGCCGTGCTGCATCTCCCTTTCATCTTCGATGGAATACAACGCAAGCTCGAGAAGTAGCAAAGGCAAACGTCTATAAGCAAAGTTACCGAAAGGAAAAGTAAAGGTGGTCTTTTCTTGATCCCCTTTTGACACACGTATTTGAGAGAAACCAGAATAACCATCTAGAAAGAAAAAATGAGTATGTTTGGATAACCTTTCTAGCATTTGATCAATAAAAGGCAAGGGGTAATGATCTTTCTTAGTAGCTTTATTTAATTTGTGGAAATCAATTACCATCCTATAACCTGTAACAATTCTTTGCGGGATCAATTCATCTTTATCATTAGGAACAACAGTCATGCCTCCCTTCTTGGGGACACAATGGACAGGACACACCCACTGGCTATCGGCAACTGGATAGATAATATCTGCCTCTAGAAGCTTTGGTATTTTCTTCCTTACCACTTCTTTCATCTTAGGATTTAACCGTTGTTGATGATCAATAACCGGTTTAGCGTTTTATTCCAATTTTATGTTGTGTTGGCATAAAGTGGGACTAATGCCCTTAAGATCATCCAGAGTATATCCAATAGCAGCACGGTGCTTCTTCAGAGTTTTCAATAATTTTTCTTCTTCCTGGTCTGAAAGTTTAGCACTAATAATAACAGGATATATCTTCTTTTCAACACGATAAACATACTTAAGATTATCAGGTAAAGGTTTAAGTTCAAACACGGGATCACCCTTGGGTGGAGGAGGATCCCCTAGGATTTCAACAGGCAAGTTGTTTTTCAATACGGGTCCCTGATTAAAGAATATTTCATCTACTTCCCTTCTCTCCTTCATATACATATCATTTTCATGGTCTAGTAGATATTGTTCTAAAGGATCATTAGGAGGCACCGCAATTGAAGCAAGACCAATAATTTCATCCTTACTAGGTAATTCTTTATCAAGAGGTTGTCTGCGGAATTTAGCAAACTTAAAATCATGAGACATATCCCCTAAACCAACAGTAACAATATCTTTCACGCAGTCTATCTTAGCATTAACAGTATTCAAGAAGGGTCTACCAAATATAATGGGACAAAAATCATCTTGTGGGGAACTAAGAATGAGAAAATCAGCAGGGTATTTAGCCTTCCCACACAAGACTTCAACATCTCTAACAATCCCAACTGGTGAAATAGTGTCTCTATGAGCAAGCTTAATAGTAACATCAATCCCTTCCAACTCAACAAGTGCAATATCATGCATCATTTCTTGATATAGGGAATGAGCGATTATACTTGCACTAGCACCTACGTCACATAAACCATGATAGAATGTCTCATATTTTAACAGAGATAACAGGCAAGCCTACAACAGGTCTATGTTTATTCCTAGCATCGGGTTTGGCTATTCTAGCAGCTTCCTCTTGTAGGTAAATAACATGTCCATCTAAATTTTCTACCAAGAGATCTTTAACCATAGAAACACTAGGTTCAAATTTAATTTGCTCAGAGGGTGTAGGTGTTCTAGTACTAATCTTACGAACCATAGTTGAAGCTTTAGCATGATCCTTTATTCTAACAGGGAAAGGTGGTTTCTCAATATAAGCAGTAGGAACAATAGGATCAACATTATAAGTGATAGTCTTTTCTTCAACTCTAATAGGTTCGACTACCTTTGTTTCAAGGGGAGGATGGTATTTAAACCACTTCTCCTTGGGGAGATCAACATGAGTAGCAAATGATTCACAGAAAGAAGCTACTATCTCAGAGTCAAGTCCATATTTAGTGATAAATTCACGGAAAACATTGGTATCCATAAAATCTTTAACACAATCAAACTTAGGGCTCATACCTAACTCCTTACCTTCGTCGAGATCCCAATCTTCAGAGTTGCGTTTAATTCTTTCCAATAAATCCCATTTGAATTCAGTAGTCTTCATCATAAAAGAACCAGAACAAGAAGTATCGAGCATGGAGTGATTATTGAGAGAAAGCCGAGCATAAATTTTTTGAATGATCATTTCTCTTGAGGGCTCATGATTGGGGCATGAATATAACATTGACTTAAGCCTCCCCCAAGCTTGAGCGATGATTTCTCCTTTGCGAGGAAAAAAGTTATAAATATAATTACGATCACGATGAACCTGGTGCATAGGGTAGAACTTCTGGTGAAATTCCAACTTCAGACGATTATAGTTCCATGATCCAATATCATCACATGGCCTAAACCATGTCAATGCATCTCCCTTCAAATATAATGGGAAGACCTTCTTCTTGATAACATCCTCGGGCATACCTGCAAGCTTAAATAATCCACAAACTTCATCCACATAGATTAGGTGTAGATCGGGATGCAATGTTCCGTCTCCTGTAAAGGGATTATCTAGCAGTTTCTCTATCATACCAGAAGGAATTTCAAAGCAAAAAATTTCAGTAGGTGCAGTAGGTTGAGGATCAACTCTTTGCTCTTCTGGTCGGGGTGAAGATACCCCGAACAAGCCCCTCAAAGGATGATGAGCCATAGTGACAAGTGACAATAAATTTCAGCACACTATATAAATTTTTCCTTACCAAAGGCGCTTCACTCCTCGGCAACAGCGCCAGAAAAGAGTCTTGATGACCAACAAGTGTAGGGGATCTATCGTAATCCTTTCGATAAGTAAGAGTGTCGAACCCAATGAGGAGCAGAAGGAAATGATAGGCAGTTTTCAGTAAGGTATTCTCTTCAAGAACAGAAATTATAGGTAACAGATAGTTTTGTGAAAAGGTAATTGGTAAAAAGTGACAAAAGGTAAAAGTAAATAAGGTGCAGCAAGATGGCCCAATCCTTTTTGTAGGAAAGGACAAGCCTGGACAAACTCTTATATGAAGGAAAACGCTCCCGAGGACACATGGGAATTATCGTCAAGCTAGTTTTCATCACGATCATCTGATTCGCGTTCGGTACTTTGATAATTTGGTATGTGGGTGGACCGGTGCTTGGGTGTTGTCCTTACTTGGACAAGCCTCCCACTTATCATTAACCTCTAATGCAAACATCCCCAACTACGAAAGAAGTATTAAGGTAAACCTAACCACATCATGAAACATATGGATCCAAATCAGCCCCTTACGAAGCAGCGCATAAACTAGGGTTTAAGCTTCTGTCACTCTAGCAACCCATCATCTACTTATTACTTCCCAATGCCTTCCGCTAGGCCCAAATAATGGTGACGTTTCATGTAGTCAACGTTCACATGACACCACTAGAGGAGAGACAACATACATCTCATCAAAATATCGAACGAATACCAAATTCACATGACTACTTATAGAAAGACTTCTCCCATGTCCTCAGGAACAAAAGTAACTACTCGCAAGACATAATATTGTTCATGATCAGAGGTGTATTAATATGCAAAATGGATCTGAACATATGATCTTCCACCAAATAAACCAACTAGCATCAACTACAAGGAGTAATCAACACTACTAGCAACCCCCAGGTACCAATCTGAGGTTTGGGTACAAAGATTGGATACAAGAGATGAACTAGGGTTTGAGAGGAGATGGTGATAGTGAAGATGTTGATGAAGATAATTCTCCCCAAGATGGGAGAGTTGTTGGTGATGACGGCGGTGACGATTTCGCCCTCCCTGAGGCAAGTATCCCCGGCAGAACAGCTCTGCCGGAGCCCTAGATTGGTTTCCGCCAAGGTTCCGCCTCGAGACGGCGGCGTCTGGTGCCGAAAGCCTCATTCTGATTTTTTTCTAGGTCAAAACACCTCATATAGGAGAAGATGGGCATCGGGGGGCATCGGGGGGCCCACGAGGCAGGGGCGCGCCCCCCACCCTCGTGGATAGGTGGTGGCCCCCCTGGTGATCTTCTTTCGCCAGATTTTTTTTATATTTTCTGAAATGGTGTCCTGTGAAGTTTCGGAGCTTTTTGAGTTGTGCAGAATAGGTTTCGTGAGTTTGCTTCTTTTCCAGCCCAGAATTCCAGCTGCCGGCATTCTCCCTCTTCATGTAAACCTTGTAAAATAAGAGAGAAAAGGCATAAATACTGTGACATAACGTGTAATAACAGCCCATAATGCAATAAATATCAACACACAAGCATGATGCAAAATGGACGTATCAGGGTTGAGCTTCCCATCCTCGGGCGACGCGATTTGTTCTGGATATAGGGCCAGAACTATCACTGGTGCTATTTCCTGATCCGATGACAGAGCTAGATCGTGTTCATCGTGAAGGCAGAGAGAGGTTGCCGCAAGCTCGAATCTGTCGAAGATCAAGTCCCCGTGGATATCAGCCATGAAGTTTAGGCTTTCGAATCTGACTTGATGGCCCGGGGCGTAGCTCTCGATCTACTCGAGGTGGCCTTCAGTGTTGACGCCAAGCGTGAAACCACCGAACACGAAGAGCTGTCCAGGAGAGAAGATTCCCTCAGTGTTATCGTCGTTGTTTCCATCAGTCCTTTGGTCGACGACATAGTGGAACTCTCAATGAAAGCACCAATGTCGGTGTCAAAACCGGTGGATCTCGGGTAGGGGGTCCCGAACTATGCGCCTGAGGATCGATGGTAACAGGAGGTTGGGGACACGATGTTTACCCAGGTTCAGGACCTCTCGATCGAGGTAAAACCTTACTTCCTGCTATATTAATATGGATGAATATGAATACAAGAGTTGATCTACCTCGAGATCGTAATGGCTAAACCCTAAAGTCTAGCCTATGAGGATTTGAGATTCTCCGTTAGCTTCTACGGACTAAACCCTCCGGTTTATATACACACCGGAGGGGCCTAGGGTTTGTACATACCATCCTGTAGAGGAAGGAAAGAATACACCCGAACCTAAAACCTACCATTATACGAATATAGGAGTCCTATCCGGATACGAGAGATGATCTTCAACTATGATCTTCACAGCCCACCAGTCCGGCCCACCAAGAATTATCTGGCCTCCCGAGGACCCCTCGATCCAGGACTCCCTCAATCATCACCATCGTCATCTCCACATTGGGTATAAATGTTTTCAAGTATAGGTGGTGGAATGTTCACAGGACCTTGGAAACACAAGAAGGTTAATTAGTACGGTGATACCAACTAGCATGCATGTGGATGAAACAATTCTAATTACGTTGGAAAACAAACATACCGAAACAATAAGGATCCCATGCAAAAACAGTGCCATGAGTGGTGGCAGCCAACACAAGACGCTCGTATTGAATTGCGTCACAGTACTCATTCATGTACAGAAATTGATTTTTGAGCAATATCCATGTAATTGATTTAGTTTTGTTAGGGTGTGATCCTTAGTCTCCACTATGGTCTGAGATTGATGTTGCTATGACTTTGCTATGCTTCATGCTTATCACTAGGGCCCGAGTGCCATGATTTCAGATCTGAGCCTATTATGTTTTCATGAATATATTTGTGTTCTTGATACTATCTTGCAAGTCTATAGTGACCTAATATGTGTTATAATCCGGCAAACTCGGAGTGACAATAACCGGGGCACTTCCCGGTGATGACCACAGTTTCAGGAGTTCATGTATTCACTAAGTGCTAATGCTTTGGTCCGGTACTCTATGAAAAGGAGGCCTCAATATCCCTTAGTTTCCATTAGGATCCCGCTGCCACGGAAGGGTAGGACAAAAGATGTCATGCATGTTCTTTTTCATAAGCACATATGACTATATTCCGAATAGATGCCTACATTACATTAATGAATTGGAGCTAGTTCTGTGTCACCCTAGGTTATAACTGCTACATGATGAATATTATCTGACACATATCATTGCCAATCCATTGCCTACGAGTTCGTTCCATATTGATACTTGCTTTGTTACTTTCGTTACTGTTGTTGTCACCATGACTACAATACTGCTACTGTTACTTTTGCCACCGTAACAGTTACTTCCAAACTACTTTGCTACTAAAAACTTTGATGCAGATATTATGTTTTCCAGGTGTGGTTGAATTGACAACTCAGCTACTAATACTTGAGAATATTCTTGGCTCCCCTTGTGTCGAATCAATAAATTTGGGTTGAATACTCTACCCTTGAAAACGGTTGCGATCCCCTATACTTGTGGGTTATCAAGACCTTTTTCTGGCGCCGTTGATGGGGAGCATAGCTCTATTCTCTGAGTCACTTGGGATTTATATCTGCTGATCACTATGAAAATATGAAGAATATGAAGGATGTCAAAACCAAGATCATTCCCTCTAAAATGAGGGGAGGTAAGGAACTACCATCTAGCTCTGCACTTGATTCACCATATGTTTTGAGTAAGCTTGCGACACCTACACCTGCTATTGATTCTGATATGTCACATGATATTATTAATGATGCTTATTGTCAGGGATATTATTACTAAGTATAAACTGCCCAGGAGGGGCCGGTTTATGCCTATGGAGATTACTTCTACTGAAGCCCAGCCGAACATGGAGCAAGGCGCTTTAGTCCAGGAAGCTTGAAGCCCAAGAGGCGTGAGGGCCCATGATTTGTAAACCGTCATATGATATGTAGCTTGTGATGTAAGATAGGAAGAATGGAGACCGAGCCAGATACGTGTATAAGCCGGCCTCGGGACTCTGTAAACCGGACTGGGCGTCACCTCTTATATAAAGGGACGACCCGATGATGGTTCAAGGCAGAGAACAATAGTTCGAGACATAGGCAAAGCGGATTCGCTCCCTGGTCATCGAAACCCTAGCAATATTACACCAAACTAGACGTAGGCTTTTACCTTCATCGAAGGTGCCGAAGTAGTATAAAATCCCTGTGTCCTTGTCCACTTTAACCCCTTTAAGCTAAACCGTAGCGATGGCCTCACGACGAAGTCCTTTTGCTAGGACATCTGTCGTGACAAAACCATGACAGTTGGCACCCACCGTGGGGCTATCGCACGATGGTTTCGAGTTCTTGAAGGGCAGCTTCGAAGGACTCAAGGGCTATGCCGTGGGCCGGATGACTAAGAGTCGTCGCGGCAAGATCTATATCGACGATGCAGGCTGGGGCCCCGAGGCCGATTCAATCGAGTATGGGTACCGGGTCCCCTTTGGCAGCATCCACGTCTTCATCAGCAAGATCGGCGAACCGGGCCCTGAGCCAGACATCTTCCCCAACATCGTCGAGCCGGCTCAGCGTGCGAGACCTGCCCGGATTCAGCCCGCCATGAAGCTCGTCTTCGTTGGAGCAGTGCATGGAGTGCATGCCGAGGACGGATCGGACTCTGACGGTGCGACTGTTGTCTATTCCGGCGACGAATCGTCCTCCGGAGAGACAGAATCTTTATATCTGTTGCAAGACGGCTGATCTGAGGGCTATTCCGATGGTGACAGTATTCCGGACCCCCTTGATCCACCAAACCGGGTTGCTGTCTTTATGGCCGGATCACAGCATATGCAGCAGTCATCAACTACTGTGGCACTTACATCAGACACGGTGGGAGCTAGGGCTGGAGGCCCTGATCCGTCGTCGGCTGAAACTTTATCCGTCTTGATCGATACTTTGACAGCACTGTTAACAGCAGAGGTAGCCCAGGCCAATAAAGAGCAGCATGATGCGGAAGTCGCTCAGGTGAAGAGCCTGATAGATCAAGCCAAATTGGACCTAGCTGCTGAGAAAACCAGGATGGCTGCAAAGCAGGCTAAGCTTGATGCTCAAGCTTATCGACTCATGTTGGATCAGACCGCTTCACATGAGGTAATGATGAGAAGGCAACGATCTCGCCTGCCACCGGTTTATGAGGTAAGGAACCTCTTTAGCACGCCAGGAGCAGGAACCAGTAACCAGCCGGAGATAAACTGGGGAGGAGCACTGGGCACAGGAGCATCGGTCCAGCCGCCGGCCGCGGAGCCAACCCGCCAGGTTGTAACATCACAGCATGTGCCCACCCCTCCCGGTCATTACTCTAATCCGTTGGATAACATAGTCGCCGCCGCTTCACGACTAGCCGCCCTTCCAGTTGAAGGAACATCCCCTGTAGCAGTGGAGGCACGACGGGCCAGGGAGTTTTTGGAAACGGCGCTAACTCAACAGCAAGCTTGTTCCCACAGCCGTGAGAGGATTCATTCAACCCCTCGGTCAAGCCGGAGTTACACTACGCGTCTGGATGAACCGGACGTATCAAGCAGCGCACGGAGACGCAATCCGCCGCAGTGGGATGATCCGGCAGGAGGAGATGCGAACGCTCAGAACATGGTGGATCAGGGCAGGCAACACCGGGAGGCCGAGTTGGCAGCACAACATGAAGCCCGTCAGGCAACGCCGGTTCGTCCTTCTACCACAGTTGACCCAGGGGTCATGTCTAGCTCCCTGGGAGTGCCTTGTCTTACTCCCGCTTTGCGCAACGTAAAACTGCCCAAGGATTTCAAAGGGCCGCGCAAGGTGCCCAACTACACGGTGGATCTATCCCCGGAGACATGGGTTGAAAGTTATGAGATGGCGATGGAGATGTTGGATGTGGATGATGTAGCATGCACTAAGTATTTCACAATGATGCTAGAGAGCATAGCTCGCACTTGGCTGAAGGGCTTACCACCCAATTCTGTCGGATCATGGGCCGAATTGCGCTATCGGTTTATCAATAACTTCAAGGACACATGCAAACAGCCAATGTCTGTCGTCGATTTAGCTGCTGCGTCCAAGGAGAGCATGAGTCAACAAGTAGTTGGGTGCATCGAGTGTCAGAGATCCTGCATTCCTCCAATAGCATCAACCCAAGCATAGCAGTGGTAACCTTGGAAAGCAATTGCCGGTTTCAACCTTTGAAGTTGAAGTTGGGACGGCTTAAGTGTAATTGCGACGACATGGGGACACTCATGGGCGCTTTGGTGAAATATGCAGACTCAGATAATACCAAGTACCCAGACTCTGATAATGACAATACAGGAAAGGTAAACAAGAATGGTAAGACGCCCCAGCCCAACCCGGCGAATCAAGGATACAACGGTAAGCATAAAGCGGATAGCAGCTTAGATTTTGTGGCTAACACCAATGCTCAGGAGGACGGACAGCGCCGCAAGGGTAGACCGCCCCCGCGAAACGGGAGGCTGCCTATCAATCTGGAATGCCAGATGAATATACCTTGCCCAAGGCACGGCAGAGCAGAAAAGCCAGCTACACACCTCTGGAAGGGCTGTTTTATTATGCAGGAAATCAAGAACCGGTCTCGGTATGATCATGGACCATCCGGCGAATCAGGCCCCAGTTTTCAAGGGCCGGGTTATCAAGGTGGTGGATCCGGTTCAGGGTACCAAGGCAATAATGGCAACCATAATGGGCACAATCAGCATAACCAACAGCACGGCCTGGGCGGTTATAACAATCAGGGAAATCAACAGCGCCAACAGCAGCAGCAGTCCGGATATCAGAATAATCCGAAGGAGCTGAGCAGTGGGTAGTATCATGTCTTCACCACGAGCTTATGTAAACACGATCAGAAGGTTTACAAGAGGGCAGTGCATTCTGTTGAACCGGCGGTGCCGCGTTACCTGCGTTGGTCAGAACAGCCCATTGTGTGGAGCCGAGAGGATCACCCGCCCCGGGTTGATAATCCGGGACAGCTGGCTCTAGTTGTGGCACCTCAGGTGGGTGGCTACATGTTTACCAAGGTACTTATGGACGGAGGCAGCAGCATCAACATTCTATACTATGAGACTTTCAGGCGCATGGGGTTGACAGATAAGAGGCTTTGGCAGTCCAACACAGTTTTTCATGGGGTGGTGCCCGATAAATCGGCGTATCCAGTTGGCAAGATAGATTTGGAGGTCACTTTTGGAGATGATCATGATTCCAGGTCGGAGACCTTGACCATTGAAGTGGTAAAGATTAAGAGCCCATATCACGCCCTGTTCGGGCGGCCGGTTTACGCTAAGTTCATGGCCAGGCCGTGTTATGTTTATCTACAGCTCAAGATGCCGGGCCACAAGGGAACTATTACGGACCATGGGAGTCGCAAGATTGCATTGGAGTGCGAGGAAGGTGATGCAGCTTATGCTGAGGCGGTTTGTGCAACTGAGGAGTTGAAGTTTTATAAAGATAATGTTGATCCGGCAGATATGTCTCTGCTGAAGAAACCAACCATAGAGCATGATCTGACCTTGAAGTTCAAATCAGCTGAAGAGACCAAACAGGTTGACTTTGTCCCTGGTGATTCATCCAAGCAGTTCACCATCAGTGCTAACCTAGATCCAAAATAGGAAAGCGCGCTCATCGAGTTCATCCATGAGAATCGGGACATGTTTGCATGGAAACCTTCTGACATGCCAGGTGTACCGAGGGAACTCGCTGAGCACACTCTCAACATTGATCCTAAATTCAAACTAGTTAAGCAATTTCTGTGCCGCTTCAATGAAGAAAGGCGCAAGGCTGTTGGAGAAGAAGTGGCTAGGCTCTTAGTGGCAGGCTTCATAATTAAGGTTTTTCATCCAGAGTGGTTGGCTAATCCGGTGCTAGTGCTTAAGAAAAATGGTACTTGGCGAATGTGTGTTGATTACACGGATCTGAACAAAGCTTACCCAACTGATCCCTTTGCCCTCCCCCGTATTGATCAGATCATTGATGCTACGGCAGGTTGTGAGCGGTTAAGTTTTTTGGACGCATATTCAGGTTATCATCAGATCAAGATGGTAGTTAAGGACCAGGAGAAGACGGCCTTTATAACTCCCTTTGGAGCCTTCTGCTATGTGTCTATGCCATTTGGGCTTAAAGAGTGCCCAGGCGACCTATCAGTGGTGTGTGCAGAACTGCCTTCATGGACAGATTGGGCGGAATGTTCATGCATATGTGGATGACATTGTGGTAAAATCCAAGAAGGAGGAGACGTTGATAACAGACTTGAAAGAAACCTTCGACAATCTCCGGATTTATAAAATGATGCTTAATCCGAATAAGTGTGTTTTCGGTGTTCCGGTGGGCAAGCTCCTGGGGTTCTTAGTATCAAACAGGGGAATCAAAGCTAATCCAGAGAAGATCAAGGCGGTTACATCATTGGCTAAACCGGCGTGCATCAACGATGTCCAATGCGTGGCGGGGCATATTGTGGCACGCAGCCGGTTTATCAGCCGTTTGGGGGAGAAGGCTATCCCGCTTTATCAGATGATGAAAAAGACGGATTGCTTTGTCTAGAGTGATGCTGCTGATGCTACGTTTGAAGACTTGAAGAAGCAATTAGCAGAGCCATCGGTCCTTGCTGCCCCAGTTGACAATGAGCCGTTGTTGTTGTATGTGGCTGCTAATGCCCGTGCAGTAAGCGTTGCCATTGTGGTAGAGCATAAGGAGGCAGGCAAAGAATATCCCGTTCAACAACCAGTTTACTACATCAGTGAGGTGCTCATTGAATCAAAACAGAGATATCCGCATTGGCAGAAATTTGTGTATGGAGTCTTCATGGCAAACCAGAAGCGAAAGCATTATTTTCAAGGCCATCCAATCAATGTGGTCAGTTCAGCTCCATTGGGGGATATAATCCAGAATAGAGAGGCTACTGGTCGGGTTGCAAAGTGGGCCATTGAGCTTAGCCCGCATGGATTGAAGTATGTGCCCCGTACTGCGATAAAATCCCAAGCATTGGTGGATTTCATCAACGATTGGACAGAGTTGCAAGCACCTGAGGAAAAGCCGGATCACACATATTGGACTATTCACTTTGATGGATCCAGGCAATTGGAGGGCTCGGGGGATGGAGTTGTATTAACTTCCCCACGAGGTGATAAGTTCTGTTATGTCCTCCGTTTAATGTTCCCTTGTACTAACAATGCAGCTGAGTATGAAGCTCTCCTCCATGGTCTACGGATGGCCAAGGAGATGAATTTAAGCCGGGTTAAATGCTTTGGTGATTCAGACCTGGTGGTTCAGCAAGTGTCTGGCAAGTGGGATTCCAAAGATCCCCTTATGGCAGCATATCGACGAGAGGTAGACGTTGCTGCTGGGCATTTCAAAGGTTATCAAGTGGATCGCATAGACCGGCGGAAGAATGAAGCGGCTGATGCGTTAAGCCCGCTAGGTTCTCAACGTAAACCGGTTCCCCCCAATACCTTCTTGGATGTATTACACAATCCGTCGGTGCAGTTACCTTCAGAGGAGGACTTGGCTATTCCTGATCCGGAGGCACAATTGGTCGCGGCACTTCATGTTATTCCGGATTGGACGCTTCCCTACCTGGCGTACATGAACAGAGGTGAAGTACCAGAGGATGAAGTCTTGGCCAGACAGATAGTCCGGCGATCCAAATCAATGACTATTGTCAATGGAGAGCTTCATCATCGCAGCATTTCTGGGGCGTTTCAGCGGTGTGTGTTGCCGGAGGAAGATTGTGATATTCTTAAAGAGATCCATGAAGGGGATTGTGGTTATCATGCCGGTTCAAAATCTTTGGTAGCTAAAGCTTTTCGTCATGGGTTCTACTGGTTGACGGCTCATGCCGACGCAGAGGACTTGGTCAGAAAATGTGATGCTTGCCAGAAATTCTCACGGCGTGCTCATATACCGGAGCAGGAATTGAGGATGATTCCAATTACTTGGCCGTTTGCGACTTGGGGGCTTGATATGGTTGGACCCTTCAAGAGATCCCAAGATAAGAAAACCCACCTTTTGGTGGCGGTGGATAAGTTTACCAAATGGGTTGAAGCGGAACCAGTCAGTAAGTGTGATGCAGCAACGGCAGTTCAGTTCATCAAAAAGGTGATTTTCCGGTTTGGCTTTCCACACAGAATTATAACTGATAATGGTACCAATCTATCCAAGGGGGCTATGGAGGAGTTCTGTCAACGAGAGCACATCCGCCTTGATGTATCATCAGTAGCTCACCCTTAGTCTAATGGCCAAGCTGAAAGAGCCAATCAAGAGATCTTGAGAGGCATCAAACCCCGGCTTATGGTTCCTTTGCAGAGAACAGCGGGTTATTGGGTGGAGGAGTTACCATCTGTGCTATGGAGCATCAACACTACACCTAACAGATCCACAGGGTACACGCCTTTCTTCATGGTATATGGAGCTGAAGCGGTCCTCCCTAGTGATATCCGTCATGACTCGCCGCGGGTGGCGGCTTATGTCGAAACTGATAACGAAAAAGCAAGGCAAGATGCATTGGACCGGCTGGATGAAGAACGGGACATGGCAGCTGCTCGATCAGTGATTTATCAGCAAGATCGGCGCCAGTACCACAGTCGCTGGGTTAAAACCAGAACGTTTCAAGAAGGAGATCTGGTGCTCCGGCTCATCCAAGACTAGACAGACATGCACAAGTTATCCCCACCTTGGGAAGGAACCTTTGTGGTCAGCAAGAACTTGCACAACGGATCATACTACCTCATCGACGTTCGAGAACACAAGGACTCACGTACGACGGAGGAGGAGAACGGCCGTGGAACATCGCTCTTCTTGGACCTTACTACACCTGAGCCATAGGCTCCGCTTTATGTATATATCTTTCCAATGTATATATTATGATCAATATAATAAACTGGCACCCCCGATAAAGTGGGGTATCAGCCGCCTTTTTCTCATAAGAGTTTGTCACATGGGGGTTTCTGTGTGCAAGGGAGTTCCTATGGCCTCTTAAATCGGCGACCACATCAAGGCCATCATAAGAGCATAGCTCTTGTTGCTTCGGAAATTTCCACATGATGATGAGGGGCAAAACAGAGTTTGGATGCCTAGCACGACTCAAACATAGGCCCCGATGAGCATAGCTCAAATGCTACCTGGGGGCTCCTGATGCAAAACATCAACGAGTTGACAACCCTTGTAGTAACCACGGCTTAGAAGCTTGGTGTATACAGCTAAAACCCCGGATTAGCCTGCTTGCATTAAGTAAGTCACTCCGTCCAGGTAAACCTGGTACGACCCGTCGAACGTATACACAAGTCAATATTTACAGACCCTGAACTTGGTAACGTTAAATTGACGATCATAAAGTGATTACACAAGTCAGTCTTTACAGATTTTTCAACTTGGTAGCATTGAACATTGATGATTTGGTTAAGGATTGAGGACCATCTTAACAGGCTTTGCAAAATGGTTAATGACAGTAGCCTGGCAGCTCATAAAAAGCCTCGAATTTGGAGCCTGGTAGCTCATAAAAAGCCTCGACTACATGGTCTTATTTGCCCAAAAATATATTTTTTATTTTTTATGTTTTATAAAATCTTTATCCTCAACGTCATTGGTATTCATCCAAGTCCATTGATTCAGGGAGTGGATGACTATAAGTTGCCACTACATCTGCGTTTACAGAGTTCTAGTCTGGGTTATAAACACCAGTACTAACTACAGTTAAACCGGAGTTCATCATAACCAGG
This sequence comes from Secale cereale, assembly GCA_902687465.1. NCBI lineage: Eukaryota > Viridiplantae > Streptophyta > Magnoliopsida > Poales > Poaceae > Secale > Secale cereale. Next base: position 27,867,350 of record LR738714.1, read on the forward strand.
TTCGGTTTTCATGATGAACTGACAAACAATCAAGGGAGTCATCAGCACTTGCACCTTGGGTCATTATCTCTTCCTACCGGATTAAGGTTCATCATAATACACTTAATCACAGGTATGATACTTATTTTATATTTTATACATAGTTCAAGTTCAAAACTTAGACCATGTGTTTGGGCATTATGAACCGTCTGGCGATAAAGCGCCAGGACATTTTCAACATTGTTTTATGCAGAAACAGGTAGAATAAACCGTCAAAAGCTTTGAAAGCGGGACGTATTTACGAAGTTGCCAATTGAAGCAATCTCACAAAAGATAGTATGTGACGAACACAAAGTATCTCAGTTATCCTATTACAAGGCGCTGGAGAGCCCAAAAGAATATTTGTTTTTCTCAAAGCACTGGAATATAAATTTTAAACCGACACTGGTTTAAGATTCTGCGTCAGCTCGCCGTGACGATTCAGGATCAGCTTGTTTCGGTTCTTCGGCGGTTTCTTCCAGCTGCTGGAAGTCAATAGTGGTCCAGTCAATCTTGGCCAGCGCTCGGAAATAAACTTCGTCATTTATGAGGTCTGATGGATCAATGTCAGGAGAAAAAGTGTGCTTACGGACGGGCGGAATAAGATTTTCAATCTCATAAGCCGGACACTCTGCCCGCATGTTCTCAGCATCATATCCCGGATGATATCTAGACAGATTAGCCTCATCAGCAAGTTTGCTAGCTAGAGGCCGCATATCCTTGATTAATGCGCGTAAGTCATCACTGGAAAAGGCTGATCCGTCTTCCTTCATACTTGGGTAGCCGTTCATCGCCTCCGGCGGATCAAAATCAGGAACCCAAGCCTTCGCTTGAGTCAAAGCCATAAGAGCACCTGCTCTTGCAGACGACTTCTTCACCTCTACGAAGCGGGCAGGAAGAATGGACAGCTTCTCCAAATCTTCCTCAGTAATCCGGGATGGAACCCAGTTGCAGGAAACAAACTGCTTGGCTTGAGTGGCCATTTTTTTGAAGGAAAAGGCTGAAAAATGCAATGAAGAGCTGGTTTATAATCTAAGCAAGTTTAAACCACCGTCCTCTATAGAGGTACTGGTCTAAACGACGGTTTAGGCAGGGGCCTAATGGTATCTACCGGATTAAAGTATTTGAAACAGCCATCGCAGCAACATTTACCGGATTATAGAATCTGGTAAAGCTAAACCGCCAACAAGGGTAAATAAGTTACAGATCTGAAGATTGTGAAGAAATAGGTTTCGCATGGACAGTAGTAAAAATACGGATCTACAGCATGTTGAAAATTCAGAGATATTCAAGGTTATATTCAGCAGACGCGAGGAAGGTCCTAGCAGATGCTATTTAGCTAGTCATATTGGGAAATATCAAGCCACGGTGAAGAAGCGGAGTTACTCTTACAGTTATTAACTAGGAGACTTAGATCTACGGTAAAACTACTGGGCTATGGCGAAGAACTGCGAAGAACAAAGGCCTATCCGCGAGCTCGTATGAGGAAACCCTAAAACCAAGATCTATGAACGGGGAAGAAGAGGATGTACCTGAGGCGACGGGTGCGGAGAAGAGCCGGCGAGTCTCTAGAACAATCAGGTTGATGCAGCAGCCAGACTTGGTGAGGACGCAGGGCTTGACGAACAGCGGCGGAGCTTGAGCGCAAATGGACAGAGGAAGAAGAATAAGAGGCAAGGGGGGGAAAAGAGATGCCCCTTTGCCCTATTTATAAGCCGAAGGATAAAACGGCAAGCGCGGGAATCGAGGAGCCGAAAAAGTGGATATGGACGATACTGTCGCCTCGATCTTCGGAGCTTTGATGAATAAAAGATTAAAAAACAGGTACAAGTATTAAATGTGCAGATGACGTCACGGCGGTTTAAAGTGATATGAGAAGATGATGTCACGCCGGTTTATGAAGCATTTGAAGCTGCGGAAAGGGAAATATGTACAAGACATTGAAGGTTGACATGAACAGGTTCAAATCAATCTGGGGCCTAATGTCAGGGATATTATTACTAAGTATAAACCGCCCAGGAGGGGCCGGTTTATGCCTATGGAGATTACTTCTACTAAATCCCAGCCGAACATGGAGCAAGGCGCTTTAGTCCAGGAAGCTTGAAGCCCAAGAGGCGTGAGGGACAATGATTTGTAAACCGCCATATGATATGTAACCTGTGATGTAAGATAGGAAGAATAGAGACCGAGCCGGATACATGTATAATCCGGCCTCGGGGCTCTGTAAACCGGACTGGGCGTCAGCTCTTATATAAAGGGACAACCCGGCGATGGTTCAAGGCAAAGAACAATAGTTCGAGACATAGGCAAAGCGGATTCGCTCCCTGGTCATCGAAACCCTAGCAATATTACACCAAACTAGACGTAGGCTTTTACCTTCATCGAAGGGGCCGAACTAGAATAAAATCCATGTGTCCTTGTCCGCTTTAACCCCTTTAAGCTAACCCATAGTGATGGCCTCACGACTAAGTCCTTTTGCTAGGACATCTGCCGTGACAAAACCACGACACTTATGATGAAACTGTGCCATTGGGTGAATTACTTGATAAACATCTTGCTAGAGCTAGTACTATTGATTATGCTGAAGATGATGATATTTCTGAAACTGATGAAATTATTGATACTAAAAACTTTAAAACACTTGTTAGACATACTTCCCCTAGATATGAATTGCCTATTGTTCCTGAGGGATATGTTATGGAATGAGAAGTAGCTAGAGACTTTCTTGCTTGCGAGGATAGGAATGATCTTAAGAAACTAGTACGCAAGTGGAAAGAACAATCTTTGAATGCTAGAATGTAATATGATCCTGAATTTGCTAATTCACCTATCTGGGTTACTGATAAGGATTATGAATTCTCGGTTGATCATGAGTTAATTACTTTAGTTGAATCTAATCCTTTTCATGCTTATGAACCTGAAACTGTTGTGGGACATCTCACTAAATTAAATGATATAGCCACCCTATTTGCTCATGAGGAAAAAATTCACTATTACTATATTCTTAAGTTGTTTCCTTTCTCATTAAAGGGTGATGCTAAGTTATGGTTTAACTCTCTTGATCTTGGTTGTGTGCGTAGTCCCCAGGATATGATTTATTACTTCTCTGCAAAAAAAATCCTACTCATAAGAAATAAGTTGCATTACAGGAAATATTTAATTTTGTGCAAATTAAAGAAGAGAGTCTCCCACAAGCTTGGGGGAGGCTTCCACAATTACTTAATGCTTTGCCTGATCATCCTCTCAAGAAGAATGAAATACTTGATATCTTTTATAATGGACTAACCGATGCTTCTAGGGACCACCTAGATAGTTGTGTTGGTTGTGTTTTTAGGGAATGAACTGTTGAACAAGCTGAAAAGTTATCGAATAATATAATGAGTAATGATAATGATTGGACTCTTCCTGAACCAACTCCGAAGCCAACTCCCAAGAAGAGACGTATACTATTTCTCAATCCTGAAGATACGCAAGAGGCAAAGAAATCAATGAAGGAAAAAGGTATTAAATTTGAATATGTTAAGAATTTACCGCCTGTTGAAGAAATACATGGTCTTGATAACCCGGCACAGGTTGTGGAGGTAAATTCTCTCTATAGATTTGATGAAGGTGATATTCGTCATAATAAGTCCGCTAGCCAATGCCTAGATGAGTTTGACAATTTTATTGTCAAACAAGAATATTTCAGTACTTATGTTAGTAGACAACTAAAATGTAATTCTTATATGCTTGACCGCTTGGGTGATCTTGTGACTAGAACCTCTAATGATCTTAAACTTATTAGTAAACATGCTTTCATGGTTACCACTCAAATAGAACAAGTACTTAAGGCACAAAATGATTTGCTTGATGAGTTGAATAGTAAAAATAATGATAAAGCTGTTATGGTTTCTACTAGAGGTGGTAAAGTAACTCAGGAACCTTTGTATCCGGAGGGCCATCCTAAGAGAATTGAGCAAGATTCTCAGAGAATTAATGTTGATAAACCTAGTCCTAGTAATAAAAAGAAAAAGAAAACCAATAGGACATTGCATGCTTCCAGTGAACATGGTGTATACACACCTGAGAATCCCAATAATATTTCTATTTCTGATGCTGAGACTCAGTCTGGTTATGAACATGAACCTAGTGATAATGTTAATGATGATGTTCATACCGATGCTCAACCTAGTAATGATAATGATGTAGAGATTGAACCTGATGTTGATATTGATAACCCAAAGTCAAAGAATCAATGTTATGATAAGAGAGACTTCATTGATGAAAACATGGTAAAGAAAGGGAACCATGGGTGCAGAAACCCATGCCCTTTCCTCCTAAACCATCCAAGAAAAAGGATGATGAGGATTTTGAATGCCTTTGTGAGATTATTAGACCTATCTTTTTGCGTATGCGTTTGACTGATATGCTTAAAATGCCTCCTTATGCTAAGTATATGAAAGAAATTGTTACTAATAAGAGAAAGATTCCAGAAGCTGAAATTTCCACCATGCTTTCTAGTTATACTTTTAAGGGTGGAATACCAAGGAAACTTGGAGATCGAGGGATACCCACTATATCATGCTCCATTAAAGGAAACTATGTTAAAACTGTTTTATGTGATCGTGGAGCCGGTGTTAGTGTTATGCCTTTCTCTTTGTATCGTAGACTTGAATTGAATAAGTTGACACCTACTAAAATTTCTTTGCAAATGGCTGATAAATCAACTACCATACCTATCATTATTTGTGAGGATGTGCCTGTTGTGGTTGCAAACGTTACTATCTTAACGGACTTTGTTATTATCGATTATCCTTGGTAGACCCTTTTTGAATACTGCAGGGGCTGTTATTGATTGCAACAAAGGCAATGTCACTTTTCATGTAAATGGTAATGAGCATACGGTACACTTTCTGAAGAAGCAACCTCAAGTTAATAGCAGCAATTCTATTGAAAAAATTTCAACTATTAAGATAGGAGGTTTTGAATTCTCTCTTCCTACTGTTAATAAAAAATATGATTATTGTTGGGGACATGCATATCCCCATCGAGGTAACCTAGTGTTATTCAAAAATTCTTCGATTTTATGTTATTCGAAAGAAGTTTGTTAATGAGACTTGATCAACCTCATTGACGGATTCCTTTTGATGAACATGAGATGGATGAATTTAGAGAACATTACCTTCTGTATCCAACTTTTACTTTCTGTTATTTAGATTAAATAAAGTAAAAATAGTATTATCTTCCGATTTTCTGAATTAACCGTGCAATAAAATTTCTCCCGAAAATATAATTTCTCCAAATGCCCTGAAAATTTAATATGATTTTTTCTAGAATATTTTAAGATTTTAGGCACTGAAAACACACCAGGGGGCCTCACCAGTGGGCCACAAGGGTGGAGGGCGCACCCTGCCCCCCTGGGCGGGCCCCCTATCCTTGTGGGCCCCACGTGCCCTCCTACACTTATTCCAGCACCCATCCTCTCCTTCCTCCAGAAAAAATTATTCACCAGCTCAAACCCGTGTTCTAGCTCATCTTGCTGCCATTTTCGATCTCCTTGCTCAATCCATCATTTGCAAAACTATTTTGGGGGATTGTTCTTTGGTATGTGACTCCTCCAATGGTCCAATTAGTTTTTGTTCTACTACTTTATTTATTGCAATTTTTTCTCCTGTGGTGACCTTGTTCTTGAGCTTGCATGTCAAATTTATATGGTCCAAAGTTGTTTTGATGCATGATATTACCTCTAGACACTTGTAGGATTAGTTGCTATCAATTTTGTTGAGTTTGGTTCACTTTTATATTGAGTCACTAAAAATTTCATCATTTTTCAGTTAGAAAATGATGAGGAGATTGTTGAGAGGATCTTCGAACCGGGGTTCAAAGGAGAAGGAAATGAGGAAAAAGAGAAGCCCAAGTATAGTCTTCCTCGTATCGCGGAGATTCGGGCATGTGAATGGCCATGTGATGTATTCTTACATGCGGCCAGAATTTATGATGATTTCTATTATTTGGCCGAGAATGCAGGCATCACCGACTTCCTCCGCGACCAGTGTGATCAGTATCTCCTCGTAACTAATACTTCCTGCAAAATTTTCATTTTCATGCTAGCAAATCACTGCCTATGGTAGAATTTGATTTATATGATGTGCATAAGGAGATGACGCTTTATGACTTTTGTGGGGTATGCAAATTACCTTATGAAGGAAGCGTCGATGAACCACATCCTGGAGATGTAGAAGATTTCATTGATGAAATTACCGTAGGTGAAAGGAGAAGGGTGTCGGAAGCGAGAGTTGTCAGTATACATTTTCCTGTTTTACGCTATTATTCATTATTTGCTGGGAGTTGTTTGATTAGTCATGGGGAGAGTGGAGGCCTTAGTGCTCCTAACCTTGCCATTTTGCGCCATGCTCTGTTTCGCGATAGAACTTTTAGTTTGGATGCTATGGTCGCTAAACGGTTGAGTTTAAACCATACTAAGGGTCCTATTTTCAGAGGCATCTTCGCCTCACGCCTCGCTAAACATTTCGAGATACCTATTAGGCATTATGAAAAACAGGAGAAATTGCTACCGACCATTTATTTAGATTATGACAGCATGGTAGCACATAAGTTCATTCGCTATGATGAGGAAAAGAGACTTATTTATAACTTAATATTTAGTGAGGACACTTTTCAGATTATTACCTTGCCTGCACCTACTTTGTTCGATCTTCATTCAGGCAGGTACTTCGTTTTGCCCGAGGACATTCAGGCATATTGGGATGGGACGCGGTCCCCAGTTCCTGAGCCAGAGCCATCACCTGATCCATATCACGAGTCTATCTTTTAGTGGGAGCCACAGGAGCTCGCAGACCAGTGGAACCCTCAGGATCCACCTCAATACCCAGGAGAGGGATGCTTTGATCCATGGGCATAGACCAACTTAGGCAAAAGCCTAAGCTTGGGGGGACTATGTATTTCTCACTGACATTACATTCATGTTTACACATTCCTTCCATTTGTCGGTGTTCATACTTTTTCATTGTATCATCCATATTAGTTTATTTTCACGCTTTCTTCTCGTGTGTTTGATTTTTTTTTAGAAAATACAAAAATATTTCATGTTTCATTTTGTCTTTTCTTTCTAGTTAGTTTCTTAGTACTCCCTCTGTTCCTTTATATAAGGTGTATTTATTTTTTGATAAAATTTCAGAATGTAAGGTGCATTTCTTCTAATTCCTCATAATTCCCATGTTAGCCCTTCAGAAAAAGGGAAAGTATATCTCCCCTGATTGTGTATATCTCTCCTTCTAGCAAAAGAAGGAAAATATATCTCTATCGATTGCATGTATCTCATACTTTCCTCGACTAACAGATTTACTTGCCACTAAACAATAAATTTGCCAAGGGTAATTTTGTCCTAACATGTATAAAATTATGTGCCTTGGTCACCGTGCCGGAAATAATGCACCTAACATAAAGGAACGGAGGGAGTAGTTTGTAGTATTAAAAGAAAATCCAAAAAGATTTCTTGTTTTTCTTTTGTTTGTTGGGAGCTTTCCCGTGTAAATAGTTTTCTCGTTCTTGTTTTGCTCTCTTCAGAAAAACAAAAACTCCAAAAATATTTCAGCATGTTTCTTTGAAATTCTTTTCTTTTCTTTGGGGGTCGAGAGGAGAAGACCACAATGAAAATGATGAGTGGCTCTCATATGCATTATTGTCAAACTAACGAAGAGCCCATATTACCTTGTTTTCTCCTCTGAATAAATGTTTGCGGATTCCAGCTTAGTCCGATGCACATGCACTATTATTATTATTCACATTGTTCGGTCATGCAAGTGAAAGGCAATAATGAAGATGTATGCTAAAATGATTGAGATGGAGAAAAGCTGGTATGAACTCGACCTATATTGTTTTTGTAAATATCATTAGCTTGTTATTCTTGATTTAGCCCATCATGAATGAAACATGTTTGCAATGATAATTAGAGATTATAGTTACTCATGCCATGCTTAATTAGCTACGAGTTTATAATGGTTTACCTTGCATGACAACATGCTTTAAAATTGTTGTGATGTAGTATGATAGGATGGTATCCTCCTTTGAATGATTCATGTGGCTCAACTTGGCACATGTTTACACACGTAGTTGAAACAAAATCAACATAGCCTCCACGATATTTATGTTCATGGTAATTTATATCGTACTCATGCTTGCACTCAATGTTAGTTAATTTCAAGGCATGTTTATGACCATTGTTTCTCTCTAGCTTGTCGCTTCCCAGTCTCTTTCTAGCCTTCACATGTACTAAGCGGGAATACTGCTTGTGCATCCACTTCCATAAACTCAAAGTTGTTCCATATGAGTCCACCATACCTACCTATATGCGGTATTTATCTCCCGTTCCAAGTAAATTTGCATGTGCCAAACTCTAAACCTTCAAATAAAATTATGTGTTGTATGCCCAAATCGCTCATGTGGCGACTAGGGGCTGTCAATATCTTCCATGCTAGGTGGGTTATTCTCACGATGAGTGGACTCCGCTTGTCATTCATGAGAAAATGGCTGGTAACCGGGATACCCAGTCCCATGATCAGAAGATCAACAGCAAAATATAATTAAACAAAGCTCCCCCTGGACTATTGTTGGTTTGGACGGTACCCGTTGTTTCGGATAAGCCGTGGAGTGTGTTTGATGGTGGAGGGGGAGTAAAACTTTACCATTCTGTTTGGGAACCACCTATAATGTATGTAGCATGGAAAATATTGAGAACTTTTGGTCGTAGCATTGACAAAGAAAGCATATCACTGAAAATTATATTCATCTCTGATTCAAAAACTTGAGCTCTGGCACCTCTGCAAATCCCTGCTTCCCTCTGTGAAGGGCCTATCTATTTACTTTTATTGCTAAGTCATCATCCTCTTATAAAAAGCACCAGTTGGAGAGCACCTCTGTCATTTATATGATTTTTATTAATTGATATTGAGTATGAGTGTGACTGGATCTCTTTAACCATGTATTACAATGTCTAGTCAGCCCTTCATCATCTTAGGTGCTCTGCATTTATGTTTTGCGGTCTCAGAAAGGGCTAGCGAGATAACATTTTGTCATATTATGTCATGATTGTTTTGAAAAAGTGTTGTCATCCGAGATTCATTATTATTGCTCGCCGGTTAATTATGCCATTGATATGAGTAAACATGAGACCTAAATGGTATTGTGAATGTGGTTAGTTCATAATCTTTGCTGAAAACTTGAATGTTGGCTTTACGTATTTACAACAAAAAGATCAAACAGAGTTTGTAAAAACAATTCTTTTTCACTTTCAGTTTATCAACTGAATTTCTTGAGGACAAGCAATGGGTTAAGCTTGGTGGAGTTGATACGTCTCCATCGTATCTACTTTTCCAAACTCTTTTGCCCTTGTTTTGGACTCTAAAATGCATGATTTGAATGGAACTAACTCGGACTGATGATGTTTTCAGCAGAATTGCCTTGGTGATATTTTTTGCAGAAATAAAAGTTCTCGGAATGACCTGAAACTTCACGGAGAACATTTTCATAATATATAAAAAATATTGACGGAAAGAATTACCGAAGGAGGGCCACACCCTGGCCACAAGGGTTGGGGCGTGCCCCCTACCTTGTGCCCCCTGGAGCTCCACCGACCTCAACTCCAACTCCATATAATCTCTTTCGGGGAGAAAAAAAATCAGAGAGAAGATCCCATCACGTTTTACAATACAGAGCCGTCGCCACCTCATGTTCTTCATCGGGAGACCTGATCAGGAGTCCGTTCGGGGCTCCGAAGAGTGGAGATCGTCGCCATCGTCATCATCAACCATCCTCCATCACCAGTTTCATGAGGCTCACCGCCATGCATGAGTAATCCCATCATAGGCTTGCTGGACGGTGATGGGTTGGATGAGATTTATCATGTAATTATGTTAGTTATGTTAGGGTTTGATCCCCAGTATCCACTATGTTCTAAGTTTGATGTTGCTATGACTTTGCTATGCTTAATGCTTGTCACTAGGGCCTGAGTGCCATGATTTAAGATTTGAACCTATTCTGTTTTCATGAATATATTTGTGTTCTTGATCCTATCTTGCTAGTCTATAGTCACCTAATATGTGTTATGATCCGGCAAACTCGAAGTGACAATAACCGGGGCACTTTGCGGTGATGACCATAATTTGAGGAGTTCATGTATTCACTAAGTGCTAATGCTTTGGTATGGTACTCTATTAAAAGTAGGCCTTAAATATCCCTTAGTTTCCATTAGGACGCCGCTGCCACGGGAGGGTAGGACAAAAGATGTCATGCAAGTTCTTTTCCATAAGCACGTATGACTATATTCAGAATACATGCCTACATTACGTTGATGAATTGGAGCTAGTTTTGTGTCACCCTAGGTTATACCTGCTACATGATAAATATTATCCGACACCTATCATTGCCGAACCATTGCCTACGAGTTCATTCCATATCGATACTTGCTTTGTTACTTTCGTTACTGCTGCTGTCACCATTACTACAAAATTGCTACTGTTACTTTTGTCACCGTTACAGTTACTTCCATACTACTTTGCTACTAAATACTTTGCTGCAGATATTAAGTTTTCCAGGTGTGGTTGAATTGACAACTCAACTGCTAATACTTGGGAATATTCTTTGGCTCCCCTTGTGTTGAATCAATAAATTTGGGTTGAATACTCTAACCTCGAAAAGTCTTGCGATCCCCTATACTTGTGGGTTATCACTACTCAGATGCCATAGGATGTTAGATCGAACAACCTTGAAGCTCGTATCACTGTAGCATCCAATCTGCGAGAACTGATACGTCTCCAATGTATCAATACTTTTTTATTGTTGCATGCTATTATAGTACCAATCTTGGATATTTTATACGTAATTATATGCGCTATATTTCATTTTTGAGACTAACCTATTAACCAAGTGCCAGTTGCTGTTTTTTGCCTGTTTTTGGTTTTCCATAAATTACGTACTAAACAAAGTTCAAATGCTAGGAAACTTTTTTACATTTTTTCTGGACAAGAGGGACCCTAGAAGCTTTGGGAGGATACCAGACGTCCAACGATAAGGCCACGAGGCACTAGGGCACGCCTAGGGGGGTAGGCACGCCCTAGTACCTTGTGTCCCTCCCCCTGTGGATCTCTTTGACCTACTTCCAAATCTATAAATTTGCTAAAATCAGGAAACCAACAAAGAGCAACCCAAAATACTTTTTCCTCTGCCGTAAGTTCTTGTTCTTCCACGATCCCATTTGGAGGACTTTTCCGGTACTATGCCGAAGGGGGAATCGATCACGAAGGGCTTCTACATTAACTATGATGTCCTTCCTATGATGTGTGAGTAGTTTACCATAGACCTACGGGTCCATAGCTAGTAGCTAGATGGCTTCTTCTCTCTCATTGATCTTCAATACAATGTTCTCCTCGATGTTCTTGGAGATCTATTTGATGTAATCTTCTTTTGAGGTGTGTTTGTTGGGATCCGATGAATTGTGGGTTTATGGTCAGATTATCCTTGAATATTATTTATGTATTTTATGAATTCTTATATGCATGATTATTATAGCCTTGTATTTCTCTTTGATCTATCCATTTCGTTTGGCCAACTAGATTGATTTATCTTGCAATGGGAGAGGTGCTTTGTTAATGGTTCAATCTTGCAGTGCTCTATATCCCAGTGATAGGAAGGGACAAGGCACATGTTTGTATTTTTTTCCATTAAGGGGAAAATGCCATGTTTATTCATATTGATTTATTTTACTTTGTTTGCATCATGCCATCTTGCTTAAGATGTTACTCTGTTCTTTACGAACTTAACACTCGAGATGCATGCTGGATAGCGGTCGATGTGTAGAGTAATAATTGTAGATGCAGGCAGGAGTCGATCTACTTGTTTCCAGTATGGTTTTACTTTGTGTGTATCATGTCATCTTGCCTTAGATATCGTCATAACTATGCGCTTTTGTATCAATTGTCAAACAGTAATTTGTTTACACACCGTATATTTTTTGTTCGAGAGTGAAGACTAGTAAAAACTATGGCCCCCCAAGTCTACCTTTATCATATATAAAATCCAAAAATACTTTGCTGCAATTTATTTACCGTTCATTTATTTTGTGTTTTATATTATCTATCTACCTTTGTGAGATTTAATCCTTGCAAGTAATCACCGAGGGGACTGACAACCCCCTTGATCGTGTTGGGTGCAAGTATTTGCTCTTTTGTGTGTAGGTGTTGTTCACGAGGTCTTGTGTGGTTCTCGTACTAGACTAATAACCTTGGTTCTTAACTCAAGGAAATACTTATCTCTACTATACTGCATCATCCTTTCCTCTTCGAGGAAATCCCATCACAGCTCACAAGTAGCAAAAGCACCTGCTATTCTCTCGCCCGGGAGAATATGAGGTGCTGTCACATCATAGATTCGACGATGATACGAGCTCCCAAGAGATCTAACGGCTCCTAGTAGGAGGTTTGAATATTTTTGCAATATAGGCCTTAAAGATTTTGAGAACTGTGCAGAAGTACAAATACTATATATGCACATGGCATTGAATCTTAGATTCAACGGCCTAAATGCCTGTGTCACCATAGCGGCTAAGATTCGGGAAGCACCTTATATTCTCTTGTACGTGAGAATATCGGGTGCTCCCATACCTTAGCTGCTATGGTGATATGAGCTACTGGGAGCCGTTGGATCCAAGATCGAGCGGCTCACAGGAGGCTTGAATATATATTTTTTGCAAAACAAAACCATTAAATAATTTTGAAATTGTGCATAATTATAAAGACTACTGTCAAGCCATTCGATATCATATCCAACGAGGTAGAATCTTGTATCACAATAGCATCTAAGTTGCGGGGAGCATGTGATATTCTCCGCCGCTGTCACTTTTCTTCTTAAACTTGCAAAATACGTCTAACTGATGACATAACTTGTCTACCATGTCTAACCACGCAAAGTGTTTGTGCAAAAAAAATCTCGTACACAGAAAGATGGGAACAACACATGGGGGTCACACTTGTTATGGATCAAATTTGAACCTAAAAATAATAAATCAGAAGGACTCATACCCTCCTCAGCGGTAACAGCCCTCCTGGACCAACCCCTCTTGTCGATCTCCTCTAGCTTGCCGAGGATGGCGGCGGTCTAGATCCGGTGCCCAGTTAGCGAGTCAGCCCAGTTTAGCTACTATTCTATCTCCTCTCAGACGGCTCCTATCGCCTCATTGTCGGCAGTCCGGCTGCCCAAAAAGACCTCATCTTGTACTGCCCTGCAACGTTGGGGAACAAGCTCACCCCAGTACTGTGCTCGGACGTCCAGAGGACTACCTCCCCCCATCCTTTCTCCTTCCCAGCTCCACCATTCTCCACCTCACCCCCAACCATCGCGTGCCTAGCTCCGTCATCTGCCTTCCTGCTGACATCGGACAAGAAAACTTCAGACTTCAGGTATGCTTTTCCACGTTACGGCTTCGTGTTGTATTGTGAGGAAGTAGTTTTGGTTCCAATCCATCATTCCGTTTATGCTAATTTTGCACGGAGTCTATCATCTAGAAATATATTACCATGCTTTATATCACCATGAATGACCTGAGTATACATTTGTAAATTCATATAGCCCAATGCATCCGAGCATTCTATGGAAATTCCCAGTCGTGTATTTAACAGGATGGGAACAGTGTCATGGTGAAGGGTGTTACTCATGTTTCCGTTACTAATATACTCCGAGTAAATGTACCCTGAATTTATTTATTTATTGCTATGTGCAATCCACTTTGATCTATTATCCTCTTAGCGTAGTTGTCTTACACTTACTTTGTAGAAGATCCATCTGTTACGATCCGACTTAACCTGAAATTAGTTCTGTTAGTACAAGAAGTTAATTTGAACCCGGCATACTGAATTGTTAGAGGTAACAAAATGTTGTATTTGCTCATATTAATGATAATGTAGCAATTTCAAATACCCACTGACCATGATGTTCCTCATACTCCATTAGAGATGGCTAAGTCATAAAGCATATCCTCTAGCTACAGAAAAAATGATTGTTGACTAATTTAATTCAAAGTATACTACGTACATCGGTATTTCATAAATTTACTCGAAGTCATAGAATAATCGTTTGCCTTAGCTGCTGGACCAAATTAAGGGGGATACAGCAACATGAAGAATTAAAGGTCATATGTTGGAGAGTGCATCATAGTATAGAGTAGGGGAAACTGAAATTCTATTTTTAGTAGGAAACAAAACATGTAGAAATGGGCTGTGTAGGATAGAAAAAACTAAAAAGATAATGTGCTAACCCACTGAAAACTTCTCACAGAAGAAACTGTAAACATGAGCATTCTTGAGCCTAATATACCTTGAAGAATAGATGCAACAATACAAAGAATGAAGCATCCGTTTTGTAACGCTTCAGAGTATTTTGTCTAAAACATGTTACCAACTTCTAGGACAAGTAGCATTCTGTTCCAGCTACATCTTCTGTGACACTGCACTTTTTTCATTTTGATGTAACCTCTTCCAAGTTATAGTAGCTACAATCTGAAGCATCTTCCAAATAAGTTGAGGAGGTTGAATCCTTGTTTGGTGAAGCAAACGAACTTCAATTCAATTCTTAATTGTGGAACACCCACACGATTAGGACACAAACTTTTATCCAGGTCTAGAACTTTTTGGTATAAATACAAAGTAAGCACTATGTCACAACTGCAAAAATTCATTTGGGTCTATACTCTATACACAACCAATATTGGTATTTCACTTGCAAAGGTGCAGTACCGTGGTCAATGTTTCAGTTCTTCAATTCTGACAATTTTACTAACTTTCATGCTAGTCACCTAAATATGATATTCTGGTGCTTAAAGTACAAAAGATATGTTTTTACTGCATATTGTATTTCATCAATGACAACTGTTTAGTCCACAAAAGAGCATAATGATTTCTAATTTGTTGACTTGTAATGTAAACTACAAAAATGTTCTTGCAGATTGATGAGACAACCAGAAGAATCAGCAGTACAAATGGAGAGAATAAGCATTTAGCAAAGGCTTCCCTTTCTTACCAACCATGTGAGCGAAACTAGTTTGTCTGCAATAAAATTTAAATTTATTTAGTATGCCTATGCATACAGCCGCACAGACTCGTGCTACTGAATCATACTTGTTTCGTGTGATCTCTCCCTTCAGATGAAACAAGATGAGCAAGAACAAAGTTGATCTAGAGGCAAAGGTCAACATATGTGTTCTCTATGTACCATGAAGATAGTAAAATTGATGCAATTTTAGTTGCAATGCTTCCCGGTCATCTACTAAAATGACCCTCTCATGTCATGTAACATTTGATATGCATGCATGTAGATTAGAGTGGACCCAGGAAATGGAATACCTTGCTGAAATCCATTTCAACAGTATATTCAGATGTTGTGTATTGCCAGATAAATTTATTGTTGGCTTCAGTTTAATATGCATAATTTTCACAATGAAAGCATTACCTTTCTTGTTTAATTGCTTGGCTATTCCCTATTTATCCAGATCTATGGTCATCTTATTTTACTTTTCATTTTTATAATAGTGTTAAACTTCTAATGATTGGTTGTGAAGATCAAGCTACAAGACATACATACATAGAGGTATTTTTTGTAAGTTCATAAGGTGTTTACTGAGTACGGGCTAATGTAAATCAACTTTTTTGTTCTGTTCTGCTTCGGATGGTCCACCTTGTCATGTACTCAAAGACATGCAAAACTGTGAAGATTTAGAAACGGATGAAAAACTTGAGGTTGTTACTGCAAATGTCATGTTTACATCTATAGGGGGTGTTCCATAAAATGCACAAACCTCCTTCAAAATCTGTACCATTGATCTGTAATCTCACGGCTCAGATTGCATTTTTCTATTTTTGCACCTGAACATCATCTTCTATTGTAGTCGTTCCCGCAATGTGATCATATCTCCCGGAGGAAAAGAGGTCCTTATAAATTCAGTTGCACAAGCAATACCAACTTATGCGATGTCCGTCTTTAAAATTCCTAAAAAAATTGCAAAGGAATCACATATGCGATATCTCGGTTTTGGTGGGGTGATGATGCAACTCACAAGAAGATGCACTGGTTTGCGTGGTGGAAGATGTGCATTCCAAAGACACACCGTGGAATGGGCTTTAGAGACATCCACTGTTTTAATTTGGCTTTGCTGGCAAAACAGACGTGGACACGTATTGGTAATCCCGATTATATTTGTGCGACGATCCTCAAAGCGAAATATTTTAGTGATGGAGATCTCTTGAATGCTACTTTAAAGAATAAATCCTCGTATACTTGGCAAAGTATTATGGCCGGTGTTGAAGTCCTGAAGATTGGGCACATATGGAGAGTTGGTGATGGGACAAAAATTAAAATTTGGAAGGACGAATGGATTCCGTAATCCCCAACCAGAAAGGTATTAACAACACGTGGTAACCATCTTCTATGACGTGTGTGTGATCTCATTCACCCTATGACGGGTGATTGGGACGAACAGCTTGTTATGCAAACATTCTAGCAAGTGGATGCTCAACTCATACTTGCAATATGACTACCTTTGAATGATATGACCGATTCTGTCGCGTGGAATATGACTAGAACAGGAGTATTCATAGTACGGTCAGCTTACCATGGTGTATGGGAGTCTCAGTACGGCTACAAAATTCAGAATTCAGTGGGGTCCTCTAAACAGAGAGATACTTGGGAATCTGTGTGGATTTTACTATGCCCGTCGAAAATAAAAACATTTATTTGGAGGGCACTTCAAGTGCAGTCCCTTGCCGCTCTATTCTTGCCAATAAACATATCAAAATCAACAACATTTGTCCTGCGTGCAATCTAGGCCCTGATAATATCAAGCATTTTCTATTTGAGTGTAAGTTAGCAACAAAATTGTGGAAATTACTATGTGTCGATGATATCATCAGGAAGGCTTGTTTGGTGGACAGGGCGGGAGAAGTTATTCTAGAACATTTGCTATGTTTGGAAGACCATGACATTCACATCCTGGATCTACCGAATTTGTGAGAAACAATAGCAACTCACTACCAGAATCGCCCCCTATGCCGACGGCCAGGGCCATCGGCATAGCCCTGAGTCCCGTCGGGACAGACCTATGCCGACGGCCCCCGTCGGCATAGGTCCGTCGGCAACATATACGTCGGCATAGCCAGGTTGGCCGTCGGCATATAAAAGCCGTCGGCATATATGCTATGCCGACGGCGGCCGTACATCAATGCCGACGACAAGGGCCGTCGGCAAAGTCCACGCCTAACGGCGAGCAGGGACGTTAAGTTTGCCCGACGACTGGTCGCCACGTGGCACAGGTCTATGCCGACGGCAGGCCGTCGGCATAGGGGTGCCACGTGGCGACCGATCGCTGCTCGTGGACCAGGGCTATGCCGACGGCGACCGTCGGCATAGGGTTGCCACGTGGCGACCAGCCGCTGCTCGTGGACCAGGTCTATGCCAACGGCGGCCGTCGGCATAGGGGTGCCACGTGGCGGCCTGCCGTTGCTCGTGGACCAAGGCTATGCCGACGGCCGCCGTCGGCATAGGCGTGCCACGTGGCGGCCTGCCGCTGCTCGTAGACCAGGCCTATGCCGACGACCTGGCCGTCGGCATAGTTTGAAATATAAGCCGACGGCGATGTCGTCGGCTTACTCATTCATACGCAGCTCCCAGTAGCTGACATGTGGCAGCTATGCCGACAGCCAGGCCGTCGGCTTAGTATAAAATCTGTGCCGACGGCAAGGCCGTCGGCATAGACGCCATGTGTCAGCTACTGGGAGCTCACAGCAGCCCTATGCCGACGGCCTAGCCGTCGGCATAGTTTTCTTTTGCTTTTTTTTCTGTTTGGTTTCAAATGAATTCAATTCAAACAACAGCACATATATATGATAGAATAGACATATAAAACAGAATAGACATATAAACAACAGCACATATCAACGGGATATTATCCGGCACCATCACAACAATATATGCATAATTAAGCATCATCACACACAAATCTCTAAATGATCATCATCACAACCAACATAAACATAAGCATATAGATAAGCACACAAGTCATCTACGAGTATCATCGAGCACCACGGAGGTCGTCACCGCCAAGACCGCCGAAGCCCAGGTCATCACTGCTAGCAGCAGAGCTACCGCCAAGACCGCCGAAGCCTCCACCTCCGCCTCCGTGGATCGGAGTGGTCGGGCTCTGTGTCTCCGGAGTGCTGCGAAGACCACCGCCAACGGTAGATCCACCTGTTCCCTGGATGTTGAAAATTAAGACATATTAACGGGATATATGGCTGTGTTAAAAGGCATGACATGCTTTGGATGAATAGATTGGGGATGAACTAACCGGCGAGGGGCCAGCGGTCTGTGCCACAAACTCCTCAAAGGTCAGCAACACTGGTTGCGCTGGAGGGCATTGTGCTGGCTGCAACTGAGGACACCTGCCGGACGCCATTTCCTGAAAAGCCTGCTGCATCTGGAGATCCCTCTGCACTTGGTGTTCATAAAGCCTCTTATGCCACGCCATGGTCTCCTGGCGTGTGTACTCCAGGTAGGCCTACGGTATGCCATGATGGAACTCATAAAACTAATAAATGCGGAAAATAAAATGAGCAATGAAGATAAGAGGGAAAATACTTACAGATTGTTGCTCCTGGAAGAGGGACTGTGCACTGGTCACTGGCTGGCTCGTGCGCTGGCTCAGGCTCGGGTCGATCCGACGAAGCTATGTGTAGGAGATACTAGGAGTGATCACAGCATCGAGAACCGCCTCCCGACCGTGCTCCTTGGGCCCCATGCTCACCACCGCCCTTTCGTCCAGAGGCGCCGCAATGGGGTCAGGTGTGTCAGGATGCAACTTCAGATAGGCTTCAGAGTAGGCTTGCATGTTCCCCGCGGTCTTCTTGCCGTAGTACTTGTGCTCGCCAGGCTTGGGGTCCTTCCGCGTATGGGCGATCTCCCACGCCTGCATGTCTGATAGCGGCCGCTTCAGTTTCTCCTCCTGCACCACCAAACAGAGGTTAGTCATACATAAGAAACTGATGGTAAATAGAAGAAGAAGAATGTTTAATGGGGTTAGTCATACATTAACTGCCTTGTGGAGATAGTGGTTTCGGTTTTCCTGAGCATGTACTCCATCCGTCCCTCGGTTAGCCTTATTTTTGGTTCTCATAGCCGCCCAGGCTCCAGCCTCATCACACAAAAGATCAACCAATGCCGCCCAGGACTCGTCTTTTCCATAACACCAATTTGGACACACCTAGGTGTGTCCAAATTGGTGTTATGGAAGCATAAAGCATAAAGCATAATAAAAGCATAATGGCATAATGGCATAATGAAAGCATAATGAAAAATCATAATGAAAAGCATAATGGCATAATGGAAGCATAATGGCATAATGAAAAATCATAATGGCATAATGGCATAATAAAAGCATAATGGCATAATGGAAGCATAAAGCATAATAAAAGCATAATGGCATAATGGCATAATGAAAGCATAATGAAAAATCTTTTATACTTACCGCCAAGAACTCGGGCTTCTCCAAGGTAATGCCCATCCTCCGCGCATCTTCCTTGGTCATCTTCACACCAAGAACGTCGTGGTAGTATGTGGAGATGGCCACATAGCGCACCTCGTACTGCAGCTGGCAGGCCTTCTTCTTGCATTGGCGCAGCACGATCTGGTCCGCTCTAGCCCTATGCTCCGGAAGAACTCGATAGAATTTCTACAAACATGCATGAAACAAGAATGGAAGAAGCCATGAGTTAAATCATTCATGAAAGTAGAATGGACTTGTGCTTCTGAAGAGAACTCACCCAGAAAGTAGTGATCACGGCCTTGGCATGGGTGTCATGGTCCGCGTGGTGGGCCGCTTCCCAGTGGTCCCAGCTCGTGGCCAAAACCCGACGATCCGGCTGCCTGACTGGATCCGGACAGTACAACCCCGGCCAGTGTAACTTCAGCAAGACAGTGATGAGGCCGTTGGGAATACGGACCCCTTTAGAATATATCCAGTTGCTGCAAAAGAATGAATTATTAGCATGTGACAAGCAAAATAAATAACAACCGGAACAAGCAAAATAATGAAATTATTACAAAGTGGCGCTTACTCTTTTTCCGTGGGCTCAATGAGCCACTTCTGCTCCTCAGTAGCAGGAACCTGCTTTGGTAGCTTTGCGTTACCACACAGCCACCCCTTGTTGTCAACCCCGTTCCCGTCACCACCATCATCCCCGCCACCACCCTCCTCCTCGCCTGCCTCCCCCTCCTCCTCCTCCTCCTCCTTGCCTGCCTCCTCCGCCACCTCCTGCTCCTCCTCCTCCACCTCCTCCTCCTCCCTAGAGTGTACCTCACTAGAGGAGGGCCTCGAAGACAACACCCCTAAGTCGGTGAGGGTGCGCTCTTTCTGGCCGCGACCCCCTGTAGTGGCTCTCCCCCAGCACCTCGTCCTCTAGAGGATCTCCCCCCTCCTCCTCTAGGGGCACCTCTCCCTCGACCTCCCTGTGAGGAGTCATCGTCAAGTAGCCGAGGGGGAGGATTACGTGCTCGACCACTCCGACTAGCCCCCCCGACAACCTTGCGTAGGAAACCCACGCCGCCGGCCTTCCCCTTGCCCATGTTCCACGAACCTGCATTGAAAAGAGTAAAAAGCAATTAGTAAATTAATGAAATGAAGGAAAAGGCATGATAATAAACACATTAATAAAAATGCATAAAAAGGCATATTCCTAAACTATAGAAAAAAAATACTTGAAACGTACATCTGCTAGAACCCATATGAATCATCACTGTTGTAACCTCTTTCTCGGTCCGTCTCATCATCACTATCAATCATATCATCTTCGTTGTCCGACGGAGGTGGAGGCTCTTCCTCGTCGTCAGCGGCTTCGTTTAACTTTTCTAGCATAAGTATGTCATTTTCATTGACAATGGTCTCACCATCATTCCGTGTATCGTCGACGTTTGGGTCCACATCATCATCACCCAATGGTCTAGCGTCATCGTTTCTAACCACACCATCATCATCATCATCATCATCAGGTTGCTCTTGATAGAACACTCCCTCGTATGTCATGGGGTTAATGTTGTAGTAATCGTCTTCATTCGGGTCTGGCAGCTTACCATGTGGCGAAACCTTGAACACAACTTCCCAACCCTTTAGATACGCTTAAAGGAATGGTGTAGTGGTATTACCTCATCCACACTTCCTCAACTTCCTTGATGTTGTGCAAGATATAGAACATGAGGTCCTCCCACTCTTGTCGTGGCATGTTATAAGATTTCGAGGCCCCAGCCCTCCCACCTTGCGTGTTGAATAAATCGAGCCTGGGTTGATACTTGGGCTCTTCTATATTGTATCGAGGCACCTTGTTATGCAAATGGGGAACATGGTCTGGATAGTATGATGTCCTGAGGTCTGACACCTCCTCTAGGATAACCGCCTCAGCTATAGAAGCTTCAATCTTAGCTTTGTTTCCACATTTCCGTCGGAGATGCTTGTTCTGCCTCTCAGGGCCGTACTGCCAGCGATTCTGCACAGGCCCCCCCAACAATATCTCGTTCGCGAGGTGCAGAATGAGATGTGTCATCGGAGTAAAGAAGCCTGGCGGAAAGATTTTCTCTAGCTTGACTATCAACTCCGGTGCCTTCTTATGCAATTTTTCAATCACCTCTTTACTTACTTCTTTAGCACAGAGTGTGCGGAAGAAATGGCTAAGCTCGGCAAGCACTCGCCAGACATGCTCGGGGACATAGCCTCGAACCATCATCGGCATTATCCGCTCAATCCATACATGGTAGTCATGACTCTTCAGGCCGGTCACTTTGCCCGTTGAAAGATTGACTCCCTTACTTATATTCGATGCATAACCATCGGGGAACTTCAAAATTTGTTTCAGCCAGATAAGTACTTCTTTTTTTCCCGGCGGTTTAAGGACAAAGTCAGCATTTGGCTTGAACCAGTTTTTTCGACCGCCTGTGGGAGGCTTCATGTTCAGCCGTGGTCTATCACAAATTCTCTGTTGATCGGCTCTAGCTTTAACGTTATCCTTCGTCTTATCAGTAATGTTGAGGATCGTTGTGAAAAGGGACTCTGCCACATTCTTTTCGGTGTGCATCACATCAATATTGTAAGGAAGTTTGAGGTCCTTGAAATAGGGAAGTTGCGAGAACGGGGTAATGTGAGTCCAGTTGTGCGTCTCACCATATCCCTCGAAGCCTTTGCCTTTGCCTTTGCCTTTGCCTTTGCCTTTGCCTTTAGGCTTGAGAGCTTTTAGCTGAGCAAGAACATTTGTCCCCGAAAATGTTGGAATCTCGGTTACTTCATGAACAACCCGGCCTTTCGTGAAGTTCTTCTTGTCTTCCCTGTCTGGATGGTCTGGAGGGAGGAACTGCCGATGCAGGTCAAAGGCTACATACTTGCCACCCTTACTCAGCCAAATCATTCGCAGAGCCTGCATGCACACTGGGCATGGCATCTTACCACTTGTACACCATCCGCAGAATAGAGCATAGCCGGGAAAGTCATGCATGCAATAGTGCAACCAAACTTTCATCAAGAAATTTCTCTGCAGATCTCGGTCGTATGTCAACCTCGGAAAGTACCAAGAATGGTGCAAAGCATCCACAAGCGGCTGCATAAACACACCCAATTGCTTCCCCGGGTAGTCAGGCCCCGGAATGATGAGCGACAAGAACATGGTCTTCCGTTGCATTAGGGCACCGGGAGGAAGATTGAGCGGAATTACAAACACAGGCCAGCAGCTGTATGGATTGGACGACATACCATATGGATTCAACCCATCACCTGATATGGCTATTCTGACATTCCCAGCCTCGGCTGCTTCCTCGGGGTATTCTTCATCGAATGACTTCCATGCTTCCCCTCCCGATGGATGTACGATTTTATTTGCATTGTACCTTATACCTTCCTTGTGCCACTTCATCATTTTGGCAGACTCCTTCGTGATGAAAAGGCGCTGCAGTCTTTTTATAAAATCAAGATACCGAAGAACCTTAACGGGGATGGTTAGCTGCTTTTTCTCACCATCCTCACCGACCACCTCAATGTACCGAGATGAACCGCACTTCCTACAGTACTTGTCATCCGCATACTCGTGCCTAAACAAAAGGCAATTCTTCGGGCAAACATCTATTTTCTCATAATCCATAGAGAGTGCCTTCATGATTTTCTTTGTATCGTACATGCTTTTCGGCAGTTCATGACCCTCAGGGAGGCTGTTAGCCCATACTCCCAGGAATGCTTCGAAGCATTTCTGGCTACAGCCATACTCAGCCTTGACTGCAATCAGTTGCGAGATGGCATCCAGCTGAGATATTTTCGCACCCGCATAAAGAGGTTTCTTCGACGAGGCCAAGACCTCCAAGAAGGCCTTTGCGGTTGCCTCCGGCTCCTCCGGTTCATTCTCTGAAGGTGTCGCATTTGCCGTTTCTGCAACAATGACATCATCTAGCATGTCCCTGACCCCGTCGTCCTCATATCCATCGATGCGTTGTCGCATCACCTCCTCTCTACCACGGTCCTGCTCGGCTATGTTTATCGGCGGCATGTCAAAGTTTGGCATATATCCGTGCGTGTGAAGGTGCTCACTCATGTCCGTCTGATTTCTACAGTGACGTCTGGCACATCTCGCACAGGGGCATGGAGGGATAATTCTCATTGGACGACGGAATATCTCCTTCAAATACACATCGGTTTTCGCGATCCAGTCTGATGTTACTCGATTCCGACGGATAAAACCACTGTACATCCACTGATTATCTGCCATCCTCTGCTTTTTTGCAACCCACACAACATAATTAAGGGTTCACTTAAATTAATCACATCAAATTTTCAGTTTCTACCGAGTTAAATCCACCTACATCTCTAATAGGTAAAGATGGGTCCTAATCCCACCCGAGGATGTGTAGATTGAGTACGTTCTCCATTCTACCCCGTTCCGAGACAAAATTTCGGCAGCACCTCTCCGCTGTTCTCCAGAAACACGTCTCGGCAAATAGCCGAGAGAATGTGCTCCGGAGAACAATGTGGAGGCACCGTCGAAATCCTGTCTCGGAACGGGGTAGAACATGGAGAACATACCCAATCTACACATCCTCGGGCTGTCCATGGAAAACGCTGGACAATCCGAAAGAGCTGCGGTGATAAATATGCAATTGAATGCATATTTATCGATGCAACCCTTTCGGACGGGAGACGCCTAGGTTACATCACTTGACTTGAGAATGAAATCTAGTGACATGAAAAATTGGAGGAGATGGACTTGTAGCTCACCCTCGGCTGTAGAGGAAGTAGTCGAACAGCAGAGGGATGCTCAGGGGGGCCAACGCGTCGGACAACGGTCACTCCAATGAAATGCGAAACCACAAAGCCTGCAAATTGCATCGCGACAAAAATTAGAACATCACAACTCATAGAACATATTTAAAACATTTAAACATGCATTCATTTATTTTTGCATCATGTAGGCAAAAAAAACTAACAACATTAACAATATCTACCTATCTAACTATCTACCTATCTATATAGCATCTCATCTAACCAACATATATCTATCTAACT
This sequence comes from Secale cereale, assembly GCA_902687465.1. Taxonomy (NCBI): domain Eukaryota; kingdom Viridiplantae; phylum Streptophyta; class Magnoliopsida; order Poales; family Poaceae; genus Secale; species Secale cereale. The sequence goes on from LR738714.1 coordinate 27,891,990, forward strand.
ATCTACCTATCTATATATCATCTCATCTAACCAAAAAAATTTACTATCTACCTATCTAACTATCTACCTATCTACCTATCTAACTATCTACCTATCTATATAGCATCTCACTAGTAGAAAACAAGGCATTGGTCCAGCCCATTAGCCCCGGTTCAATCTAGAACCGGGTCCAATGGGGGTACTGGACCCGGTTCGTGAGCCCAGGGGGCCGGCCGGGCCACGTGGGCCATTGGTCCCGGTTCGTCTGGACCTATTGGTCCCGGTTGGAGCTAAAAACCGGGACCAATGGCTTTTGCTCCTGGCCCACCACTATTGGTCCCGGTTGGTGTTATGAACCGGGACCAAAGGCACCCCTTTAGTCCCGGTTTGTAGCACCAACCGGGACCAGTGAGTTGCCTATATATACCCCCTCACTCAAGAGCAGAGCTCACTGCTCTGTTTTTTTTCTGGCCGAGGGGGAGAGGGGTTAGTGGTGCTCTAGCTCACCTCCTATGCACACAACGTGTTCGATGGAATGCCCGAGCCACACTAGTTAAGCTTTTCTCCTCTCGAAGCTCTATTTTCTCCGAGATTTGTCTAGGTTTAGCGGTCCGTCACGTCCCGTCCCCGTCTTCGCCGCCGTCGATCGCCCCCGCCGATCTCGTCACCGGCACCACCGTGGTGAGCCTCTTGTTATGTCCATGCTTTTCTTACTTTTATTATTGCTTTAGATAGATATTTGTCTAATTTTCTTACGTTTATTATTGCTTGTTATTATATAGTGCGATGGTTTTGATATCCGCCCACGTGGGCCCTCGTCCGGTCTACGATTCGGATGTGGTATATTATCTTTAATTTATAACTATTTGTTTTAGTGTTTATGATAGTTATGCCGACCAACCTGACATGCATAGATGTTTTATTATGTCTAGGAGGTAGTTGTACCGGAAATTCCAACCGACCCTCTTGTGGAGAGGTTAAATTTAGTTGAAGAGGAAAACATTTCGTTAAAGAAAAAATTGGAAAAAATGGAGGAGGAGAAGATGGAATTGGAGTTGCATGTTGCGGAAGTTATCGATGATCACAAGATCAAGATGGACCCTATTGTCGAGAGGTTAAATTTAGTTGAAGAAGAAAACAAATTCTTGAAGGAAAAAATAAAAAAAATTGTGGACGAGAAGATGATATTGGAGTTGCATGTTGCGGATGTCGTCGATGATCACAAGATCAAGATGGATGCAATGCGGTTGAAGATTAAAAAGATTAGAAAATATGCCATTCATACCGAGGCTTGGTATCATTATGCCGTTGGATCAATTGTTACCTTGGTTGCGATTATGATAGCATTTGTTTTCGCGTTGAAATGTTTTACATAGTTTCGATGTGTATGGAGAGCTATATATGTTGTTAGATGAGAACTATATATGTATGTACTTTGGTTTTAATGTGATGATGAACTTTTATCCATTTGGTCACTTAATTATCTATTTATGATGTTTTGTAATGGTTTTTGACACACTTAATTATATATAAATGCACGCAGATGAACCGCCAATGGATGTACGGTGACAGACACACCTCCGAGTACATTAAGGGCGTGCGTGAGTTTCTAAACGTGGCAGAGGCAAACAAGCAGAATGGTTTTATGTGTTGTCCATGCACTCAATGTGTGAATACGATGTCTTACTCTAACCGAAAAATCCTTCACTCCCACCTGCTTTACAAGGGTTTCATGCCACACTATAATGTTTGGACGAGGCACGGTGAAATAGGGGTTATGATGGAAGACGGCGAAGAAGAAGAGTACGATGACAACTATGTGCCCCCTGAATACGGTGATGCTGCAATGGGGGGAGCTGGTGAAGATCAAGAGGAACCAGACGATGTGCCCAATGATGCTGCAACGGGTGAAGCTGCTGAAGATCAAGAGGAACCAAATGATGATCTTCGCCGGGTCATTGTCGATGCAAGGACACAATGCGAAAGTCAAAAGGAGAAGCCGAAGTTCGATCGCATGTTAGAGGATCACAAAAAAGGGTTGTACCCCAATTGCGATGCCAGTTCTCATCCAAGGCCCTAAGCAACCCGGCAACGACATTGATGTGTACCTAAGGCCATTAGTTGAAGAACTTTTACAGCTGTGGAATGGAAACGGTGTACGTGCGTGGGATGAGCACAAACAGGAGGAATTTGACCTAAAGGCGTTGCTGTTCGTGACCATCAACGATTGGCCCGCTCTCAGTAACCTTTCAGGACAGACAAACAAAGGATACCACGCATGCACGCACTGTTTAGATGACACTGAAAGTATATACCTGGACAAGTGCAGGAAGAATGTGTACCTAGGCCATCGTCGATTTCTTCCGACCAACCATCAATGTCGAAAGAAAGGCAAGCATTTCAAAGGCGAGGCAGATCACCGGAAGAAGCCCGCCATGCGTACCGGTGATCACGTACTTGCTATGGTCAATGATTTACACGTAATCTTTGGAAAGGGCCCCGGCGCACTAGCTGTTCCGAATGACGATGAGGGACACACACCCATGTGGAAGAAGAAATCTATATTTTGGGACCTACCCTACTGGAAAGACCTAGAGGTCCGCTCTTCAATCGACGTGATGCACGTGACGAAGAACCTTTGCGTGAACCTGCTAGGCTTCTTGGGCGTGTATGGAAAGACAAAAGATACAACTGAGGCACGGGAGGACCTGCAACGTTTGCACGAAAAAGACGGCATCCCTCCGAAGCAGTATGAAGGTCCTGCCAGCTATGCTCTTACGAAAGAAGAGAAAGAAATCTTCTTTGAATGCCTGCTCAGTATGAAGGTCCCGACTGGCTTCTCGTCGAATATAAAGGGAATAATAAATATGGCAGAGAAAAAGTTCCAGAACCTAAAGTCTCATGACTGCCATGTGATTATGACGCAACTGCTTCCAGTTGCATTGAGGGGGCTTCTACCGAAAAACGTCCGATTAGCCATTGTGAAGCTATGTGCATTCCTCAATGCAATCTCTCAGAAGGTGATCGATTCAGAAATCGTACCAAGGCTAAGGAGTGATGTGGCGCAATGTCTTGTCAGTTTCGAGCTTGTGTTCCCACCATCCTTCTTCAATATCATGACACACGTCCTAGTTCATCTAGTCGACGAGATTGTCATTCTGGGGCCCGTATTTCTACACAATATGTTCCCCTTTGAGAGGTTCATGGGAGTCCTAAAGAAATATGTCCGTAACCGCGCCAGGCCAGAAGGAAGCATCTCCATGGGCCATCAAACAGAGGATGTCATCGGGTTTTGTGTTGACTTCATTCCTGGCCTTAATAAGATAGGTCTCCCTAAATCGCGGTACGAGGGGAGACTGACTAGAAAAGGCACGCTTGGAAGGGACTCAATAATATGCAGGGACGGATATTCTTGGTCTCAAGCACACTACACAGTTCTACAGAACTCTACATTGGTGTCCCCGTATGTCGATGAACACAAGAACAGTCTGCGCTCCAAACACCCGGAGCAGTGCGACGACTGGATTACACGTGAACACATCAGGACTTTCAGCAGTTGGTTGGAAACACGTCTCAGAGGTGACAACACTGTTTGTGATGAGTTGTACATGTTGTCCAGGGGACCATCTTCGACTGTATTGATTTACAAAGGATACGAGATAAATGGGAATACATTTTACACGATTGTCCAAGATCAAAAGAGCACCAACCAAAACAGCGGTGTCCGCTTTGATGCAACAACCGAGAGGGGAAAGGACACATATTATGGTTACATAGTGGACATATGGGAACTTGACTACGGACATGATTTTAAGGTCCCTTTGTTTAAGTGCAAATGGGTCAATCTGTCAGGAGGCGGGGTACAGGTAGACCCACAGTACGGAATGACAACAGTGGATTTGAAAAATCTTGGATACACTGACTGTTGGAAATATGCCCTAGAGGCAATAATAAAAGAGTTATTATTATATTTCCTTGTTCATGATAATCGTTTATTATCCATGCTATAACTGTATTGATTGGAAACTCAAATACACGTGTGGATGAATAGACAGACTTTGTGTCCCTAGTGAGCCTCTACAGGACTAGCTCGTTGATCAAAGATGACCGCGGTTTCCAGGTCATAGACATGAGTTGTCATTTGATAACGGGATCACATCATTAGGAGAATGATGTGATGGACGAGACCCAAACGTAACCATAGCTTTTGATCGTGTCAGTTATCGCTATAGTTTTCTGCATGTCAAGTATAAGTTCCTATGACCATGAGATCATGTAACTCACTGACACCGTAGGAGTGCTTTGTGTGTGCCAAACGTCACAACGTAACTGGGTGACTATAAAGGTACTCTACAGGTATCTCCGAAGGTGTCTGTTGAGTTGACATGGATCGAGACTGGGATTTGTCACTCCGTATGACGGAGAGGTATCTCCGGGCCCACTCGGTAATACGTCATCTCAATGAGCTCAAAGTGACTAAGTAGTTGGTCACGGGATTATGTATTACGGTAACGAGTAAAGAGACTTGCCGGTAACGAGATTGAACTAGGTATAGAGATACCGACGATCGAATCTCGGGCAAGTAACATACCGACGAGACAAAGGGAACCATATACGGGATTGCCTGAATCCTTGACATCGTGGTTCATCCGATGAGATCATCGAGAAACATGTAGGAGCCAATATGGGTATCCAGATCCCGCTATTGGTTATTGACCTGGGAGTGTCTCGGTCATGTCTACATGGTTTCCGAACCCGCAGGGTCTACACACTTAACGTTCGGTGACGCTAGGGTTGTTAGTGAGAAGAGTGCATGGTTACCGAAGGATGTTCGGAGTCCCGGATGAGATCCCGGACATGACGAGGGTCTCCGGAATGGTCCGGAGACGAAGATTGATATATAGGATGAAAGGTTTCGGAGTACCGGAAGTGTTCCGGGGAGCATCGGGAAATCGGCGGAGTACCGGGAAGGTTTTCGGGGGGTCCGGAAGGTGTTCTGGGCCTATTGGGCCACAAGGGGGGACACCACAGCCCTCAGGGGGCTTTGCGCCCCCCCCTGGGCCCTCTCCCCATGCGGCTAAGGGGGTGGGACCCCCTAGGGCTGGCCGCACCCCTTGGGCTTGGGGGGCAAGGCACCTAAGGGGGAAACCCTAGGGCCTGGGCGCCTCCCCCTGCCCTGGCCGCCGCCCCCCTCCCCTTGCCCTGGCCGCCGGCCCCTAGGGGGAAACCCTAGGGCGCCCTAACCTCTCCACCCCCCCTATATATAGTGGGGCAAAGGGAGGGCAGCCAACACAGTTTGTGCCTCGGTGCTGCCCTCCCTCTCCCGTCATATCTTCTTCTCCCGCGGAGCTTAGGCGAAGCCCTGCTGGAGTTCTTCTCCACCATCACCACCACGCCGTCGTGCTGCCGGTTCTCCATCAACCTCTCCTCCACCCCTTGCTGGATCAAGAAGGAGGAGACGTCCCCGAGCCGTACGTGTGAAGAACGCGGAGGCACCGTTGCTTCGGTGCTAGGTCTTCGGCGATCTGAATCGCGACGAGTACGACTCCATCATCCGCGTTCATAACGCTTCCGCTTAGCGATCTACAAGGGTACGTAGATCACACTCCCCTCTCGTAGTTGCATCTACTAGATTGATCTTGGTGAACGGTAGGAAAAATTTTGTTTCCCATGCAACGTTCCCCAACAGTGGCATCAGAGCTAGGATCTTGCGTAGATGCTTTCTCGAGTAGAACACAAAGAAGTTTGTGGCGTTGATGTTTAAATTGCTGCCCTCCTTAGTCTTTCTTGATTCAGCGGTATTATAGGATGAAGCGGCCCGGACCAACTTTACATGTCCACGTACATGAGACCGGTTCCATCGACAGACATGTGACTTTTGTTGCATAAGATGGCTGGCGGGTGTCTGTCTCTCCTATCTTAGTTGAATCGGAATAGAACAAGGCGGTCCTTGTAGAAGGTTAAATAGCAACTTGAATATCACCGTTGTGGTTTTGCGTAGGTAAGAAGCGTTCTTGCTAGATACCCATAGCAGCCACGTAAAACATGCAACAACAAATTAGAGGACGTCTAACTTGTTTTTGCAGGGTATGTATGTGATATGATATGGCCAATGACATGATGAAATATATTTTGATGTATGAGATGATCATGTTGTAATAGTTAACATCGACTTGCATGTCGATGCATACGGCAACCGGCAGGAGCCATAGGGTTGTCTTCATTTTTGTATGACCTGCGTGTCAATCATTAAGCGCTTTGTAATGCTTTACTTTATCGCTAAACGGTAGCAATAGTAGTAAGAGCATGGTGGGGCGCCGACAACCCCGATGGCAACACGATGATGGAGATCATGATGATGGAGATCATGGTGTGGCGCCGGTGACGATGGAGATCATGCCGGTGCTTTGAAGATGGAGATCAAAAGCACGAGTTGATGGCCATATCATGTCACTTATGATTTGCATGTGATGTTAATCCTTTTTTGCATCTTATTTTGCTTAGGACGACGGTAGCATTATAAGGTGATCCTTCACTAAAATTTCAAGATAAAATTGTGTTCCCCCCGAGTGTGCGCCGTTGCGAAGGTTCGTCGTTTCGAAGCACCACGTGATGATCGGGTGTGATAGACTCTACGTTCGCATACAACGGGTGCAAGCCAGTTTTGCACGTGCAGAACACTCGGGTTAGACTTGACGAGCCTAGCATGTACAGACATGGCCTCGGAACACGGAGGACCGAAAGGTCGAGCATGAGTCATATAGTAGATATGATCAACATGTTGATGTTCACCATTGACACCACCTCATCTCACGTGATGATCGGACTTGGGTTGGTGAATTTGGATCATGTCACGCTCGAATGACCGGAGGGATGTCAATTTGAGTGGGAGTTATAATTAATTTGATTAGGTAATAACTCACTTATCATGAACAATAGTCTAAAAATGTCTTTGCAAATTTATGTTGTAGATGGCTCGTGCAGGAGTTCCCCTGAATTTTAATGCGTTCCTAGAGAAAGCTAAACTGAAAGATGATGGGAGCAACTTTGTGGACTGGCTCCGCAATCTGAGGATCATCCTCACAGCTGCCCAAAAGGTTTATGTCCTAAATGCACCGCTAGGTCAACCCCCCGCTCCTGGAGCCTCTGCAGACGATATGAACGTCTGGCAGACGCGTTCGGATGACTATTCGATAGTACAATGTGCCATGTTGTACGGCTTGGAAGGAGGACTCCAAAGGCGTTTTGAACGTCATGGTGCATATGAGATGTACACGGAGTTGAAATTCATCTTTGAGAAGAATGCTAAGATCGAGAGGTATGAGACCACCGATAAATTCTTCGCTTGCAAGATGGAGGAGAATTCGTCTGTCAGTGAGCACTTACTGAAGATGTCTGGGTACTATACCCGCATAGCTGATCTGGGACTTGTGTTCCCGGATGAGGCTATCATTGACAGAATTCTCCAGTCACTCCCTCCAAGCTACAAGAGCTTCGTCCAGCAGTACAACATGCAAGGGATGAATAAAACCATCGCCGAGCTGTTTTCGATGCTGAAAGTCGCTGAAGCAGACATCCAGAAGGAGTATCAAGTGTTGATGGTCAATAAGACCACCAGTTTCAAGAAGAATGGCAAGGGCAAGAAGGGTAACTCTAAGAAGGGTGGCAAAGCAGTTGCTAATCCAGTGAAGAAACCCAAGGCTGGGCCCAAGCCAGAGACTGAGTGTTTCTATTGCAAGGGGAATGGCCACTGGAAGCGGAACTGCCCCAAGTATCTGGCGGACAAGAAGGGGGCCAACAACAACAAAGGTATATATGATATACATGTTATTGATGTGTACCTTACCAACTCTCGTTGTAGTGCCTGGGTATTTGATACCGGTTCGGTTGCTCACATTTGCAACTCTAAACAGGAACTGCGGAATAAACGGAGGCTGGCGAAGGACGAAGTGACGATGCGCGTGGGAAATGGTTCCAAGGTTGATGTGATCGCCGTCGGCACGCTCGCTCTTCGATTACCATCGGGATTAGTTATGAACCTGAATAATTGTTATTTAGTGCCTGCGTTAAGCATGAACATTATATCTGGATCTTGTTTATTGCGAGACGGTTACTCATTTAAGTCAGAGAATAATGGTTGTTCTATTTATATGAGTAATATCTTTTATTGTCATGCACCCGAAGTTAGGGGTTTATTCTTATTGAATCTCGATAGTGATGATACACATGTTCATAACATTGATGCCAAAAGATGTAGAGTAGATAATGATAATACCACTTTCTTGTGGCACTGCCGTCTCGGTCATATCGGCGTGAAACGCATGAGGAAGCTCCATGCTGATGGACTTTTGGAGTCTCTTGATTTTGAATCACTTGACACGTGCGAGCCGTGCCTCATGGGCAAGATGACAAGGACCCCGTTTTCAGGGACAATGGAACGGGCAAGTGACTTATTGGAAATCATACATACTGATGTGTGCGGTCCGATGAGTGTAACGGCGCGTGGTGGATATCGTTATTTTCTCACCTTCACTGACGACTTAAGTAGATATGGGTATATTTACTTGATGAAGCATAAGTCTGAAACTTTTGAAAAGTTCAAGCAATTTCAGAGTGAAGTTGAAAATCATCGTAATAAGAAGATCAAGTTCCTACGATCTGATCGAGGGGGAGAATATCTGAGTTATGAGTTTGGTGATCACTTAAGAAAATGTGGAATTGTTTCACAGTTGACACCACCTGGAACACCACAGCGTAATGGTGTGTCCGAACGTCGTAATCGAACCCTATTAGATATGGTACGTTCTATGATGTCTCTTGCCGACTTGCCACTATCGTTTTGGGGATATGCGTTAGAGACAGCTGCATTCACTTTAAATAGGGCTCCATCTAAGTCCGTTGAGACAACACCGTATGAACTGTGGTTTGGTAAGAAACCTAAGTTGTCTTTTCTCAAGGTTTGGGGTTGCGATGCTTATGTCAAAAGGCTTCAGCCAGAAAAGCTCGAGCCCAAAGCGGACAAATGTGTCTTCATAGGATACCCAAAAGAAACAGTTGGGTACACCTTCTATCTCAGATCCGAGGGCAAAGTGTTTGTCGCTAAGAACGGGTCCTTCCTCGAGAAAGAGTTTCTCTCGAAAGAATTGAGTGGGAGGAAGGTAGAACTTGATGAGGTTATTGAACCTCTGCTTCAACCAGAAAGTAGCGCAGCACAGAAAGATGTTTTTGTGGAGCCTACAGAGGTTGAAGAGGAAGCCAATGATGATGATCAAGAAGCTTCCGATCAAGTTACTACCGAACCTCGTAGGTCGACAAGGGTACGCACTGCACCTGAGTGGTATGGTAACCCTGTCTTGGAGGTCATGCTGTTAGACAACGGTGAACCTACGAGCTATGGAGAAGCGATGGTGGGCCCAGATTCCGACAAATGGTTAGAGGCCATGAAATCCGAGATGGGATCCATGTATGAAAACAAAGTATGGACTTTGGAAGTATTACCTGAAGGGCGGAAGGCCATTCAGAATAAATGGATTTTTAAGAGGAAGACGGACGCTGACGGTAATGTCACCGTGTATAAAGCTCGACTTGTGGCAAAGGGTTTTTCACAAGTTCAAGGGATTGACTACGATGAGACTTTCTCACCCGTAGCGATGCTTAAATCCGTCCGAATCATGTTAGCAATAGCTGCATTTTTCGATTATGAAATTTGGCAGATGGATGTCAAAACAGCGTTCCTTAACGGTTTTCTTAAGGAAGAGTTGTATATGATGCAACCAGAAGGTTTTGTTGATCCAGAGAATGCTGACAAAGTATGCAAGCTCCAGCGTTCCATTTATGGGCTGGTGCAAGCATCTCGGAGTTGGAATCTTCGCTTTGATGAGGTGATCAAAGCATTTGGGTTTATACAAGTTTACAATGAAGCTTGTATTTACAAGAAAGTGAGTGGGAGCTCTATAGCGTTTCTAATATTATATGTGGATGACATATTGCTGATTGGAAACAATATAGAATTTTTGGATAGCGTGAAGGGGTATTTGAACAAGAGTTTTTCAATGAAGGATCTCGGTGAAGCTGCTTTCATATTGGGCATCAAGATCTATAGAGATAGATCAAGACGCTTGATAGGACTTTCACAAAGTACATACCTTGATAAAGTTTTGAAGAAGTTCAAAATGGATCAATCCAAGAAGGGGTTCTTGCCGGTATTGCAAGGTACAAAGTTGAGTAAGACTCAATGCCCGGTGACTGCGGAAGATAGAGAAAAGATGAGTGTCGTCCCCTATGCTTCAGCCATAGGCTCTATCATGTATGCAATGTTGTGCACAAGACCAGATGTCAGCCTTGCCATAAGTATGGCCGGAAGGTTTCAAAGTAATCCTGGTATGGATCACTGGACAGCGGTCAAGAATATCCTAAAGTACCTGAAAAGGACTAAGGAAATGTTTCTCATTTATGGAGGTGATCAAGAGCTCGTCGTAAAGGGTTACGTCGATGCAAGCTTTGACACTGATCCGGATGACTCTAAGTCTCAAACCGGATACGTATATATTCTCAACGGGGGAGCGGTAAGCTGGTGCAGTTCCAAGCAAAGCGTGGTAGCCGATTCTACATGCGAAGCGGAGTACATAGCTGCCTCGGAGGCGGCAAAGGAAGGTGTCTGGATGAAGGAGTTCATGACAGATCTTGGAGTTGTGCCTAGTGCATTGAACCCAATGACTCTGTTTTGTGACAACACTGGTGCCATTGCTCTAGCCAAGGAACCAAGGTTTCACAAGAGGACCAGACACATAAAGCGATGCTTCAATTCCATCCGCGATTCAGTCAAGGAGGAGGACATAAGCATTTGCAAAGTACACACGGATTTAAATGTTGCAGATCCGTTGACTAAGCCTCTTCCACGGGCTAAGCATGATCAACACCAAGACTCTATGGGTGTTAGATTCATTACCTTGTAATGCTAGATTATTGACTCTAGTGCAAGTGGAAGACTGTTGGAAATATGCCCTAGAGGCAATAATAAAAGAGTTATTATTATATTTCCTTGTTCATGATAATCGTTTATTATCCATGCTATAATTGTATTGATTGGAAACTTAAATACATGTGTGTGGATAAATAGACAAACTTTGTGTCCCTAGTAAGCCTCTTCAGGACTAGCTCGTTGATCAAAGATGACCGCGGTTTCCAGGTCATAGACATGAGTTGGCATTTGATAACGGGATCACATCATTAGGAGAATGATGTGATGGACGAGACCCAAACGTTAAACATAGCTTTTGATCGTATCAGTTATCGCTATAGTTTTCTGCATGTCAAGTATAAGTTCCTATGACCATGAGATCATGTAACTCACTGACACCGTAGGAGTGCTTTGTGTGTGCCAAACGTCGCAACGTAACTGGGTGACTATAAAGGTACTCTACAGGTATCTCCGAAGGTGTCTGTTGAGTTGACATGGATCGAGACTGGGATTTGTCACTCCATGTGACGGAGAGGTATCTCCGGGCCCACTCGGTAATACGTCATCTCAATGAGCTCAAAGTGACTAAGTAGTTGGTCACGGGATTATGTATTACGGTAACGAGTAAAGAGACTTGCCGGTAACGAGATTGAACTAGGTATAGAGATACCGACGATCGAATCTCGGGCAAGTAACATACCGACGAGACAAAGGGAACTATATACGGGATTGCCTGAATCCTTGACATCGTGGTTCATCCGATGAGATCATCGAGAAACATGTAGGAGCCAATATGGGTATCCAGATCCCGCTATTGGTTATTGACCTGGGAGTGTCTCGGTCATGTCTACATGGTTTCCGAACCCGCAGGGTCTACACACTTAACGTTCGGTGACGCTAGGGTTGTTAGTGAGAAGAGTGCATGGTTACCGAAGGATGTTCGGAGTCCCGGATGAGATCCCGGACATGACGAGGGTCTCCGGAATGGTCCGGAGACGAAGATTGATATATAGGATGAAAGGTTTCGGAGTACCGGAAGTGTTCCGGGGAGCATCGGGAAATCGGCGGAGTACCGGGAAGGTTTTCGGGGGGTCCGGAAGGTGTTCTGGGCCTATTGGGCCACAAGGGGGGACACCACAGCCCTCAGGGGGCTGTGCGCCCCCCCCTGGGCCCTCTCCCCATGCGGCTAAGGGGGTGGGACCCCCTAGGGCTGGCCGCACCCCTTGGGCTTGGGGGGCAAGGCACCTAAGGGGGAAACCCTAGGGCCTGGGCGCCTCCCCCTGCCCTGGCCGCCGCCCCCCTCCCCTTGCCCTGGCCGCCGGCCCCTAGGGGGAAACCCTAGGGCGCCCTAACCTCTCCACCCCCCCTATATATAGTGGGGCAAAGGGAGGGCAGCCAACACAGTTTGTGCCTCGGTGCTGCCCTCCCTCTCCCGTCATATCTTCTTCTCCCGCGGAGCTTAGGCGAAGCCCTGCTGGAGTTCTTCTCCACCATCACCACCACGCCGTCGTGCTGCCGGTTCTCCATCAACCTCTCCTCCACCCCTTGCTGGATCAAGAAGGAGGAGACGTCCCCGAGCCGTACGTGTGAAGAACGCGGAGGCACCGTTGCTTCGGTGCTAGGTCTTCGGCGATCTGAATCGCGACGAGTACGACTCCATCATCCGCGTTCATAACGCTTCCGCTTAGCGATCTACAAGGGTACGTAGATCACACTCCCCTCTCGTAGTTGCATCTACTAGATTGATCTTGGTGAACGGTAGGAAAAATTTTGTTTCCCATGCAACGTTCCCCAACACTGACGAACCGTTCGTCCTAGCCAATGATGTGGCACAGGTTATCTATGTGAAGGACATATCTACCAGACCGAGAAAAAGAAAAGATAAGGAAGCGAATACATCATACGATGAGCCAAAGCGCCACATAGTTCTTTCAGGAAAAAGGGACATCCTGGGAGTGGAGGGCAAGACAGACATGTCTGAAGATTATGAAAAGTTTCATGAAATTCCTCCCTTCAAAGTCAAGGCTGACCCAAGCATCCTGATAAACGATGAAGATTATCCATGGTTACGGCGCAATAAGCAAATGACACAAGCGAAGAAAAAGTGAAGAGTTTTTTCCGCAACTATTATGATGATACCATGCCAACTTTGTAACAAACGAGTATGATACCATTGTCCGTTTGTACTATTCAAATTTCAATACTACTTGCACTAACAGAGAAAGTTTGTAATTGGTTTTACCAGAAAGAATTAAAAAAATAAAGCAAATAACAAAAGAAAATAAATAATG
>LR738714.1:27909188-27925942 GCA_902687465.1 Secale cereale
GGTGCCGTCCGTGAGGGGGGGCACACACCGGACACGCGTCCCGCCTATGCGGACATGCCACCACATCACCACGCATGTATGAGGGCCCGGTGCGACGCTCCGGTGGCATTGCTACCCCCGAGTGCCCCCGGACCGCCTAACCCTGTAGCGTTGGACCACGGGATCTAGCCCTTTGACTTTGCGCGGACGGGCTTTGACCAGTGGACCTCCCCACCCGGTTGTGTTGGGTCAGCCCATAGGAACAGTCTGGAGAAACATCCGTTGGCAACCCACAGCAAGATCCCCTCCGTGTAGACCCCACGCGTCCGTTTCCCCCCTCCAGGTGCCGGCGGCGGCGCCGTCCGTGAGGGGGGGCACACACCGGAGCCCCAAGACGGGCGTCTACGCATGCATGAACACTTTCACATATGCATCGAGACCCGTGCGATGTTTCGGTGACATAGCTACACCCCGAACCCGCCCACCAAGCAGAATTCCTTCCGTGTCAACCGTTTCCCCCCTCCGTGACACAGCAATAGCGACGTTCGTTACGGGGGGGCGGCAATCGATATACCATCGGGAATTTTTTTAGATAAGGCATAATTATCTTATGCAAAACAAAAACTAAAATAAAGTAAAAACAACAAAGCAAAGTAAAAACAACAAAGCAAACTAAAAATAAAAATAAAGTAAAATACACCTATGCCGACGGCTAGGCCGTCGTCATACCTTTACACCCCACGCAGGTTGTGCCGCGGATCGATGACGTGGCGTGACACAGGGATCGATGACGTGGCGAATGAGCCTATGCCGACGGCTGTGCCGTCGGCATACCTCTGCCACAGATAACAGAAATGGAATTAAAAAAATAATTAAAATAAATGTATGCCGACGGCCTGGCCGTCGGCATATCTACCTTCGTCCCACGGATCGATGACGTGGCGTGGCGCACGGATCGTGGACATGGCAGAGGGGCCTATGCCGACGGCCAGGCCGTCGGCATACCTCTGCCACAGATATGCCGACGGGCGCCGTTACGGCCCGTCGGCGTAGGGTCAACGCCGTCACGTATTCTGCGCTGACCGGGCAGGTGGGCCAGGTCTATGCCGACGGCCTATCCTATGTCGACGGCCCCCGTAGGCGTAGCTCGCGCGGTCCCGACGGCCTCTCCTATGCCGACGGGGCCGTCGGCATAGATGGATGTATGCCGACGGCCTTTGTACACCTACGGCCTATCCTTGGCCGTCGGCATAGGTCCCTAGATGCCGACGGGGGCCGTCGGCATAGATGTGGCCGTCGGCAACCCCAGTTTTTCTGGTAGTGACTGCAGCATGGTATTTGTAGTATGAAAGAAGAAAATTAACCCATGGGGAGAATGTCGAAAGTGCAGCTCGAATAAGCTTGGCTGTGAGAGGACTTGCCGCGAACTTTGTTATTTCATGCACACCTAAGGCCAAACTGAAACAAAATATGTGGTTAAAGCCAAGGTATGGATATGTTAAACTGAATGTGGATGCTGGTTTTGACGTAGATACTCTAGAAGGAACGGTTGGGGCAGTTCTTCGGGGCCACAATGTCAAGTTCATCGCTACTGCGAATGAAAAGATTGAGATATGTTTTGACTCGTTTACAGCAGAGGCTATTGCAATACGATTTGGGATGAATCTAGCACGTACAACAGGGTGTAGTAAAATCGAGATCAACTCAGATAGTATGGAAGTGGTAGAAGCTCTAAAGGAGGGCTACTCTTCATCAGTTGCTAGTGCCATATTTGATGATTGTTATTTCATGTCCTTAGATTTCAATCATGTCACTTATGCTCATTGTAATAGAGAGAGTAATGTGGTAGCTCGTGAGTTTGCTAGGTTAGCTAAGTTTTCTACTACTGGTTGTTGGTTGGATACTGCCCCTAGTGTGGTTATCCCGTTGCTTGTAAACAATGATACTGTTTTGATGCTTTAATAAAGGAGGAGTTTTCTATCAAAAAAAATGTTGCATCAACTCATCTTCCTTTTTATCACGTAAATAAGGTTCTAGCGACCACTGAAAAAATGTACGGATGTAAAAGTATAAGATTGTATATTTTTTTCCTTCAAGTGCGGTGATCACTTCTCACTCTGAGTGGCAGTATGCTTAGCAGAACTCTACACAACAGCATGCTTTGTGGCACATGTATGTTAGTCAAATTAGAGAACACAGAACACAAAACAGCCTGAACTTAAATCATAGTCCATAATAATGGCCTTCTCTGTAAACCTCGTGATAGAGAATTGCAAGGATTATCACTATTGAGGCAAGATTTAGCCCTACTGAATTAGTCCCAACAATAATTTGAGTTGACCATGTTTTATAGATCTTATCTGGCTTCACCATCAAGGGTCGAGGCATCGGCATCCACAGTTTGAGCCCGCGCCCCCACTAGACTTTAGGCCGCCTTCCACCGGAAGAAAGGGAAAGAAAAGTGTCTCCTTTCAACCCCAGAACACCCCTACTCTATGGCAATCCAGATGCGCAGCCAGCCACTCCGGCAATTCGAAACCCAGACTGACTGGATCTGGGCGAAGGGCATAGCTTTAGGCAAAACCCACACAATATATGAAAAACAAGGGCACAAGTTTAGGCAATGGAGTTGCTGATTCCATTGGGACCAATTGATCCCAATCCTTACCACAGGCAGCTTCGTCCCTATCTCAGATTTAAGACCAACAAAACAAAAGCTTCGTAATTCTGCATCCAGTACCCACTAGATGAACCTTTTTGAACCACTTTATCACAAATAAAGTCATGAGATGAGTGACAAAACATTAAAAAGGAACTAAATAGCTTAGCAATCCATGTGACGCAGCATGTCGCCAGGCACTACCCGCTAGTTAAATCAAGAGCACAACTGGTGCCACGAATTAGTAAACATAACTAAGACAAGAGTGGCCGAATTGGATTTCAACTTATTTCTTTATTACTAGCATGGGTATACATATACAAATGAAAAGGTACCGTGTGCATCAATCAACCTGTTGTTTTATTCTAATATAGGTTGCTTTGTATATTATTATAGTGCCGACCCTAATTTGAGTTTATTGGGCAATTCTTCTGACACTCGCCTTGGGAATGATAACACGGTACACCTGGCAGAGTGACGCAACAGATGCACTCCCTGTTCAAAGACCTAAAGGGTTCACCTTTGGTCTCACAATCCCTTTGGAGACACCATTTCACGGTAATTTTGCTGTCTAATGACGAGACTTGCGTTGTCACGTTGGCATGGCCATCTTCGTAGGTGTTCTCGGGCTCTGGACGACCTATTACATAGGTAAAATAATTATATAGTCATCAATACAGAGTATGCAAATGTATGTAAAAACAATATGATAGTGTTGTATACTTACATTGTCCAGCGACGATTAGGCACCCGATGAAGAAAACAGCTATCTTGTACGCCACGCTCCCCATCGTATTTTCCACGAACTCTGTATGAGATTAGGAGATAGTTTTAGAGGCAATCTGAGGCAATGGCAGACCTCCCTCGCCTCAGTATATATAGGGGTTTACAGGTCTAATTATGTACGGCATATGCATTAATTGTAACATTCGATACATGCAAGCATGCCAAACCTGCGATGTGATTTGCAAATCGCACAGTTATGGTACAGTGCATATATATGCCTCGTGTGAAATACTCCTGATTAGGAATGCGTAAATCACCTTTAAGTATTCGGTGATTAGTAACCATAATATACACACCAGTGTTGGGATTTTTTTTTTCTTTTTTGTGCAGGGGATCAGTGTTGGGATCTGCGAGATTAGGCAAGTATGATGTACTAGTATCGTGTATATAATACTAATGCATGATACTACCTCGACAATGCATAGTATCGAAAGGAAAGGAAGGATAATGGAGAAGAAATATATCATCAGGAGGCGTCAGAAGGATACTGATACGTCCATAGGAAATGGGCTAAAAAGGGAAGATATCACATGGGAGAAAGGAAAGGAAGGACAATGGAGAAGAAATATATCATCGGGAGGCGTCAGAAGGATACTGATACGTCCATTTTGCATCATGTTTTCCTTCTATTATTTATAATGTTTTTATGCATAATAATGCTTTATGGAGTAATTCTAATGCCTTTTCTCTCATAATATGCAAGGTTTACACAAAGAGGGAAAATATTGGCAGCTGGAATTTTTGGCCTGAAAAAGCTACGTCAAGAAACATATTCTACACATCTCCAAATAAGCTGAAAATTTACAGAGAATTGTTTTGGAATAAATGAAAAATACTGGAGCAAATAACTACCGGAGGGAGGCCACCTGGTGACCACAAGACACCAGGGTGCGCCAAGCCCCCAAGCATGCCCTCGTGGGTTGAGGCCAGCCCGGCCCATCTTCGGTGCCCATCTTCTGGTACTTAAGGTCTTTTGACCTAGAAAGAAATCAGGGGGGCTTTCGGGACGAGGCGCCGTCGTCTCGAGGCGGAACTTGGGCAGGAGCACTTTTTTCCTCCGGCGGAGCAATTCCACCAGGGGAACTTCCGTCCCGGAGGGGAGAAATCGAAGCCATCGTCATCACCAACAACCCTCTCATCCTTGTGAGGCTCATCTCTGTCAACATCTTCAAAAACACCATCTTCTCTCAAACCCTAGTTCATATCTTATGTTCAATATTTGTACGAGAACCTCACATTGGTACCTGTGGGTGACTAGTAGTGTTGATTAAATCTTGTGGTTGATTACTATATGGTTTATTTGGTGGAAGATTATATGTTCAGATCCATTATGCTATTTAATACCCCTCTGATGTTAAGCATGAATATCATTTGGAGTAGTTACATTTTGTTCTTGAGGCCATGGGAGGAATCATGTTTCAAGTAATCATGTGCATTTGATATGTGTTCGATGTTTTGATGATATGTGTGTTGAGATTCCCTTAGTAGTGTATTGTGAACGTAAACTACATGACACTTCATAATCTTTGGGCCTAAGGGAATGCATTGTGGAATAGTTATTAGATGATGGTTTGCTAGAGTGACAGAAGCTTAAACCCTAGTTTATGCGCTACTTCGTAAGGGATTGATTTTGATCCATATGTTTAATACTATGGTTAGATTTTATCTTAATACTTTTCTCATAGTTGCGGATGCTTGCGAGGGGGCTAATCATAAGTGGGAGGCTTGTTCAAGTAAGAGCAACACCCAAGTACCGGTCCACTAACATATCAAATCATCAAAGTAGCGAATGCAAATTAAACCAACATGATGAAAGACGCTACCCCGACGTTCGCCTCGTCTATCGCGCCACCTCCATCCCCGCAACGCCGTCTTGACCTGCCCCAGTGGAACCGCAACACCCTCACCAATTCCTCTGATGAAGTCGAGGCCTACTGGGCGCTGCTACCTCTTGAGCTTGCGTTGTATTCCTTCGAAGAGGAAAGGGAGATGCAACACAGTAACGTAAGTATTTCCCTCAGTTTTTGAGAACCAAGGTATCAATCCAGTAGGAGACCACGCGCCAGTCCCTCGCACCTGCACAAACAAATAAGAACTTCGTAGCTAACGTGATAAGGGGTTGTCAATCCCTTTACGGTCACTTACGAGAGTGAGATCTGATAGAGATGATAGTTGATATTTTTAGTATTTTTGGTTTAATAAAACAGCAAATAAAAGCGGTAAAAGTAAAGTAGATGTAGATTGATATGTTGAGAATAGACCCGGGGGCCATAGTTTTCTCTAGTGGCTTCTCTCATAATAGCGATATTCTACGGCGGGTAAACAAATTACTGTGGAGCAATTGATAGAAAAGCGAATAATTATGAGACTATCTAGGCATGATCATTGTATATAGGCATCACGTCCGAGGCAAGTAGACCGATTCCTGCCTGCATCTACTACTATTACTCCACACATCGACCGCTATCTAGCATGCATCTAGTGTATTGAGTTCATACGAACAGAGTAACGCCTTAAGCAAGATGACATTATGTAGAGGGATAAACTCAAGCAATATGATGTAAACCCCATCTTTTTATCCTCGATGGCAACAATACAATACGTGCCTTGCTGCCCCTACTGTCACTGGGAAAGGACACCGCAATATTGAACCCAAAGCCAATCACTTCTCCCCTTGCAAGAACTATAGATCTAGTAGGCCAAACCAAACCAATAATTCGAAGAGACTTGCAAGGATATTATGAGCACACATAAAAAGTTCATAAAAGAACCAAATATCTTTCATAGATAACCTTGGTCATAAACCCACAATTCATCGGATCTCGACAAACACACCGCAAAAAGAGATTACATCGAATAGATCTCCTCGAAGACCGAGGAGAACTTTGTATTGAGATCCAGAGAGAGAGAAGAAGCCATCTAGATACTAGCTATGGACCCGAAGACCTGTGGTAACCTACTCACAACTCATGGTGAGGGCGATGATGATGATGATGAAGGCCTCCGTGATGGATCCCCCTCTGGTGGAGCTCCGGAACAGGCTCCAAGATGGGATCTCCACGCGAACAGAAGCTACGGCGGTGGAATTAGGGTTTTCTCTCTGTTCTCGGAGTTTCTGGGGTACGTGGACTTATATAGGAAGAAGGAGGGCATCGGGGTCGCTCGAGTGGGCCTCGAGGCAGGGGGGCGCGCCCTGGGAAGGGGGGGTGCGCCCCCCACCCTCGAGGGCCACTCGAGGCTCCCCTGACGTGGTTCTCAAGTTCCCCTGGCGTGATTTTCTCCAAAAATATCTCTCGCGAAGGTTTCATTCCGTTTGGACTCCGTTTGATATTCTTTTTCTGCAAAACCCTGAAATAGGCAAAAAACAGCAATCTGGACTGGGCCTTTGGGTTAGTAGGTTAGTCTCAAAAATGATATTAAAGTGAATGATAAAGCCCATTGAACATCCAAGACTTCATAAATAATAGCATGGAACAATAAAAAATTATAGATACGTTGGAGACGTATCAAGCATCACCAAGCTTAATTCCTGCTCATCCTCGAGTAGGTAAATGATAAAGAAAGAATTTTTGATGTGGAATGCTAACCAATATAGTTTTTCAATGTAATTCTCTTAATTGTGGCATGAATGTTAAGATCTGAAAGATTCAAGATAAAAGTCTATATTGACATAAGAAATAATAATACTTCAAGCAATACTAACAAAGCAATCATGTCTTCTCAAAATACTATGACTAAAGAAAGTTATCCCTACAAAATCATATAGTGTTGGCTATGCTCCCTCGTTATCACACAAAAATATTCATATCATGCACAACCCCGATTTCAGCCAAGCATTTGTTTTCATACTCTATCTTTTCAAACCTTTCAACTTTCACGCAATACATGAGCGTGAGCCATGGATATAGCACTATGGGTGGAATAGAGGTGGTTGTGGAGAAGACAAAAAGGAGGGATATAGTCTCAAATCAACTAGGCGTATCAACGGGCTATGGAGATGCCCATCAATAGATATCAATGTGAGTGAGTAGGGATTGCCATGCAACAGATGCACTAGAGCTAAATATGAATGAAAGCTCAACAAAAGAAACTAGTGGGTGTGCATCCAACTTGCTTGCTCACGAAGACCTAGGGCATTTGAGGAAGCCCATCGTTGGAATATACAAGCCAAGTTCTATAACAAAAATTCCCACTAGTATATGAAAGTGACTAAACATGAGACTCTCTACAATGAAGAACATGGTGCTACTTTGAAGCACAAGTGTGGAAAAAGATAGTAGCAATTGTCCCTTTTTGTTTTCTTTTCCCTTTTTTTTCTTTTTTTTTCTTTTTTTGGGCCTTTCTTTTTTTCTTTGGCCTTTTTTTTGCGGAGGGGCTTTATAGATTTAGCCTTTCCTCCCATGGGACAATGCTCTAATAATGATGATCATCACACTTTCATTACAACTCGATATTACAACTCGATACTACAACAACAAAGTATGACTCTATATGGATGCCTCCGGCGGTGTACCGGTATGTGCAATGAAACAAGAGTGACATGTAAAAAAAATTACGCATGGTGGCCTTGCCACAAGTACGATGTCAACTACATGATCATGCGATGGCAATATGACAATATGATGCGTGTCATATGAACGGAACGGTGGAAAGTTGCATGGCAATATATCTCGGAATGGCTATGGAAATGCCATGATAGGTAGGTATGGTGGCTGTTTTGAGGAACAATATGGTGGCTGTTTTTAGGAAGGATATATAGTGGGTTTATGGCACCGGCGAAAATTGCACGGTACAACAGAGGCTAGCAATGGTGGAAGGGTGAGAGTGCGTATAATCCATGGACTCAACATTAGTCATAAGAACTCATATACTTATTGCAAAAATTTACGAGTCATCAAAACAAAGCAATCAACGCATGCTCCTAGGGGAGAGGTTGGTAGGAGTTAACCATCGCGCGCCCCCGACCTCCACACAAAGGTTGACACTCTACAAATACCTCATGCTTTAACTTAGTCACATAACGGTTCACCATACGTGCATGATACGGGAATCACTAACATTAACACAAGTATTTCTCAATTTCATAATAACTCCACTAGCATGTCTCTAATATCACTATCCTCATATCTCAAAAAATTTATCAAGCATCCAACATCTCATTCTATTCAATGCACTTGGTGTGAATTTTTTTACTACATTGACATTGGTAGTCTATCATGTGAAGACTAGTTTCTTTAGCCTAAACACATTACCATGCTGTTTTAATAGACTCTCAAATAGATATAAGCGAAGCATGAGAGTTCAACAATTTATACAAAATATTATCACCACCATGCTCTAAAAGATATAAGTGAAGCACTAGAGCAAAAACTATTCAACTCAAAAGATATACGTGAAGCACATAGAGTGTTCTAATAATTTATAGGCCATATTTAACTCTCTCAAATAGGTGTGTCCAGCAAGAATGATTGTGGCAAACTAACAAGCAAAGACTCAAATTATACAAGACGCTCCAAGCAAAACACATAACATGTTGCGAATAAAAATATAGCTCCAAGTATAGTTACCGATGGATGAAGACGAAAGAGGGGATGCCTTCCCGGGGCATCCCCAAGCTTAGGCTTTTGATTACCTTGAATTCCTTGGGGTGCCATGGGCAACCCCAAGCTTAGAACTTTGCTACTCCTTGTTTCATAGTCCATCAAAGCAATACTCAAAAC
Source organism: Secale cereale (assembly GCA_902687465.1). Taxonomy (NCBI): domain Eukaryota; kingdom Viridiplantae; phylum Streptophyta; class Magnoliopsida; order Poales; family Poaceae; genus Secale; species Secale cereale. Next base: position 27,918,333 of record LR738714.1, read on the forward strand.
TTGAAAACTTCACAACACAAAACTTAGACAAAAATTCTCGTGAGCTCCGTTAGTATAAGACAGCAAACCACTACTCAAAGGTACAGCAATGAATTCATTCTTTGTTTATATTGGTGTTTTTTTTGCAAGGATGTTTATATTGGTGTTAAACCTACTGTACTCCAACTTCTCTATGGTTCATATCCTCCAATATTACCCATAGATGCATCGGAATAAGCAAACAACACACGAAAAACAGAATCTGTCAAAGACATAACAGTCTGTAGTAATCTGCAGAGTTCGCCTACTTCTGGAACTCCAAAAAATTCAAACTAATATGGTAAATTTGCGCAATTTTTCTACCAATCATCTGCAAAAAGAATCAGCTAAAAATCACGCTCCAGTAAAATCCCACGACTACTTTAGCGAGCGCTAACGATTCTGTTTTTCACAGCAAGATCACATAAACTTCACACAAGTCTTCCCAAAGGTTCTACTTGGCACAAACAACAAACAAAACATGAAACCACATCTAATCAGAGGCTATATGCAAAACAAATTCCCTAACAGCAGCAAAAAAAAATATGGGTTGCCTCCCAACAAGCGCTATCCTTTTACGCCCCTAGCTAGGCACGATACAAGATAAATCTAGGTATTGCCATCCTTGGAAGGCAATCCATAAGTGGCTCTCATGATAGATTCATATGGTAATTTGATTTTCTTTCTAGGAAAGTGTTCCATTTCTTTCCTTAACGGAAATTGGAATCTAATATTTCCTTGCTTCATATCAATAATTGCACCAATCGTTCTAAGGAAAGGTCTACCAAGAATAATAGGACATGAAGGATTGCAATCTATATCAAGAATAATGAAATCTACGGGCTCATAATTCCTATTGGCAACAATAAGAACATCATTAATTCTTCCCATAGGTTTCTTAATAGTGAAATCCGCAAGATGCAAATTTAAAGAACAATCATCAAGCTCATGGAACCCTAGCAAATCACACAAAGTTTTTGGGATAGTGGAGACACTAGCACCCAAATCACACAAAGTATAGCATTCATGATCTTTTATTTTTACTTTTATAGTAGGTTCCCACTCATCATAAAGCTTTCTAGGTATAGAAACTTCCAATTCAAGTTTTTCTTCATAAGATTGCATCAAAGCATCAACTATATGTTTAGTGAAAGCTTTATTTTGACTATAAGCATGCGGATAATTTAGCACGGATTGCAACAAGGAAATACAATCAATCAAAGAGCAATTATCATAATTGAATCCCTTGAAATCCAAAGTAGTGGGTTTATCACTATGCAAAGTTTTAATCTCTTCACTCCCACTTTTAGCAATTTTAGCATCAAGATCTAAAAACTTCGAATCATTGGGACACCTTAAAGCAGAATTATCTCCTATCCTATCCTCATCAAGATTAATACTAGAAAACAAGGATCTAATAGGAGACACATCAATAACTTTCAGATCTTCATCTTTATTTTCATGATAACTAGAAGAACATAATTTAATATAATCTTCTCTTTTAGCACGCATTCTAGCTGTTCTTTCTTTGCATTCATCAATGGAAATTCTCATGGCTTTGAGAGACTCATTGACATTGTGCTTAGGTGGGATAGATCTAAGTTTCAAAGAATCAACATCAAGAGTAATTCTATCCACACTTCTAGCCAATTCATCAACCTTAAGCAATTTCTCTTCAAGCATAGCATTGGAATTCTTTTGCGAGATCATAAACTCCTTAACACTTGTTTCAAATTCAGAAGGCATCTTTCCATAAGAGTTGTTGTAGGAATTACCATAATTATTAGAGGAATTACTAGGAAAAGGCCTAGGATTAAAATTACCTCTATAAGCATTGTTACCAAAATTATTCCTACCAACAAAATTCACATCCAAAGATTCATTGTTATTCTCAATCAAAGTGGACAAAGGCATATCATTAGGATCAGAAGAAGCACTCTTAGCAGCAAACAATTTCATAAGTTCATCCATCTTTCCACTCAAAACACAAATTTCTTCGATAGCATGCACTTTTTTACTAGTAGATCTTTTGGTGTGCCATTGAGAATAATTAACCATAATATTATCTAGGAGTTTGGTAGCTTCTCCTAAGGTGGTTTCCATGAAAGTGCCTCTGGCGGCCGAATCTAAAAGATTTCTAGAAGCAAAATTCAAGCCAGCATAAAAGTTCTGAATAATCATCCATAGATTCAAACCATGTGTAGGGCAATTATGTATCATCAATTTCATTCTCTCCCAAGCTTGTGCAACATGCTCATGATATAGTTGCTTAAAATTCATAATATCGTTTCTAAGAGAGATGATCTTAGCAGGAGGGAAATACTTAGAGATAAAAGCATCTTTGCACTTATTCCACGAATCAATACTATTTCTAAGCAAAGAGGAAAACCAAGTTTTAGCACGATCTCTAAGTGAAAACGGAAATAACTTCAATTTAACAATACCGTTATCCGTATCCCTTTTCTTTTGCATATAACACAAATCAACAAAGTTGTTTAGATGGGTAGCGGCATCTTCACTAGGAAGGCCGGAGAATTGATCTTTCATGACAAGATTCAACAAAGTAGCATTGATCTCACAAGATTCATCATCGGTAATAGGAGCAATCGGAGTGCTAATAAAGTCATTGTTGTCGGTATTGGAGAAGTCACACGATTTGGTATTGTTTTGAGCCATAGAGACAAGCAAGCAATCCAACACGCACAAGCAAACAAGAAGCAAGAGAACGAAAAACACACGGTGGAAGAAGGGCAAATAAAATGGCAAGGGTGAAGTGGGGGAGAGAAAAACGAGAGGCAAATAAATGTAATGTGAAGGATAAGGTTTGTGATAGGTACTTGGTATATGACTTTTGCGTAAGCCTCCTCGGCAACGGCGCCAGAAATTCTTCTTGCTACCTCTTGAGCTTGCGTTGTGTTCCCTCAAAGAGGAAAGGGAGATGCAGCATAGTAGCGTAAGTATTTCCCTCAATTTTTGAGAACCAAGGTATCAATCCAGTAGGAGACCACGCGCCAGTCCCTCGCACCTACACAAACAAATAAGAACTTCACAGCCAACGCGATAAGGGGTTGTCAATCCCTTTACGGTCACTTACGAGAGTGAGATCTGATAGAGATGATAGTTGATATTTTTGGTATTTTTGGTTTAATAAAACATCAAATAAAAGCGGTAAAAGTAAAGTAGATGTAGATTGATATTTTGAGAATAGACCCCGGGGCCATAGTTTTCTCTAGTGGCTTGTCTCATGATAGCGATATTCTACGGCGGGTAAACAAATTACTGTCGAGCAACTGATAGAAAAGCGAATAATTATGAGACTATCTAGGCATGATCATTGTATATAGGCATCACATCCGAGACAAGTAGACCGACTCCTGCCTGCATCTACTACTATTACCCCACACATCGACCGCTATCCAGCATGCATCTAGTGTATTGAGTTACGAACAGAGTAACGCCTTAAGCAAGATGACATGATGTAGAGGGATAAACTCAGGCAATATGATGTAAACCCCATCTTTTTGTCCTTGATGGCAACAATACAATACGTGCCTTGCTACCCCTACTGTCACTGGGAAAGGACACCGCAAGATTGAACCCAAAGCCAATCACTTCTCCCATTGCAAGAACTATAGATCTAGTAGGCCAAACCAAACCAATAATTCGAAGAGACTTGCAAGGATATTTTGAGCACACATAAAAAGTTTAGAGAAGAACCAAATATCTTTCATAGATAACCTTGATCATAAACCCACAATTCATCGGATCTCGACAAACACACCGCAAAAAGAGATTACATCGAATAGATCTCCTCGAAGACCGAGGAGAACTTTGTATTGAGGTCCAGAGAGAGAGAAGAAGCCATCTAGATACTAGCTATGGAACCGAAGGCCTGTGGTAAACTACTCACAACTCATGGTGAGGGCGATGATGATGATGATGATGAAGGCCTCCGTGATGGATCCCCCTCCGGTGGAGCTCCGAAACAGGCTCCAAGATGGGATCTCCACGGGAACAGAAGCTACTGCGGTGGAATTAGGGATTTCTCTCTGTTCTCGGAGTTTCTTGGGTACGTGGACTTATATAGGAAGAAGAAGGGTACCAGGGGACGCTCAAGTGGGCCTCGAGGCAGGGGGCGCGCCCCCCACCCTTAAGGGCCACTCGATGCTCCCCTGACGTGGTTCTCAAGTTCCCCTGGCGCAATTTTCTCCAAAAATATCTCTCGCGAAGGTTTCATTCCGTTTGGACTCCGTTTGATATTCTTTTTCTGCAAAACCCTGATATAAGCAAAAAAACAGCAATCTGGACTGGGCCTTTGGGTTAGTAGGTTAGTCCCAAAAATGATATAAAAGTGAATGATAAAGCCCATCAAACATCCAAGACTTCGTAAATAATAGCATGGAACAATAAAAAATTATAGATACGTTGGAGACGTATCAGGCGCCACCAAGGAGGTTCTGCACTCACAGCTGCATTTTATCTTTTATTCGATCTCAACGGGCTGCCGGTGTTCGATACCGAGCAGCCATGGCGAGTCTCCATCGACGGCGCCGTCGCCGGCCACTTCCTCTACGGCGTGTCTCCCCCATGTTGTTGCTTCCTCGGCGGTGACTTCCACACCAGCACTATCTTCTGCTGCTCCGGCTCTCGCCGCGCTGCTGTTTTTCCTACTCCGGATCTCGCTCGCGTTGTGGCTCTGTTCTTGTTGTCGGTCGCGCTGCTGCACTGCTCTTGCTTTTGTTCGTGTTGCTGCTCTGCTCTGCTATTGCTGTCGGACGCGCCGCTGCTTCGATCTTGCTCTCGTTCGTGCGGTTGCTCTGATCTAATCTTGCGATCTCGCTCGCGCTGCTGCTGTTGCACGACCCGCGGCATCTACATGAGTTGTTGCTTTAGCACTCGCTCGCGATGCTGTTGCACGAGTTGCTCTCTACTAGTGTGTTCCCTGCTCGAGCGGTTGCTGATTTAGATCACTGATTCTCTACTACTAATGATCGAACGCCCTACACTTCTATTGCAATGCTCTGCTACTAGTTCAGTCAGTTTCGACAGTAAAATTTATTTTCGAATGTAAAGTTCAGTTTCTTCAGTTAAGTTCGGAGTGAACAGTATTTGCAGCATTTGTCGGAGTGGCCGTGGCACGGCTGATGCAGTTTACATCTAGCACTTTTTTGTGATGTATTTTACATCATCTATTACAGATGCTATTAGAGTCCCACTTCAGATTACTGTTGTTTGTCTTGTCCTGCTTCAGCCTCGCCGTCATACACCTCACCGGAGTTGCTCCAACAACGGAACCGTCCATCACAACAGAGCAGTACCCTCGGTGCTGTCTCCATAGGCCTCAGATCTTCTTCCCCGCCTCCGACAGTCACACCAGCATCACCTCCCTCCACGTCCAACCCAATGATGTTGAGGTCGGCAAGGCTATGCCAAAGAGATTGTACACTCGTCGCATCAGTTTGTTACTATGCATTCATGTCGATCCCTCAGGGATCCTTTGGTCCAGAGCAGTTGTAAATCTAGAAATAAATGAATCATGGTCACAAAGTTTACAGGGAGAAAACTAAATGCTCTTTTGAACCACAATTAGAATTGGTTTAGCAAGATAGCCATTATATGTACTCATGTAGACCAAATCTAAGATCACAAAATATTTCAAGGGTAGGCTTCAGCCTGTTGAAGACTGCCTACTAGAACCGCCACTAGTTCAAAGAAAAAGTGAAGGAAAACATAGGAACTGGAAACTTTACTATGGTACTACTATTCGTGCATTTGGTTAGAAGGAATGGAGCAAAGCAAAACTGGAGGATTTTTTTTCCTTTGGTGTCTCTTTCAAAGAAAAAATGTAGGAATTTTAATATCCACTTGGACGTCCTTTTCAAATTAATATGCATGAAGAACATGACTAATTACATTACTGGCATAATAAGATTCTTGTTTTACATTTTCATGTGGTTTAACTTTAATTTGACCATGTTTCTCCATTCCCGTGTTCTTCCAATTCATGTGAACCAAACACGCACGTTGACAGAAATCCTATGTTTGTAAATGCTCTATTTTGCACGTGGATTCCTATCTCATTCCTGTGTTTTTCCAGTCCCTGCATTTATAGAATCCTCCAATCTAAGGAGCCCTTATAGATTTACTTCATTTTCAGATAGGTGTCAAAGAAAACTTTGTGTGTCATGTCCTGCTCCTTCCGTGCCGCCATCCACCCCACCTAAGGTGCACCATCGATGGAAGCGTTTAATGCAGCAGAGATTCCCCCTGCAGACTTTCTTTCGCCGCTTTAGATCATCTTCCCAGTTGCCGGCATCCACGTCAACTGCATTACCATCATCGACCGAGCAGATGAACCTGAGGACTACACAGTTCCGAAAGAGAGGCCGCACTCTTTCGTGTCTGCTTACGTTATATATCTATTATTATTACCAGCTACTTTATCGTCTATTCACCTACTCCGAGTCAGGTTCAAACTAATGTTCAATCTTGAGTTTTAAAATGCATTTGGGGCACATAACGAGGCAGCAACGAATAGTATATGTCTACTATCTGGTTCATCTGGGGTCTTCTATGTGGTTCATGTTGGGTGGGCAACAAATAGTAGATGATTCATCATCTATCTTTTTAAACTGAAGCTATAATCTGCCTCCTATCATTAGTTTTGGATCTATCCACTCGTTTGCTATCATCAGTCTTGATTTATGCATGCACCCCCTTAGGCCTTACATAATCTAACTATGTTTTTCTATTACACATGTCAGTTATTGTACACAATCGTACTGAACATGTAGAGAAAAAGAGAAGACTGTTGTGTGGGAATATAATGTCATGCAGACGTTGCTCCATGGTGGGCGAATACCCCCCTCCTTCCATTCCAGATTGTATTCCAAAGGAAGATAACTATTAAGAGGGAGATTAAGAGGGAGCCGACCACTCCTATTTACCCCCTGAGGTGTTTTCTCTAACCTGGCATGCTGACGTTGGTCATATCATGCATATGGCGCCTCACATTGCTTACATTATACATCTTATATGTCATCAACTTAGTTTAGATTTGCTTTGTGTGAATGCCACTTGTTTGGTTTCTATATCATACTCCCACCGTTCCAAAATATTTGTCTTTTTAGAGATTTTAACAAGTGACTACATACGGAGCAGAAGGAGTGAATCTACACTCTAAAATATATCTATATACATCTGTATGTGGTAGTCCATTTGAAATCTCTAAAAATACAAATATTTAGGAACAGAGGGAGTGTATTTGGAATTATGCAATGCCATCTTCTTTAGCCAGACATCATATACGTGAATCATGCAATGCGATCCTGTTTAGCCAGTCATCGTATATGTGAACTGTATCATGCCATTTTTTTTATAATGTATTCCATCTGTCAACAATGCTTATACATTCATCTACTCTTCCTATGCATCAGCCATTTGAATTGGTCATGGGAAAATCTGGAGTGAATACAAGGTCTTCTGAGCAGTTAATGCTACATGTCGATGCAGATTTCTTGCTGGTTACAGATAGCTCCTCAGAGGAGGATTCAGAGACAGCTGACCAGTCCTCTCCCCCCCCCCCCCCCCCC
>LR738714.1:27933642-27951775 GCA_902687465.1 Secale cereale
GAGCTCCGCCACAAATACAACATAGCTTGGAACCGCCTAAGTTATAAACATTCCACTCCGAGTGAAGAGCAACCCTCCCACTCGGGGGCTTAGCTGCGACCCCGTGACTCGCCTAAGTTACAAACATCTACTCCGAGTGAAGAGCAGCCCTCTCACTCGGAGGCTTAGCTGCGATCCTCCGAGCTCCGCCACAAATACAACGTAGCTTGTAATCGCCTAAGTTATAAACAACCACTCCGAGTGAAGAGCAACCCTCTCACTCGAGGGCTTAGCCGCGACCCCGTGACTCGCCTAAGTTACAGCCATTTACTCCGAGTGAAGAGCAACCCTCCCACTCGGAAACTCAGCTGAAGACGTCGACTCGAAGATTCCAACGATCAGGAGAAGAGCGACGAACCAAAGGATCAAAATCAGATAAAAGCCCTGCAAAGATCGGGCAAGAGTACTTGGGCCACAGACCCACCAGAGTTTAACGATTACAAATCCACGTGGCATTCCGCGGCAAATAAGATCAATGTATCAAAGTCATGGCTCGGGAGGAGGCGGGCTTGCGGGCGCAACGAATTCGTCCAGGTCAATCCCATCGGCGATGCGAGTGGCGGCTTCCAAGAAAGTCTCCATAAACGACTGGAATTGGAGCTCCTTCGTGTTTGCGACCTTCAGTGCAGCAAGCTTCCTCTCCTTCACCTCCCTGCAGTGCACACGGACCAAAGACAGCGCCACGTCAGCTCCTCCTCGGGCTGCTGACTTCTTCCATTCCAGCACTCGGTCGGGGATCTCGTTGAGTCGAGTCATCAAGGACTCGAGATCGTTCTCCTGCACGATCCCCCTCCAGAGCGCAGCGTCGATTCGGGCCATCACTGCCTTCAGTCGTCCCAGGTAATCCGTGGCCGCAGTGAGGCGGGACTCCAACCTCAGTATATTCATGGACACCTCATCCTTCACGATGGAGTTGGTTGGGTCCAAGCCAGGCTCGACCCGTCCAGTCTCCTCTTCAAAGTTACGACAGAACTCTGCATCGAGAACAGCAAGTCGAGTCGACGGATAAGATACGGGTCGACCGATCCAATTTTAACCAAGCCAAAGGGGACATAGCTTCGAGCATGAGGTACCATTTTTTTGGTGATGTCGCCCAGATACGCCTCAAGATCAACCCTCTTCCGAAAGAGAGCCTCGTACTTGTCGTTCAGGACGGCCTTGGACTTCTTCAGCTGAGTCACCTCTTGGTTGGCCGCGTCGAGTGAGCCTCTCAGTCGGATGATCTCCGCCTCGAGCGCACCCATGGAAGCCAGCTTCTTCGCCGCCAGTTCCGACTTCTCCTGAGCCGCCTGTTGCGCCGCCGCCAGGTCGAGATCCTTTTGCTCCAAAGCTGCCCTCAGTTGACCTACCAAAGCCGCCACTGGGCAGATGAACATGAAGGAACACAAAGCACATCTAGCAAAAAGTCAGTCGACAGAAGACAGGAGTAAGTTACCAGCCGCATCATCCTGCGTCTTCTTCAGGTGGTCCCGAGCCAACTGCAAGTCAAGATTAAGCTGGATTTGCTTATGCTCAAGATCTACAAAATTGGCCCCAAACTCGCAAGATTTCTGCACCAACACAACAAAGCAAGTTTATAAGACTACAGTCGAGTCAAAACACTCAACCGCTGTCTCGGGGACTACACCCAGTGGGTGCACTGAGCGTGCCCCCACTGGTTTCACTCGGCCAAGGTCAGTCTGGCGTGAGCAAAAAAAATAACAACAAGGAAGTTCTATATTAAGACCATGGCCGACCGCCAGCAGTCGACCACGGTCTCGGGGACTACACCCAGTGGGTGCACTGAGCGTGCCCCCACTGGTTTCACTCGGCCAAGGTCAGTCCGGCGCGAGCTCAAAGAAGAGAGGTAAAGAAGAACACCCAGTGGGTGTGGTATCTCACGAAACAAAACAAGCAAATTCTCTCGAAATCAAAGACTACTCCAATGAAGACAGCGAACCTGGACGTTAGCCCGAAGAGCAGAGCTGGCATCATAAGCCGCCATGCTGGCCTCGTACGCCACCTTCGTCCTCCCCATCATCACCTCCGCCTGGCGAACGGCTTCTTGAGCCGCCCCCACAGGGTCCTTCGGGAGGCGGTAGGTAGAGAAAAGGACTGATGAAGCGGCGGGCGTCGAGACGGCCGCAGGCGCAGGCGCTAGGTCTATGGCGCGAACTGGCGCTGAGTCGACGGCCGGAGTTGGCACTGGGTCGACGACCGGGCCGGGCGCTGGGTCGACGTTCGGCGCAGGTGATGGGTCGACAGCACGCACGGTCGACACAGGGACGGCAAAAGAGACCGTGGCTCGGGCCACGTCCTCCTGCCGCTGGGCCTCTGAGCCAGAAGGCGCCTTCCGGCCTTTCTTCCCTGCGCGCCGGCGGTCCCCTCCCAACTGCTCCTCGTCTTCGTCGTCGTCCGGCAGCTGTATGACGAGGCGTGGCACTTCGGATCAAGCAAAGAACTAAGTCAGTCGACCGTCGCCCGCGAAAGGAAAGAAGGATAAGACAAGTCTCATAGATCCCACACCTGCGCGAGATGTCACGGCATCCGCGGTTCCCTCGTCGTCTCGACCCCGGTCGATGTCCATCGAGGTCGTGGAAGCAGCGGCTCTGAAAGATTCAGTCAAGAGATGAGTCGATCGAAATTGCAGTCGACCTCCAAGAAATAGAAAGAAACAAGTCCAAGTCGCACTTACGTGGAGGCGATGGGTACATCCACCTTAATCCTGGGCAGGGCCTTCCGGGGCTTGTGGTGCCGACCTTGGGCTGCTTGGGCGTCTTCTCGGCTGGCTCGGGGGTGGTCGTTCGAGTGCGTTTGGGCGTCCGAGACCCCGAGGGACCCACCTGAGGGTGTGCGGCCCCTGGGTCGTTCTTCTCCTTGGATCGGCGCTCGGCACGGGGAGGTGACTCGACCTCCTCCCCGCTGCTATAATCCTCGCTCTCCTCGGTCTCCTCCTTCGACTTCCATTCGGCGGCGGCGCCCGTGCCCTCCTCGCCCTCCTGGCCCAAGTCCCCATTGGGCAGCGAGTACATCTCCGTATAGATCTGCAAAGAAAAGAAGTTTGACCAAATATCAGTCAGAACCATCAATACAGACCACAAACCAGTCGACAAATACGTCGCTCGAGGGCAGAAGACTAACCTTGTCTGGCAGGTGGTCTGCGTCGAATGGGATGATCCTCCCGGACCCCCTGGGGTTGTCCTTATTCCCGGTGATGCTCTTCAAGCACCGCACTACGTACTCCGGGTGGGCCGCCTCCGGGTGGACTCGTGACGAGTCGTCGGTGCCGGAGTACAGCCACATCGGGTGGTCCCGGGCTTGAAGCGGCTGGATCCTCCGCGTGAGGTACACCTCAAACAGGTCCATCCCCGTGACCCCCTCGCGGACTAGCTGGACGACCCTCTCCATCAACATGTCTACCTCGGCCCTCTCGGCCTTACTCACTACCATCGAAGGAGGTGGGCTGGCTCGACCTAGGGTAAATGAAGGAAGGCCAGTCGACTGGCCCGGAGTCGGACTGTCCTTGTAATAAAACCAGGTCGACTGCCAGCCCCGAATCGACTCTGGAAGGTTCATGGGAGGGAAGGCGCTCCTATTCCTAAGCTGAATCCCGAGCCCGCCGCACGCCTGGAGGACGTGCGTCTGCTAGGCTTCTCGCCCCTCGTTGGTTACCCCAAGTGGAAGGTGTGAGATGTAGTGTTGCGGAAGTTTTTCCCTTGGCAAAGATACCAAGGATCGAATCCCCAGAGACTCCTAGGTTCAACAAGAAGGTGTCAACTGCTACGGCGCCAGATATTAGCAATCAACGTGGACCTGCACACAGATACAAATAACTTTGCTCCCAACGAGTACAAAGAGGTTGTCAATCCCTCCGGCCTTGTAGTTCACAAATGATTAAACGCAAGTGATAGTAGTGATAGATATAATTGCAATAGTAAATAATAGCGAAAAGTAAATAGCGGATGTGATCAATGATGGTAATATGGACCGGAGTCTCATGATGTTCACTAGTGATGTCTCTCTCCCAAAAGACGATAAAACAGCTATGTGAGGTAAACGAATTACAGCTGGGCAATTGACAGGACCATGTGCGCAAACCAATGCTGACTACATTGCAAGAAAGGTTGAGGTTCAAAGCATGGGCGGTACGCCAAAGTAAGTAGACTGAAATGCATCAATATCTACTACTAATCATCCACCTTGAGATATCTATCCAGAACATCTCGCCGGTATTAAGTTGCGAGTCCCACCCATAGTGTAAACTCAATGCAATAGACAACTGCATTAAAAGAACTTTGCGTAAAGTAAACAATCCTTGCACCCGCGGGCACAAGCACCGTTGTTTTCCCCCTTGTGGCAACAGCACATCCCCTAGACTCATGTTTCTGTCACTCAAACTAGTCATCGAGGGGCATGAACCCACAATCAAGCATAACGTTCCCTCTTGGAGTCACTACCTATTACTTGGCCAAAGCAATAAATAACAACGGAGAGCATGCAAGAATTACTTACGAACATAAATATAAAAGAGGTAGATCAAATATATTACTCAAGCACAATCTGAACATAATCTCATTATACATCGGATCCCAGCAAACTCATCATAGCAACAGCATAAGGATTACATATGTGCCTCGATCATGTAGGGCAGCTCACGAGGGCTAATTAGTGAAGCACAATAACGGGAGGAGAACATCACATAGCTACTGGTCATGGACTCATGGTCCAAGGGAGACTACTCACAACTCATCCGGGAGGCGTCCATGGTGGTGGAGAGGCTCCCGGTGGTGATCCTCCCCTCCGGCAGGGTGCCGGGAAGAGTTCTCCTGGTGCTCCCGATCTTGGAAGCGGCAGCGGCGGCGGAACAGAGATGAGATCGCGAAAAAGAGTTCCTCTCTCGAGGGTTTCGGGAGACGCTTTAAATATATGCCAAAGGGTGGCATCGGAGGAGCCTCGGGGGGGCCAGGCGCCCCCCCCGGCGCAGCCCAGGGGGGCGCGCCACCAGGGCGCCTGGAGCCCTGGTGCCCCCCCCCCCCCGGCTGTCCTTCGGGCGCATGGTAGTTTCTGGAACGCTGATTTTTTATATAATTTTTCTGGATTTTTCCTGGCAGTTCTCGTAATGTGAAAACCTGAAATACAAAAATAGCCGAAAATAGAAACTGGCACTGGGGTGCACTGAGTTAATAGGTTAGTCCAATTATGATCAAAAGTGTATGGAAGTGTATAAATATCATAGCAATATCACCCAAAAGAGGCATGGAGCAAGCAGAAATTATAGATATGTTTTGGACGTATCAACATCCCCAAGCTTAATTCTTGCTCGTCCTCGAGTAGGTAAATGATAACAAGAATAATTTCTGTGGTGACATGCTATTAACCATATAGGACTTTTTCATAGTCATATGACAAAAGCTTACTGAGACAATGAATCTATAGTAATTAAGTTGCCTCATGAGAAAATCACAAAGGACTGAAAGTTTTACAATATGATACTGAAACATCAAATAGATTTGCAATGAACATGATGTGCAAATATGATAAAGTGATATCTAGCTTGCCCCCTTTAGTGAAGCAAAACATAAATGCAGGGGCACCTCCACGGTTTAAGTGATGACTAGATACAATGATTTCAGAATAAACGATATCACAATCATGCAAAAGACAATGCTACTTTGGGACAATGCACATTACACTCAGAATGACAATCATGCTCTCAGTAGTTGGTGCTTTTAAAAGAAGGTGGAGTCTCTCGAACCGTGGCTTTTGTTGGCAAGGTTGAAAACCCGTAGTCAGAAACAAAGACAAAACATGTACCAGAGCTCTTGGTTTTAAAACAGAGGTAATAATTTATTTTAGATCATGCATGTTTCGTCAACGAATGCTAGCAGACAACTCAATCACTTTTCGAGATGGACAAGTTTCGAGGAACGGCTCCCGAATGAGGATGATCACATCCTCTTAATCTCCTTTGTTTATCACTGCCAAAGTTTTCTGATTTCTCATGAACAAAGCGTGAAGGAGGGTTTGTTTGTTAATTTATCTTTTTGAGCCGGGTGCACTCAATGCCAGTTCCTTCTCGTATTATGGGTTTGCACATTATACATGCAATCCCGGGGTGAAGCTTGTCCAACTTAAAAAAACATGAATTAACCACTACTTCCTCATGAACTTACAACAGAGGCACAAAATAAGAATGCTTTTTCTTTGAATAATTTCGAGATGGCACATGCAAGTCTCCGTTAGGAATGGCAGGTAAATGCCATGTAGGAAGGTATGGTGGACTCATATGGCATAACTGGATTAAAGGATGTGGATGCACAAGCAGTCAGTCCGCTTAGTACAGGCGAAGGTTAGCAAAAGACTGGGAGCGACCAACTAAGAGAGCAATGACGATCATAATCATGCAGAGCGACAAAGCAACATTGAATCAGGCATGGTAGTTATATCGCTACTCAGAACAAAAGATCATCAAGGCTTGACAGACTTTCTTTACAGTCTTAAATATGCGTGAGCATACGCCAAGTCAATCAAAATAAATTCTCGAACGAAGATATTACTAAACCATACCACATCATAGGCAAACAAATCATGTTGGTACTCCAATAACACATTGGGAACCCTCCAGCTATTTGAGACTAACCATAAGAAAACATGAACTACTAAGCGCCATCATGCACGTAGCATCTTTATCATAGACATATCAACCAATGCAACGGAAGCAAACTCTCTTAATAAGGTGAGCATGGTAATTAAAGAGAGTTCAAGCAACCAACTAAACAAAAGCTCTATGAAAAGATAAGCATGAAAGCTAAGAGCTGAACATGATAGTAGCTATTAAAACACAAAGAACACACACAGCAAGGATAGACATGAAAATTCTATGTTATGTTCTAGGTAGAAGTGGAGCGTGTTTCTCTTCCACATAAAGAAAGCTGAGTTCCGACTCGTTATGAAAAACTAAAGAAAACTAAAAGCAAGACGCTCCAAGCATAGCACATAACACATGAAGTGATTAAAATATAGTGGAACGAAAAATGAACTGATAATGTTGATGGAGAAGGGGATGCACGGGGGCATCCCCAAGCTTAGACGCTTGAGTCTCCTTGAATATTTCTTGGGGGTGCATGGGGGCATCCCCAAGCTTGAGCGCTTGACACTCCTGAATCTTTTTATCATCTTCCCTCGCACACTTGAAAACTCCCTTCATACATAACTCATCATAATCTGATTAGCGAGGTTAGTACCCATAATAAAATAATTATACCTTGCTGGAAATAAATATATTCTTGAAGGTCTACTGTTTCTCAAGATTGCCAAAAGATTTTTGCAAAGAAAAAACAAGCTCTTGGTTTGCAAAATGAAGGAAAAGCAAAACAGGACAGAATCTGTGAAAAACAGAACAACAGGTAGTAATTGATTTGTTCGGGGCACTTCTGCAACTCTAATCAAAAAACTCAGAACAGACTCACGAAAGACAATTATATAGAGCACGCTGTCGAAAAAATTCAGACCAAAAAGATGATCTGGTGATTTTATACGAATTTTTCTATCCAAGGACAGAATATGTTTCCTGGACAGCATCTCACAACTTTTGAACTTTCTAGCAATCAGAGGCTACACTTGGCACAAAATTGAAAAGTAAAGATACAATGATGATGCTACTGTAGTAACAACATCAAGACACAACAAAAGCAAAATAAATTTATTCATGTGGGCTGCCTCCCAAAAGCGCTTTCTTTTATGCCTTTAAGCTAGGCATAATGCATAGAGGAATCAATAACCATCGTAATAATCGGAGTTATAAATTGCTTCAAATGGTTCCTCAACAAGTTCATTCTTGTTCCTTCTAGGAAAGGGGTACACACCTTTTGCCTTTCCGCGCAAGCGGATTTGTCCCTTACCTATATCAATGAAGCCTTTAACTGCTCGGAGGAAGTCCCTTCCAAGCACTATATTTCCTTGGTTTGGCCCCATGATGAAGAAATCAATCATTGCAATCCCTTTCAGGAATTTAACTGGCACGTCTTTTATTCTTCCCTGGATTTCAGAAATATCTCCATTAGTGTGTTCATGATAAGATGGTAATCTATCCATGTTAAATTTTAAAGAATCATGAACAATTTTTGGCATAGTAGAAACCATAGATCCAATATCACAATAAGCAAGGAAGTCTTGATTAGAGATGCTAATCCTAACGAAAGGCTCCCAATCATTGTCTATTTCCAAAATGTCTTTCTTATTGGGTTTTGGTTTCTCTACCTTCATCAAGTCTAGAGCATCCATTCTCTTTTCAATAGTAGCAAGTCTATCTATGACAGTATCAAAGTTATGATCATAAACAAAGTAACTAGATAGACCATGTATAATTTCAAGAGCTCTAGCTTCATCACACTCTAGGAAATCTCCCTCGGCTATAATATCAAGAGAGTGTTTACACCATTTAAAAAGACCATGGTAAAAATTTCTAAGCACAATTTTTATAGGTATCCAAGGCATAATTCTCCTATGTGCATTAGAAATTCTGTCCCATGCCTTCTTCATATTTTCTCCATCCCTTTGATGGAAATCTAGAACTTCTGATTCCCTCAAAGCACCAAATCCTAACATGTTTAGCTAAACAGAAAGGACTACTAACAGGAAAGCAAAATAAAAAAAATTCGTAATTTTTGATAAAGGATACTAAAGCAAAAACTGAAAGGTAAACTAACAAGACTAAAAGCAAAGGTAAAAGATAGCATGCAACTCCCCTATCTTGAAGAGTGGAGTCCCCGGCAACGACGCCAGAAAAACTCTTGCTAGGCTTCTCGCCCCTCGTTGGCTACCCCAAGTGGAAGGTGTGAGATGTAGTGTTGCGGAAGTTTTTCCCTTGGCAAAGATACCAAGGATCGAATCCGCAGAGACTCCTAGGTTCAACAAGAAGGTGTCAACTGCTACGACGCCAGATATTAGCAATCAACGTGGACATGCACACAGATACAAATAACTTTGCTCCAAACGAGTACATAGAGGTTGCCAATCCCTCCGGCCTTGTAGTTCACAAAGGATTAAACGCAAGTGATAGTAGTGATAGATATAATTGCAATAGTAAATAATAGCGAAAAGTAAATAGCGGATGTGATCAATGATGGTAATATGGACCGGAGTCTCATGATGTTCACTAGTGATGTCTCTCTCCCAAAAGACGATAAAACAGCTATGTGAGGTAAACGAATTACAGCTGGGCAATTGACAGGACCATGTGCGCAAACCAATGCTGACTACATTGCAAGAAAGGTTGAGGCTCAAAGCATGGGCGGTACGCCAAAGTAAGTAGACCGAAATCCATCAATGTCTACTACTAATCATCCACCTTGAGATATCTATCCAGAACATCTCGCCGGTATTAAGTTGCGAGTCCCACCCATAGTGTAAACTCAATGCAACAGACAACTGCATTAAAAGAACTTTGCGTAAAGTAAACAATCCTTGCACCCGCGGGCACAAGCACCGTTGTTTTCCCCCTTGTGGCAAAAGCACATCCCCTAGACTCATGTTTCTGTCACTCAAACTAGTCATCGAGGGGCATGAACCCACAATCAAGCATAACGTTCCCTCTTGGAGTCACTACCTATTACTTGGCCAAAGCAATAAATAACAATGGAGAACATGCAAGAATTACTTACGAACATAAATATAAAAGAGGTAGATCAAATATATTACTCAAGCACAATCTGAACATAATCTCATAATCCATCGGATCCCAGCAAACTCATCATAGCAACAGCATAAGGATTACATATGTGCCTCGATCATGTAGGGCAGCTCACGAGAGCTAATTAGTGAAGCACAAAAACGGGAGGAGAACATCACATAGCTACTGGTCATGGACTCATGGTCCAAGGGAGACCACTCACAACTCATCCGGGAGGCGTCCATGGTGGTGGAGAGGCTCCCGGTGGTGATCCTCCCCTCCGGCAGGGTGCCGGGAAGAGTTCTCCTGGTGCTCCCGATCTTGGAAGCGGCGGCGGTGGCGGAACAGAGATGAGATCGCGAAAAAGAGTTCCTCTCTCGAGGGTTTCGGGAGACGCTTTAAATATATGCCAAAGGGAGGCATCGGAGGAGCCTCGGGGGGCCCAGGGGCCCCCCCGGCGCGGCCCAGGGGGGGGCGCGCCGCCAGGGCGCCTGGAGCCCTGGTGCCCCGCCCCCTCCCGGCTGTCCTTCGGGCGCACGGTAGTTTCTGGAACGCTGATTTTTTATATAATTTTTCTGGATTTTTCCTGGCAGTTCTCGTAATGTGAAAACCTGAAATACAAAAACAGCCGAAAACAGAAACTGGCACTGGGCTGCACTGAGTTAATAGGTTAGTCCAATTATGATCAAAAGTGTATGGAAGTGTATAAATATCATAGCAATATCACCCAAAAGAGGCATGGAGCAAGCAGAAATTATAGATACGTTTTGGACGTATCAGCGTCTTGCCGTCACTCGGATTCACCCTCTTGACGGTCTGCGAGCGACAGGTGAAGATGTGCTTGAACAAGCCCCAGTACGGTCGGCAACCGAGGAAGTTCTCGCACATAGAAACGAAAGCAGAGAGGAAGGCGATGGAGTTGGGCGTAAAGTAATGCAACTGGGCACCGAAGAAGATCAGGAACGCGCGGAAGAAAGGATGCGGGGGCGTAGAAAAACCTCGGTCGACGTGGGTGGCGTGGAGTACACACTCGCCTTCCTGCGGCCGGGGCTCGAGCTCTCCTCCCGGCGCCCGCCAGGAGCCGCCGGTGATCAGCCCCTCCTCCTCCAGCTCCTCCAGATCCTCCACCACGACGGTGGACCGGATCCAATCCCCCTGGATCCATCCAGCGAGGAGTCCGGACCTCGACGACGAACCGATCCGGCCAGCTCGCCTCCCCTTCCCCGACGCTGCCTTCTTGGAGCGCTCCATGGCCGCAGTCTTGTCTTTGCCCATGGCTCGCGAGACGGCGGTCGCTGCGGAGAGAAGTAGGAAGGAACGGGGGCGCGGCGGAGAAACAAGAACGCTGCAGAGAAGCTGAGGCGAACGGGAGAGGATTGGGCGCACAGTGTCCCCCGCGGCGGGCTCGGCACGCCTTTATAATGGCTCGGTCGAGTGGCTGACCGGTGGCCCCGAGCAATCGTATCCGATCCCGTAACAGACGCTGACGCGATACGTGGCGAAAAAGGAGGTGCGGGAATCGAGGCGTTCGAACCACACCCCTCCGATTGATGCGGCACGTCCCGTCCCGCGCACTTCCCCAAATTTCGAAAGCCCCGCCGAATCCGGCGACCAGAGGGCAACCGATCCCGTCGAAAATGGCACGCGCTCACGGCGCCCGACGCCTAGCACAAAACCCAGTCGACGCAAGGAGTTCAATCGACGCAAGACATCCAGTCGACGTGAGAAGCAACTAATTCACTGATGGCTTCAGAATCGATCGAGGCGACCAAGACACAACTGAGGGAGCCTGCCCAAGTCATGAGCTCCGAAACAATATGCCCCAAGGACGTCGAACCAAGACCAAAGCTTCTCTCAGCGTCCCCTTGCTCAAGCCTCAATCCATTCGGGGGCTACTGACGAGGTTACAGACCTAGGGTAGGGTCATAGGCCGGACCAAGGTACCCCACCCAAGGTCACTACCCTGGAAGATCAAAAAAAACAAGACCCACGACAATGGAGACAGTCGACTGAGACGGTCCAAGAAGACACTTCACTCGACTGACTCATATACGCAGGACGACTCAACTCCACTCGACCGTACCAGGCACTCGACCTCCGAAGGACAAGCGCCACTTGGAACAGCAACGGTCCCATATTTACTCACCGTAGTAAATACCTTAATTATCCTTTACTGCAGGCGTTATCAGTAACGCCTGCCTTAATGTACCTTTAAGCCCTTGGTAACGTGGAGCATGGCTGGGGTCCTGGCACACTATATAAACCGCCCCCTCCTCGAGAACAAGGGTTCGCACCTCTGTAATACGTATATACACACTTCAGTCGACCAAGCCTCCGGGCACCGAGACGTAGGGCTATTACTTCCTCCTAGAAGGGCCTGAACTCGCTAAACACCCTGTGTACAACCTCGCCATAGCTAGAACCTTGCCTCTCCATTCGTACCCCCTACCCTTACTGTCAGACTTAGAACCACGACAGTATGCTCTAAGTTGGCAGGGTTATATTGCTCATATCATGCATATGGTGTCTTGCATTGCCATGCCAGCTGCTTAGATTAGACATGCTTTGTGTGAATGCCTCATGTTTGCTTTCTATATTAGATATGTGAATTATGCAATGCCATGTTTTTCTGCCAGTTATCGTATATGTGAATTATAAACGGCCATGTAGCCAGGCATCATATATGCCAATTATCTCATGCCATCCTTTTTTCATTACGTATTCCATTTGTCGACAATCTGTGTATATTGAACTAGTCTTCATGTGTATCAGCCATTTGAGCCGGTTATGGAAAAATCTAGAGTGAAAACAAGGTCTTCAGAGTAGGCAATGGTACATGTTGAAGTATATTTCTCGATGGTTACAGGTAGCTCCTCGGAGGAGGATTCAGAGACAGATGACCAGTCATATATCCCACCCGAGGTGTATGCTCTAACTTCCAATGTTTATATTTCTCATATCATGCATATGATGTCTTGCATTGCTTAGTTTAGATATCATATACACAATATTCAATGTCATCTGCTTAGTTTAGAGATCATGCATGCGAGTGCGAGCTGCTAAGTATATGAATAAATTATGTGAATTATATCATGCAATCTTGTATACTTAGACAACATGTATATGAATTATTTAATCCCAAGCTATTTTAGAAAGACACCATATAGTTTTGTCATGTCATCCTGTTTAGATGCTCATCATATGTTGAAGTATGCCATTATATCATGTTAAGTTATCCATCATATATCTGAAACTATGTCATGCTATCCTGTTTAGTTAGCCATCATATATGTGAAATTGTGGCATGCTGTCCTATTTGGTTAGACAACATATATGTGAATTACCCCATCTGTCTATCATACAATGTCTGTACTTTCAATATATTTTCTTATTTATCAGCCATTTGAATTGGAGGGGGTGTTGGCAGTATCTATGGGAGTAAAAACCCGTTCTTCACAAAAGATGGTGCTTCCCGTTGATGCAGATAGAACCATGGTTGTACTGGCCCACGAACTAGCCCCACCACATAAAATCGAGACCCTTCCAGATTGTACACTTACACCATTGGACAGAGAACCAACTACAACCCATCTAACCCCAACCCCGGTGGATAGTAACCCAATTCTAGTTGATACAACACCATGTCCAGCACATAGTACCCCCACACGAGCAGTTTGTAAAGCAACTGCAGTGCCCAAAGCACGAAGACCACCACAGCAAACCCAAACTCCACGTTTAAAGCAGAAGATCAACTGTTCTCAGGTTAGATTTCGTAGCTATGGTCTATACTCCTTTGCTCTTGCATCACTGTATTTACTCATACCAACTAATTTCGAATTTGAAGGATCCAACTAAAACTCCAGTGGCACAACAGGTATGTTTTAAACCTATTTCTTTAACTGGATTGTTGTTCTAACTTCTTGCTCTATGTTGATTTCAGTTTCAGTTGTATAAACAGTTATGTTCTCATGTCATGCACATTACAAGTGTTGCCAGTGTTGTGTAGTTTCCCACACTTATATTCTGTCTATTCTACCGTGTCTTTAAAATATATGATTTGAACTGTGTCTCTTTCTTGATTTGGCAACATAAACTAGAATGATATGGACAATACAGTGACCGTAGTACATAGATATATGTTTGTTTCATGCTGTTATCCTGTCCACCTTACTACTGAACCGGTTTACCAAAATGAGTTTCATATACTACATGCTAAGCATGTGATGTGTCTGCTTGTTTCTCTTGTAGAATGTGAACAGAATATTGGAGAAGAGCACCCCATTATGCAATGTTAGAGAAAGTAATGCAGATAAGGTTCAAGATAGTGAGACAATCCTGTTGGTCTCCAAGAAAGGTGATACAACTATCTTGTAGACAGTGAGACAACCCCAAAGTCCTCCGTTGATGTAGTGTTCGAGTTACTGGCCACTACCGCTGGCACAAGCTCTTTGAACTCACTGCCTAAATCACTTTGGCTTCTTCACTCTCAGCTACAAGCTGAAAGGCATCAGTCAGCTGTGCTGCGGCAAGATGCCGAAGGACTGAGGAAGTTCCTGCAGAATTTAGATGCATACTTTCTGGTGCAACAACAAGTGCTGGACGATTTTAGCGCCAAAGAAGAGAAAACTAATAAGCTTGCTAAGGTTCTTGCTAGCATGGTGGGTATCCAGGATATCGTTTATTGAGCTCTTCTGAAGTGGTTTCAGTTCTGGAGTTGTTTTTCTGCCGCGTTTATTTTCAAGTGTATGTAATATGCTTCTTTGTTCACTATATTTGCACTGGTGGTGAACTTTGATGTCTAGTGGATGTAATATTTGTAATAGCTGCAATAGCCTAGCGTAACTTGCTTGCTTATTTATTTCCTTATTGTCTTGTTTATTTTTTTGCTGGTGGTTGTTGTAGTTCTTTTACCGTGGTAACCTTTTTATTTAGAACTAGGCCACAGTAAACATGGGCAAGATACTGACCGTTGTAACCATGGTCATGCCGCCTGCTGTAGTGGGCCTCCTAAGGTCCGTATGATCCATGGGCCTTCTACGGGCCGTAGATTCAATGGGACTTTTACGGGCCGTATGATCGATTGACCAAACATGGGTCGTACTTTCGTAAACAATTAATGGACCACAATATGGGCCGTAAACGGGCTATAATGTGAATCATCTGTTTATGGGCCGTTAACAGGCCCATGTGTACAACGGGCTTAATTCCAACGGCATGCATAATGGGTCGTTAATGGGCCATATTTGATGAAGCCATGAAAACGGCCCAACAAATTAAGGGGCCACAAACGGGCCGACTTCAACCACGGACTAAATTTGGCCCACAAGCAGAAAAGGTCAGTAACGGACCATAAGCAACCGAATGCTGCAAATCAGCCCCAAGAATAAATGGGCCCTTAAAAGGTCGAAAGATAACACGGCCTGGGAACGGCCCAATGGAGTAATGGGTCATAAATAGGTATGAAGCGATATACTGTTCATTATGGGCCAGTTTCACCACGGGACGTTAATGGGCCAAGAGTTTCAAAGGGCCTCATATGGGCCGAAAGACGTCATGGGCCGTATATGGGGCGAAAGTTACAACGGGCTAGAATCATATTGGACGCCCCAGATGAAGCTAGTCGGCCGAATTCGAAAAGGCCATAATGGGCCATGATTTATCGGGCCTCAAAGGGCTATATGCGAGCATGCCGATAACAGGCTTTCGATGGGCCGACCCGTTAACATTTGACCAAGTCAAACGGGCCGGCCTTTTGACCTGAATGGGCCACTGTTGGGTCGTGCCACGTGTTGACGTATCATAGGCGCCTCCTGTCCATTGGTTGCTTGACATCTATCCGCATGTGGAGCTGACACGTGGTTCCTTAGGCAAATGAGAATTTTACACGTGAAAATTTCCCATTGGTCCTCACTATTAGCGTGTTATCGGATCCAAAAGCGGATCCAATAGCTTAACGGCGACCTGTTACAGTGGATGCCACGTGTCGGTTACCCTTGACGAAGGCACTTGCATGAATGCAACAAGTATTGTGCCACGCTTGAGAGCGTTCAAGCCCATCCCGTGAGTGGCCTAAGCATCGGTGACTTGGTATGACCTCCTATTTTTCATTGCTATGCCTTGTTCATGTTTGTTGCATCATATGACCTTTGCTATTACATTACCATCTCTTTGATTGTGTAGGCATTCCAATCTTTGTAAGACTCAAGGCCCGACATAGGAACAAGCCATTCACTCTCACCCATTGTTGGTCGCTCATCAAAGATTGTCCACAAGTTCAAAGATCGATATGCCGCTCTAAAGAAGAAAGGAGGGGCGGCGGCCGTGGCTGGGAATGGAGATGTGCTCAAGATGCCGAGGGGCAAGACCAAATCGAAGCTTGACGAGAAGTGTGATGTCTTGCAAAAAAAAACTTTGCACGACATGATGACTCAAAAGTAAGTGAGGGAGGAGAGGAAGCGCCAAGGAAAGGAGGAGAAAATGAAGATATACTTGAAGGTCCAAACGTAGAAGCTTCACATGGAGGAGACCGCTAAGAGGAGGAAGCTCAACATGGAAAAGGCCGCCCAATCGAAGAAGCTCGCGATTGAGGCCCCCAATGCCAACACAAAAAGCAAAAGAGGTGGCACTAACAATCATGAGCGTGAACTTGACCAACATGTCCCCGAAGAGAAGAATTTGGTTCGTGAACCGGCGAAAGGAGATTTTCGACCAAGACGGCTTGAATTAGGGAGGCCTCAGTCGTGGACTATGTTCGCTCTTTTTTAAGGCTGGCAAGTGTGCCGGCCGCTGTCTTTGTTGATAGTGAGAAAACTTGTTCATTTTGAAGGTTGACTAGTGTGTTATCCGCTAGCTGTGTTGCGGGCATGAACTATGGTCGCGGTGGACAAAAAATTCATTTGCCAAAAAAATCAAGCGGGCGGGTCATATGCGTCCACGCGTTGGGGGGATGACCAGCGCATCCAAGAAAATGGCCGAAAGCCGCACCATTGCCCTACCCAAACGGACAAAATTCAGACAAGACGAACGTCCGTTTGGGGTCCATGGTTGGAGTTGGCCTTAGGCCAAGTCTAACCGATCCCCTATCCGGCTATAAGGGAGGATAAATTCGGTTTTCCTTCTCTGTGCCGCACCTAGCCGATCCTCCAAACCGAATAGAGCGCCTATCCAATCCCTAAATATATTTCGTCTGTAGGTGGTCGAGGATAAATTTTCTTAACACAAAGGCCTCCTTGTGGCCGACTGGCGACTCATGTGAAGCTCCCTTGTCGAAGGCGGCGACCTGCGGCCTCGCCGAAAACCCTGTCCGTACTACTACAGGTACGGCCACTACGTAATGTTGCTACTGTGTGCTACTATTGTTGCTTGCCTCTGCCGGTGCATGCTGCTGCTGCTCGCCGCCGCTGGTGTGTGCTGCTCGCCGCTGCCCCTCCCCGTTGTGTGCTGTTGTTGGTTGCCGCCAGTGCATGATGTTGATGCTCCTCCCCGCTGCTGGTGCATGCTGCTGATGTGGGCCACCGATGGTTCGTGCTGCTCGCCATTGGTCCTCCCCGCTGCATGTTGCTGCTCGCCATCAGCGTAAGCCTCAATCAGTGCAGATAGAGGTGTGACATCCGGCGTGTTCGACGTGCTCTCCAACGTCATCGGCGTGGTCACCATGGTTGCAACATTGTGGCTGGGATGGGGTACCCGGCTTTAGATGTTAGGCTTTGGTGCGATATCTGTTTGGTATTAGGCTCGGTCATTAGGCATCACTTCATCAAGATGATAGGAGTAGCGACAGGTGTTGCCAAGATAGAGGTTGCAGGCTTACTAATGTATTACTTTATAAAATGGTTGTGAATAATTAATAAAATGGATGTATGCATCGCTTAGATGCAAGGCCTTCGGTATATCCTCATTTTCTAAAAAAGGTCTGGCCAAAACTTAGTGGAGTAAAAATACTCAAATAAAAGTTTATTCCATTGGATCCTCGTTTATTTTTAGGGTATCGGTTAAAATTTACTTAAGGCATTAGGCATTAAGATCTTGGCTCTAATATTAGTCAACTGAGAGGAGAAACTTGCAGCGACCAGCGTTGAAGCGTCACCGTACCCAGCCGCCGCCTCCCCAATACTAGGGTTCTTTGCCTCCTACCAGCGCTGGCGTCGGTCCGTCCTGTCTCCGGTGTCTTCAGGTTGGATTTTTTTATCTACACTCTTCATCAACTGCGGTTGCTGTTCTGGTGCGTTGGTTTCATGAGGCCTTAGCACGACGACTTCCCGACTGTCTACTACAACAACGTTTGCCCAGTTCCGGAGAGGAAGAGGCGATGACAGCAACGTGCCTTCGGCTCGCTTCAGTGCTTGTAGTCGTCGCTAGGTGGTCTACGAATCTGGATGTAATTTTTATTATTTCTAGTATTCGTTGTACTACCATGATTGAAGATGAATAGATTGAAAGTGTTCC
>LR738714.1:27951834-28000307 GCA_902687465.1 Secale cereale
AAAAAAAAAAAAAAAAAAAAAGACCTTTCCTTATAACGGAGTTCACACGATGAAGCTGCAAGAACTCCGGCCTCGCCCACGAGAGCAAGCAGCATTAGTAAAAGCGAAGTCCTGTCACAAGGGCCAGATCCCCACGCCAGCGTCGACCTGTCCCATGTTACTTGAAGAAGCCGTAAATAAAGGAAGGAAATGAAGGAACCGGCGAACGCACCAAACTCCTTTTGGCGCAGGCGCAGGATCGTGCGTCGTCCTGTAGCCTCGCCACCAACCGGTTCATCAGTCCCACACTCACACAGACAGTGGGCAGCGCGCACGCTCTGCTCCTAATCTTAAGTAGAAAACGAGGTAGCTGCCTGCGGCCTACCTCACTCACCGAGAGGCTTCTTCCCACCGGACGCAGGATCGCGACCGCCTAGCTACCAAGAGCAGAGCTTGGAGAATTCTTACGGCTCACAGCCTGCCCGGTGCTTCTTCCTTCCAGCATCGATCTGCTTCTTGGGCGATCTTGGTAGGGGCTCGCTGATGGAGGCGGCATTTGTTCTCGTGCTGGCGGTGCTCCTCCTGTCCTCGGCTCTTGTTGCCTCAGGTAGGCTATGGCAGTAATGCTCGTCGACTGCTCTGCTCTTGGAGCGTCCTGCTTTAATTATTCTGTGTCTTCGCTCTTGTGTGCGTGGCAGATTTCTGCGTGTGCCGGTCGGAGCAGCCGACGGCGGTGCTGCAGAAGGCGATCGACTACGCGTGCGGGCAGGGCGCGGACTGCACGGCCATCGAGCAGAGCGGGGCGTGCTACAGCCCCGACGAGGTCGCCGCGCACTGCTCCTGGGCCGCCAACAGCTACTTCCAGAAGTTCAGGTCCACCGGCGCCACCTGCGACTTCACCGGCGCCGCCACCCTCTCCACCACCGACCCCAGTATGTCCTCCTCACCATCACCGGCGCACCCTCGTCGCATTGCCATTCCACATGACATCCTTTGATTTCTTCCTCACGTACGTACGTGCGTGCTCTGTTGTTCTTCTTTCAGGCTTCTCCGGGTGCACGTTTCCTTCCAGTGCCAGGTACAATTTTCATCCCCGCTCATACTCGTTGCGTTTCTTCCGGCATTTCCTGGCTTTGATCGTACAACAAAAGGCCAAAAGACATCTTTGCTTGGCTTCAGTGTCTTGCGGTTTTGTCATGGCTAAGCTGGACAAAAGGCAGATGCGCTAATTAAACTTTCCATACGGTTGATCGTCCCATCTGAGCTAAAAAGGCCAGACAGGCGTTCTTCCAGCATGTGCATCATGCCTCGAGGCAAAAGGGAAGAAGCTTCACTGACAGAGCTACTTGCCAGTGTACTAATAATCTATAGAAAGCTCCAGCTTTCCAAAGACTATTATTATGATAATACAGTTCAAGTGTCAGAGCGCGTGTTAACATATTAGGTTCGGTGTCATGTGCAAGCATGGAAACACAGACGCTATGATGCATTTTTGACGTGGATGTTTTCTTCTCTTTGACGCAGTGCCGCCGGCACCACTACGGGAACCGCCGGCACCACCACGGGCACCGGGACGGCAACTACGGGCACCGGAACAACCACGGGCACCGGTACAACTACGGCGGGCACCTTCAGTCCGGGGATGGGCACCGGCTTCAACAGCACCGGCTTCAGCCCGACGACCGGGAGCATGGACGGCACCGCCGCGGCAGCCGGCTTGCTTCCGTCGTGGAGACCGGCGGCCTCCATCGCCATCCTCCTCCTCTGCTACTTGGCGCTGCCCTGAAGTCCGTCTGTCCGTCTGTCTGTCTGTCTGTCTTTTCTCATGGCAGAACACAGCACTTAGCTAGTTTCAGTGGCCTTCTGGACTGGCCTGCTAGAAGCAAGCTGAGAGTGTGGCTTTGTCTAATGGAATCCATCGATCTGGAGAGTTGATCGTCCTTATTATTGTTCCCTAGTGTCGTGGGCTGGTTAGCTGGGGGTGTCATTTTGGCTCTAGTTTAATTTTAATTTTAATTTATGGCCTCCCACAGGCTGGTGGTGTATGATTCGGTAGGATGGCTGTCTCTTTCCCTCTGCAAGGACCCTTGTCTTCCTTGTCTGTTTTTATACTGTTGGCTTCTCTTAATTCTAAATGATTTTTGCTTGGAGCTATAATAGTCTAGCTGGAGGTTTGATTTAATTCAACAAGGATTGGTTGGTGCAATCTTGGGTCGCCATCAGCTTTCCTTGCATATTTTTCGGTGTTGATGGTGGCTTGTGCGCGTCATAGTATTCTCAACATAGAATCTTGCACCTCCCCGCATCAACTTGCTTGCCAACCACCATGTGGTGTGGTGTGACCATCTCGAGGGCAAACAACAGTAAAATTATTCATACCCAAGTTTTTTTTAGACATCTTCAACATTGACCATTAAAATGTCCACATCTGTCCGGACCGAACAGTCCGGCCGCATTTTCCCATCCAACACGATACCCCATTGGTCCAGACCGCTGCCAGGCAAGAGTCAGACACCGCGCCCTCTCCCACGTGAAGCGGTTGTCGCGTATTCATACCGGCCTATAAACGGACGCGGCCTCTATTTGGAGCCGGCATTGTAGCAGCGCGCTGGCCGAGAGCGCCGCCCTGTCTCTGCGCTTGTTTCAATGCTGGAGAAGCGTGACCGGGCGGGACTGGACGTTGTGCGCCGCGCACATTCCTGCCCGCCCGCCGGCATTAAACTGGTGCAGAGATCGGGAAACCTACTCATGCGCCCACATTGACACACACCACGCCCGTGTGTCTCGGCCAATGCCCGCTATTTAAACGGCGCCTCCTCACCTGTCACGACCAGCACCCTTGCACCACGTCTGTCATGTCGAGAACTGGAGTTTTGTGTGATAACTTGTCCATTGAGAAAAAGCAGAAGTTGGCCGACATTGCGGCCGGTTGGCAGGCATATGGTGCGCAACTGATTGAGGTTGGATTGCAAGCTAGCTCACCGGAGGTCAACGATGAGACGACGCCCACGCCCTCAGAAGAGCAAGCAGTACCGCATGTGTCGACATTCCTCGATGAGCACCGTCCCACTGAGGTGAAAATCGTTGGCAAGCGAACAACGATGTCGTCTCTGGCATGGTCACGGAGGATCCGGGATTCCTCGGTGAGTAGCGGGCGATGTACGAGTCCGTGCTGAAAGATCATGGATGTTACCTAAAGGGGGTGAATAGATGCTTTAAAATAAGTAAGGTTTAGGCTTGAACAAAAGCATAATAAAACTAGTGTTTAATTTGTCAAGCACAAAACCTAAATCGACTAGGCTCGCCTATTTGCACCAACAACTTATGCTAAGCAAGATAAACAACTAAGTGATGGCAAGATATATAACATGTCATACTATGGCTATCACAACGTAAAGTGCATAAGTAAAGGGCTCGGGTAAGAGATAACCGAGGCAGGCGGAGATGACGATGTATCCCAAACTTTACACCCTTACGGATGCTAATCTTTGTTTGGAGCGGTGTGGAGGCACAATGCTCCCCAAAAAACCACTAGGGCCATTGTAGTCTCCTCACACCCTCGCTCAATGCAAGATGACGTGATTCCACTAAGGGACCCTTGAGGGTGGTCACCGAACCCATACAATTGAGAACCCTTGGGGCGGGCATTGATACGTTCATTTTGCATCAATGTTTTTCTACTGCGATTTATAATGTTGTTATGCATAATAATGCTTTTTGGAGTAATTCTAATGCCTTTCCTCTCTTAATATGCAAGGTTTACGCAAACAGGGAGAATACCGGCAGCTGAAATTCTGGACCTGAAAAAGCTATGTCAAGACACCTATTTTGCACATCTCCAAATGAGCTAAAAATTTACGCAGAATTATTTTGACATAAATAAAAAATACAGGAGCAAATAACTACCGGATGGGGGCCACCTAGTGACCACAAGACACCACGTCGCTCCAGGCCCCCAGGCGCGCCCTGGTGAGTTGTGGCCAGCCCGGCCCACCTCTGGTGCCCATCTTATGGTATATAAGGTCTTTTGACCTACAAAAAATAAGGACAGAACTTTCGGGATGGAACGTCGTCGTCTCGAGGTGGAACTTGGGCAGGAGCAGTTTTGCCCTCCGCGGAGTGATTCCATCGGGAGAACTTCCCTCATGGAGGGGGAAATCGAAGCCATCGTCATCACCAACAATCATCTCCTTTTTGGGAGGTCAATTTTCATCAACAACTTCAACATCACCATCTCATCTCAAACCCTAGTTCATCTCTTGTGTTCCATCTTTGTGCCGGAACCTCTGATCGGTATCTGCGGGTGACTAGTAGTGTTGATTACATCCTGTAGTTGATCACTATATGGTTTATTTGGTTGAAGATTATATGTTCAGATCCATTATGATATTTAATACCCCTCTCATTATGAGCATGATTATCATTTGTGAGTAGCTACATTTGTTCTTGAGGCCACAGGAGAAATCATGTTGCAAGTAATCATGTGAACTTGATATGTGTTTGATATTTTGATGATATGTATGTTGTGATTCCCTTAGTGGTGTCATGTGAACGTCGACTGCATGGCACTTCACCATCTTTGGGCCTAAGGGTATGCATTGTGGATTAGTTATTAGATGATGGGTTGCTAGAGTGAAAGAAGCTTAAACCCTAGTTTATGCGCTATTTCGTAAGGGGCTGATTTGGATCTATATGTTTATTGCTATTGTTAGATTTTATCTTAATATGTATCTCGTAGTTGCGGATGCTTGCGAGGGGGTTAATCATAAGTGGGAGGTTTGTTAAAGTAAGAACAGCACCGAAGCACCGGTCTACCCATATATCAAATTATCGAAGTAGCGAATGCAAATCAAACCAACATGATGAAAGTGACTAGATGAGATTCCCTTGTACCCTCGAGAACACGTTCCTTATTATAAGACACCGTTTTGACACGTCCTTTGCCACAAAAGGATTGGGCTACCTTGCCGCACTTTATTTACCGTTACCGTGACTTGCTCATTACAAATTATCTTGCTACCAAACTATCTGTTACCGACAATTTCAGTGCTTGCAGACATTACCTTGCTGAAAACCGCTGGTCATTTCCTTCTGCCCCTCGTTGGGCTGTACACTCATACTTATCGAAAGGACTATGATTGACCTCCTATATTTGCGGGTCATCAAGAATCTTTTCTGGCGCTTTTTCGGGGAGTCAAGCGCTCTTAATAAGTGGAAATCGGTAAGGAAAAATTTATACTATGTGCTGAAAATTATTGTCACTTGTTACTATGGAGAACTATCCTTTGAGGGCTTTGTTGTTGGGTTCTACCATAGGGTGTGTCGACTGCAAATTAAAATTTTCCTACGCGAAGAACATCTAGGAACATGCTAGGGAGATGGATCACAGATCATTACCACTATACGCGCAGTGCCAACAACAAAAGTAGAGTTGGGGCAGCGCGTCTCCGGAGTCGTCTCCTCCTCGTCAATCTCCCACGTAGCCGATCGGATCCCACGAACAGGTTCACCGGAGCAGCGCAAGTGCACCGCCTCTAACGGTATCCGCGCGTGCAGGAGGAACGTCGTGCGACGGACTGCTAGGTCCGATCACACAACCGGCGGCGAGTGGAGGTGGCTAGTTGCAACACATGCAAAACCCTAATGACGGCACCGAAGCGATCAACCACATGAGTGTGCCGCACCTTGATGCGTCTCCGTCGTATCTATAATTTTTGATTGTTCCATGCCAATATTCTACAACTTTCATATACTTTTGGCAACTTTTTATACTATTTTTTGGGACTAACATATTGATCCAGTGCCCAGTGCCGGTTCCTGTTTGTTGCATGTTTTTTGTTTCGCAGAATATCCATATCAAACAGAGTTTAAACGGAATAAAAATAGACAGAGATTTTTTTTGGAATATATGTGAATTTTGGGAGGCGGAACCAACACGAGACGATGCCCGAGTGGGCCACGAGGCAGGGGGGCACACTGGGCCCTCGTGGCCTCACCGTAAGGCGGTTGATGCCCTTCTTTCGCCGCAAGAAAGCTAATATCCAGATAAAAATCGTATCAAACAATCAGCCCAATCGGAGTTACGGATCTCCGGGAATTTAAGAAATGGTGAACGGCCAGAATCTGGGAACGCAGAAACAGAGAGAGACAGAGAGACAGATCCAATCTCGGAGGGGCTCTCGCCCCTCCGCCGTCATGGAGGCCATGGACCAGAGGGGAAACCCTTCTCCCACCCAGGGAGAAGGTCAAGGAAGAAGAAGAACGAGGGGGGCTCTCTCCCCCTCGCTTCCGGTGGCACCGGAGTGCCACCGGGGCCATCGTCGTGTGACGGCGATCTACACCAACACCTCCGTCACCTTCACCAACATCTCCATCACCTTCCCCCATCTATCTACAGCGGTCCACTCTCCCGCAACCCGCTGTACCCTCTACTTGAACATGGTGCTTTATGCTTCATATTATTATCCAATGATGTGTTGCCATCCTATGATGTCTGAGTAGATTATCGTTGTCCTATCGGTGATTGGTGAATTGATATGATTGATTTAAATTGCTTGTGGTTATGTTGCTGTCCTTTGGTGCCCATCATATGAGCGCGCGTGTGGATCACACCATAGGGTTAGTTGTATGTTGATAGGACTATGTATTGGAGGGCAAGAGTGACTGAAGCTTCAACCTAGCGTAGAAATTGATGCATACGGGATTGAAGGGGGGCAAATATATCGTAATGCTATGGTTGGGTTTTACCTTAATGAACGTTGGTAGTTGCGGATGCTTGCTAATAGTTCCAATCATAAGTGCATAGAATTCCGAGTAAGGGATGACATGCTAGCAGTGGCCTCACCCACGTAAAACTTGCTATCGATCTAGTAACATAGTCAATTGCTTAGGGGCAATTTCGCAATTCCTACCACCACTTTTCCACACTCGCTATATTAACTATATTGCTTCTTTATCTTAATAGCTCCTAGTTTATATTTACGTGCTCTTTATATTCTAGCAAACCTATCCCACAAAAACTACAAACTACTTCTAGTTTCATACTTGTTCTAGGTAAAGTAAACGTCAAGCGTGCGTAGAGTTGTATCGGTGGTCGATAAAACTTGAGGGAATATTTGTTCTTCCTTTAGCTCCTCGTTGGGTCGATAAATGTTTATTATTCATGCTAGAATTGTATTAACCGGAAACTTAGTACATGTGTGAATACATAGACAAAACAGAGTGTCCCTAGTATGCCTCTAGTAGACTAGCTCATTGATCAAAGATGGTTATGTTTCCTAACCATAGACATGAGTTGTCATTTGATCAATGGGATCACATCATTAGGAGAATGATGTGATGGACAAGACCCATCCGTTAGCTTAGCACTATGATCGTTTAGTTTTACTGCTATTGCTTTCTTCATGACTTATACATGTTCCTATGACTATGAGATTATGCAACTCCCGAATACCGTAGGAACACCTTGTGTGCTATCAAACGTCACGACGTAACTGGGTGATCATAAAGATGCTCTACAGGTGTCTCCGAAAGTGTTTGTGGTGTTGGCATAGATCAAGACTAGGATTTGTCACTCTGAGTGTCGGAGAGGTATCTCTGGGCCCTCTCGGTAATGCACATCATAATAAGCCTTGCAAGCAAAAGACTAATGAGTTAGTCACGAGATGATGTATTACGGAACGAGTAAAGAGACTTGCCGGTAACAAGATTTAACTAGGTATAGAGATACCGACGATCGAATCTCGGGCAAATAACATACCGATGACAAAAGGAACAACGTATGTTGTTATGCGGTTTGACCGATAAAGATCTTCGTAGAATATGTAGGAACCAATATGAGCATCCAGGTTCCGCTATTGGTTATTGTCCGGAGATGAGTCTCGGTCATGTCTACATAGTTCTCGAACCCGTAGGGTCCGCACGCTTAACGTTTGATGACGATCGGTATTATGAGTTTATGAGTTTTGATGTACCGGAGGAGTTCGGAGTCCCGGATGAGACCGCGGACATGACGAGGAGTCTCGAAATGGTCGAGACGTAAAGATCGATATATTGGACGACTATATTTGGACATCGGAAAGGTTCCGAGTGATTCGGGTATTTTTCGGAGTATATGGGCCTTATTGGGCCATACGGGAATAGAGGAGAAAGGCCAAAAGGAAGGAGGCGCCCCCCCCCCCCTTTGCTCCGAATTGGACAAGGGGTGCAGCCCCCTTTTCCTTCTCCCTCTCCACCTCTTTCCTTCTCTCCTACTCCGGAAAGGAAAGGGGAATCCTACTAGGACTTGGGAGTCCTAGTAGGACTCCCCACACTTGGCGCGCCCCCTCTAGGGCCAGCCTCTCCCTTGCTCCTTTATATACGGGGGCAGGGGGCACCCTAGGACACACAAGTTGATCGGTTGATCTCTCTCAACCGCGTTCGGTGCCCCCCCTCCATAGAAACACACCTCGGTCATACCGTTGTAGTGCTTAGGCGAAGCCCTGTGCCGGTAGATACATCATATTCGTCACCACGCCGTCGTGCTGACGAAACTCTTCCCTGAAGCTCAACTGGATCAAGAGCTCGTGGGACGTCATCAAGTTGAACGTGTGCTGAACGCGGAGGTGCCGTACGTTCGGTACTTGACCGGTTCGATCGCGAAGAAGTTCAACTACATCAACTGTGTCACTAGACGCTTCCGCTCCCGGTCTACGAGGGTACGTAGACACACTCTCCCCTCGTTGCTATGCATCTAGTAGATAGATCTTGCGTGATCGTAGGAAATTTTGAAAATACTACGTTCCCCAATAGTGGCATCATGAGCCAGGTCTATGCGTAGATGATATGCACGAGTAGAACACAATGAGTTGTGGGCGATACTAGTCATACTGCTTACCAGCATGTCATACTTTGCTTCGGCGGTATTGTGAGATGAAGCGGCCCGGACCGACATTACGCGTACGCTTACGCGAGACTGGTTTCACCGTTATGAGCACTCGTTGCTTAAAGGTGACTGGCGGGTGTCTGTCTCTCTCACTTTAGCTGAATCAAGTGTGGCTACGCCCGGTCCTTGTGAAGGTTAAAACAACACATACTTGACGAAACATCGTTGCGGTTTTGTATGCGTAGGTAAGAACGGTTCTTGCTAAGCCCATAGCAGCCACGTAAAACTTGCAACAACAAAGTAGAGGACGTCTAACTTGTTTTTGCAGGGCATGTTGTGATGTGATATGGTCAAGACATGATGAGATATACGGTTTTGTATGAGATGATCATGTTTTGTAAAGTTATCGGCAACTGGCAGGAGCCATATGGTTGTCGCTTTATTGTATGAAATGCAATCGCCATGTAATTGCTTTACCTTATCACTAAGCGGTAGCGATAGTCGTAGAAGCAATAGTTGGCGAGGCGACAACGATGCTATGATGGAGATCAAGGTGTCGCACCGGTGACGAAGGTGATCATGACGGTGCTTTGGAGATGGAGATCAAAAGCACAAGATGATGATGGCCATATCATGTCACATATTTTGATTGCATGTGATGTTTATCTTATTATGCTTCTTATTTTTCTTAGTTCGACGGTAGCATTATAAGATGATCCCTTACTAAATTTCAAGGTATAAGTGTTCTCCCTGAGTATGCACCGTTGCGAAAGTTCGTCGTGCCGAGACACCACGTGATGATCGGGTGTGATAAGCTCTACGTTCAAATACAACGGGTGTAAGCCAGTTTTGCACACGCAGAATACTCGGGTTAAACTTGACGAGCCTAGCATATGCAGATATGGCCTCGGAACACTGGAGACCGAAAGGTCGAGCGTGAATCATATAGTAGATATGATCAACATAAGATGTTCACCATTGAAACTACTCCATCTCACGTGATGATCGGACATGGTTTAGTTGATTTGGATCACGTGATCATTTAGATGACTAGAGGGATGTCTATCTAAGTGGGAGTTCTTAAGTAATATGATTAAATTGAACTTTAATTTATCATCAAATTAGTCCTCGTATTATTAGCATATTTATGTTGTAGATCAATAGCTCACGATGTTGCTCCCCGTTTATTTTTTATATGTTCCTAGAGAAAACTAAGTTGAAAGATGTTAGTAGCAATGATGTGGAATTGTTCCGTGATTTGAGGATTATCCTCATTGCTGCACAGAGAATTATGTCCTTGATGCACCGCTAGGTGACAGACCTATTGCAGGAGCAGATGTAGACGTTATGAACGTTTTGACAAAAGCTCGGTATGATGACTACTTGATAGTTTAAGTGCACCATGCTTTACGGCTTAGAACCGAGACTTCAAAAACGTTTTGAATGCCACGGAGCATATAAGATGTTCCAAGAGTTGAAATTAGTATTTCATACTCATGCCCGTGTCGAGAGGTATAAGACTTCTGACAGTACTTTGCCTACAAGATGGAGGAGAATAGCTCAACCAGTGAGCATGTGCTCAGATTGTCTGGGTACTACAATTACTTGAATCAAGTGGGAGTTAATCTTCCAGATAAGATAGTAATTGACAAAGTTTTCTAGTCACTATCACCAAGTTAGTAGAACTTCGTGATGAACTATAATATGCAAGGGATGACGAAAGGAATTCCCGAGCTCTTCGCGATGCTGAAGTCGGCGAAGATAGAAATCATGAAAAAGCATCAAGTGTTGATGGTTAACAAGACCACTTGTTTCAAGTAAAGGGCAAAGGGATAGAAGGGGAACTTCAAGAAGAATGACAAGCAAGTTGTCACTCCCGTGAAGAAACCCAAAGCTAAAACTCAAGCCTGAAACTAAGTGCTTCTACTGCAAAGCAAATGGTCACTGGAAGTGGAACTGCCCTAGATACTTGGCGGATAAGAAGGATGGCAAAGTGAACAAAGGTATATTTTGATATACAGATTATTGATGTGTACTTTACTAGTGTTCATAGCAACCCCTGGGTATTTGATACCGGTTCAGTTGCTAAAATTAGTAACTCGAAACGAGAATTGCAGAATGAACAGAGACTAGTTAAAGGTGAAGTGATGATGTGTGTTGGAAGTGGTTCCAAGATTGATATGATCATCATCGCACACTCCCTATACTTTCGGGATTAGTGTAAAACCTAAATAAATGCTATTTGCCATTTGCGTTGAGCATGAATATGATTTGATCATATTTGTTGCAATACGGTTATTCATTTAAAGTCATAGAATAATTGTTATTCTATTTACATGAATAAAACCTTCGATGGTCATACACCCAATGAAAATAGTTTGTTGGATCTCGATCGTGGTGATACACATATTCATAATATTGAAGCCAAAAGATGCAAGGTTAATAATGATAGTGCAACTTATTTGTGGCACTTCCATTTAGGTCATAATGGTGTAAAGCGCATGAAGAAACTCCATAGTGATGGACTTTTGGAATCACTTGATTATGAATCACTTGGTGCTTGTGAACCATGCCTCATGGGCAAGATGACTATAACTCCGTTCTCCGGAACAATGGAGCAAGCAACAAATTTGTTGGAGATCATACATGCAGATGTATGTGGACCAATGAGTGTTGAAGCTCGCGGCGGGTATCGTTATTTTCTGACCTTCACTGATGATTTGAGCAGATATGGGTATATCTACTTAATGAAGCACAAGTCTGAAACATTTGAAAAGTTCAAAGAATTTCAGAGTGAAGTGGAGAATCATCGTAACAAGAAAATAAGAGTTTCTACGATATGATCGTAGAGGTAAAATATTTGAGTTAGCGAGTTTGGCCTTCAGTAAAAACAATGTGAAATAGTTTCACTACTCACGCCACCTGGAACACCACAGTGTAATGGTGTGTCCGAACGTCATAACCGTACTTTATTAGATATGGTGCGATCGATGATGTCTCTTACCGACCTACCACTATCGCTTTCGGGGTTATGCATTAGAGACAGCTACATTCACGTTAAATATGGCACCATCTAAATCCGTGGAGATGACACCGTATGAACTGTGGTTTGACGAGAAACCTAAGCTGTCATTTCTTTAAGTTTGGGACTGCGATGCTTATGTGAAAAAGTTTCAACATGATAAACTCGAACCCAAATCAGAGAAGTAAATCTTCATAAGATACCCAAAAGAATCTGTTGGGTACACCTTCTATCACAGATCCGAAGGCAAGGCCTTTGTTGCTAAGAGTGGATCCTTTCTAGAGAAGGAGTTTCTCTCGAAAGAAGTGAGTGGTAGGAAAGTAGAACTTGATGAGGTAATTGTACCTTCTCCCGAATTGGAAAGTGGAACATCACAGAAACTAGTTCCAGTGATTCCTACACCAATTAGTGAGGAAGCTAATGATGATGATCATGAAACTTCAGATCAAGTCTCTGCTGAACTTCGTAGATCAACCAGAGTTCGTTCCGCATCAGAGTGGTACGGCAACCCGGTTCTGGAAGTCATGTTACTGGACCATGATGAACCTACGAACTATGAGGAAGCGATGATGAGCCCAGATTCCGCAAAATGGGTTGAGGCCATGAAATCTGAGATGGGATCCATGTATGAGAACAAAGTGTGGACTTTGGTTGACTTGCCCGATGATCGGCAAGCCATCGAAAATAAATGGATCTTCAAGAGGAAGACTGACGCTGACGGTAATGTTACTGTTTACAAAGCTCGACTTGTTGCGGAAGTTTTTCAACAAGTTCAAGGAGTTGACTACGATGAGACTTTCTCACCCGTAGCGATGCTTAAGTCTGTCTGAATCATGTTAGCAATTGCCGCATTTTATGAAATCTGGCAAATGGATAACAAAACTGCATTCTTTAATGGATTTATTAAATAAGACTTGTATATGATGCAACCAGAAGGTTTTGTCAATCCTAAAGGTGCTAACAAAATGTGCAAGCTCCAGCAATCCATCTATGGACTGGTGCAAGCATCTCGGAGTTGGAATATACGCTTTGATAAGTTGATCAAAGCATATAGATTTATACAGACTTGCGCTGAAGCCTGTATTTACAAGAAGTGAGTGGGAGCACTACAACCTTTCTGATAAGTATATGTGAATGACATATTGTCGATCGGAAATGATGTAGAATTTTCTGGAAAGCATAAAGGAGTGTTTGAAAGGAGTTTTTCAAAGAAAGACCTTGGTGAAGCTGCTTACATATTGGGCATCAAGATCTATAGAGATAGATCAAGACGCGTGATAAGACTTTTGATGAGTACATACCTTGATAAGATTTTGAAGTAGTTCAAAATGGATCAGTCAAAGAAGGAGTTCCTGCCTAACTTGTAAGGTGTGAAGTTGAGTAAGACTCAAAGCCAGACCACGGCAAAAAAAAATAGAGAGAATGAAAGTCATTCCCTATGCCTCAGCCATAGGTTCTATAAAGTATGCCATGCTGTGTACCAAACATGTTGTGTACCTTGCCATGAGTTTGTCAAGGGGGTACAATAGTGATCCAGGAGTAGATCACTATACAACAGTCAAAATTATCCTTAGTAACTGGATGACTAAGGAAATGTTTCTCGATTATGGAGGTGATAAAGAGTTCGTCGTAAAGGGTTACGCCGATGCAAGCTTTGACACTAAATCCAGATGACTCTAAGTATCAATCTGGATGCGTATTGAAAGTGGGAGCAATTAGCTAGAGTAGCTCTATGCAGAGCATTGTAGACATAGAAATTTGCGAAATACATACGGATCTGAATGCGACAGACCCGTTGACTAAACTTCTCTCACAAGCAAAACATGATCACACCTTATTACTCTTGGGTATTAATCACATAGCGATGTGAACTAGATTATTGACTCTAGTAAACCCTTTGGGTGTTGGTCACATGGCGATGTGAACTATGGGTGTTAGTCACATGGTGATGTGAACTATTGGTGTTAATCACATGGTGATGTGAGCTAGATTATTGACTCTAGTGCAAGTGGGAGACTGAAGGAAATATGCCCTAGAGGCAATAATAAAGTTGTTATTTATATTTCCTTATATCACGATAAATGTTTATTATTCATGCTAGAATTGTATTAACCGGAAAATTAGTACATGTGTGAATACATAGACAAAATAGAGTGTCCCTAGTATGCCTCTACTAGACTAGCTCATTGATCAAAGATGGTTATGTTTCCTAACCATAGACATCAGTTGTCATTTGGTCAACGGGATCACATCATTAGGAGAATGATGTGATGGACAAGACCCATCCGTTAGCTTAGCACTATGATCGTTTAGTTTTACTGCTATTGCTTTCTTCATGACTTATACATGTTCCTATGACTATGAGATTATGCAACTCCCGAATACCGTAGGAACACCTTGTGTGCTATCAAACGTCACAACGTAACTGGGTGATCATAAAGATGCTCTACATGTGTCTCCGAAAGTATTCGTGGTGTTGGCATAGATCAAGACTAGGATTTGTCACTCTGAGTGTCGGAGAGGTATCTCTGGGCCCTCTCGGTAATGCACATCATAATAAGCCTTGCAAGCAAAAGACTAATGAGTTAGTCACGAGATGATGTATTACGGAACGAGTAAAGAGACTTGCCGGTAACGAGATTTAACTAGGTATAGAGATACCGACGATCGAATCTCGGGCAAGTAACATACCGATGACAAAAGGAACAACGTATGTTGTTATGCGGTTTGACCGATAAAAATCTTCGTAGAATATGTAGGAACCAATATGAGCATCCAGGTTCCGCTATTGGTTATTGTCCGTAGATGAGTTTCGGTCATGTCTACATAGTTCTCGAACCCGTAGGGTCCGCACGCTTAACGTTTGATGACGATCGGTATTATGAGTTTATGAGTTTTGATGTACCGAAGGAGTTCGGAGTCCCGGATTAGACCGGGTACATGACGAGGAGTCTCGAAATGGTCGAGACGTAAAGATCGATATATTGGACGACTATATTCGGACATCGGAAAGGTTCCGAGTGATTCGGGTATTTTTCGGAGTATATGGGCCTTATTGGGCCATACGGGAATAGAGGAGAAAGGCCAAAAGGAAGGAGGCGCGCGTCCCTCCTTTGGTCCGAATTGGACAAGGGGTGCAGCCCCCTTTTCCTTCTCCCTCTCCACCTCTTTCCTTCTCTCCTACTCCGGAAAGGAAAGGGGAATCCTACTAGGACTTGGGAGTCCTAGTAGGACTCCCCACACTTGGCGCGCCCCCTCTAGGGTCAGCCTCTCCCTTGCTCCTTTATATACGGGGGCAGGGGGCACCCTAGGACACACAAGTTGACCAGTTGATCTCTCCCAACCGTGTTTGGTGCCCCCCTCCATAGAAACACACCTCGGTCATACCGTTGCAGTGCTTAGGCGAAGCCCTGCGCCGGTAGATACATCATATCCGTCACCACGCTGTCGTGCTGACGAAACTCTCCCGTGAAGCTCAACTGGATCAAGAGCTCGTGGGACGTCATCAAGTTGAACGTGTGCTGAACGCGGAGGTGCCGTACGTTCGGTACTTGATCGGTTGGATCGCAAAGAAGTTCGACTACATCAACCGCGTCACTAGACGCTTCCGCTCCTGGTCTACGAGGGTACGTAGACACACTCTCCCCTCGTTGCTATGCATCTAGTAGATAGATCTTGCGTGATCGTAGGAAATTTTGAAAATACTACGTTCCACAACACTTATACTGATCTTTCTTGGCCTTTCTGTCTTGTTCAAACTTCCATTTTTCTTCACCAATGAAAGCAGCCAACATGTGACTTTGACCAGGAGTGAGATTCATGTCAGGGAGAGGGGTATTGGGATCCTTGTGCCATAGATCAATTTAGTCGAGGATCTTCTTAGGATCCAACATGAGAGGCACAAAACTACCCTTGGTTCTAGCGGCCTTCATCTGTCTATCCTTGATGATTGCAGCAAGTTCTTCATCATCAGCTTCATCGTCATTAGATGGAATTTGAAAGGCCGCTTTCTTCTGAGGACTTGGCCTATTTCCACGGCCAGCAATGGTCTTCACTTTCAGCAAAGTTGGACCATGTGAAGATTGTGGTGGAGCTAATGAACTTGCAGAGGCTCTGAAGCAATTGAGAACCCGGTGGTCTTTTGACATGTCGCAAGGTGCACAGGAGTTGAGGACTTTGCAGCAGCAGCTGAAGATTGTGCCACAACAGAGGGAGTGGAGGCGGCCTTTGAGGAAGTTGCCTGAGGAATGCGTCCGGAAGACTTTGAGGAACTTGGCCTTGAAGGCATTGTTGTTGAGGAATTTGGCTTGACTATCGATTTCTTCAGCATGGCCTTCTTCGGCTTGCTTGTAGAGGCCTCAGCAGCAGAGGCAGCAGCAGCAGAGTCTTCATTGAATTTTTTCACTGCTTCTCTAACTGCACGTTGAAGCTTTGCTTGACGCTTGGCCCATTCCTTCAGAAATATCTCACCACGCCTGACGCTTGAGGGATCTGCAACTTGGCCTGGCGCCCAAGGAGGTCTTGTGCAAGGAGGGTTTACTGCGAATTTCTTCATGTACTTTGGAGTAACATAGTGGTACTCCATCCATTCCTTGGCCCATCTTCTCTCAATCCTCTGAATGCGCACTTTGCGCTAATTTTTGTTTTCTTTGCCATGAGTTTCCTCATCTGGTGTGCAATATTCATCATAGATGTCTTCAGGGATTTCAAATGCAGTGTTTGTCTCACATCTCTTTCCTCCCTTCTGTGGTCTCTTGCCTTCAGCCATTTCCCTCACTTGAGGATTTTTAACAATTGAGGTTTCTGAGGAAGTATGTAACTTTTCTTTGAGGAATGGTGCAAATGAGTTAAGTTGATGAGAACCTAGAGATTCAGCAGTAGACATTTGTACCTGTGAACAGAGTATAGGTGCGAAGAATTTGGAGAGGTCATATGCATTCTCAGAAATTTTTCAAAAGTATCAAGTTTGAGGAATTTGACCATGGGAGTCTTGAAGACTTTCACTAAGCATTCTTGCTTTAGGTTCCAGAGTTGTATAGA
The DNA here is from genome assembly GCA_902687465.1 of Secale cereale. NCBI lineage: Eukaryota > Viridiplantae > Streptophyta > Magnoliopsida > Poales > Poaceae > Secale > Secale cereale. Next base: position 27,968,739 of record LR738714.1, read on the forward strand.
TCAAATATCCACACAATTGAGGAATCATGAAGAAAAACACAACTTAGAGAAACAAATCAAGAACATATAGATTTTGGGTGTTTAGGTAGTGGGGAGTTGAAGAATAAACACCTTTTGAAGAAATTGTGAAAAACATGAGAATCAAGAAAGGGTAGCAAAATTAGATTTTAATTACCCTTGGTGAAGAACACGACGAACTGGGTGAGCTTTCGTGAAGCTCATCGGTCCAGATCTCCCACACCCTAACTTGGCAGAAGGAGACAGCTACGGCGGCGGTGGAGTGAAGATTTCCGCAGACGGCGCGAGTACGACGACGAGGAGGTTGAGGAAGCAAAGCTCTTCCTCACTGGCGTCGATGGAGAGTAGTGGCAGCGCTAGGTCTGAGAGCTCGAGCGAGATGGAGGTCGAGCAAAGTAAATGAGGTACGGTGAAAGAGGAGGGGTATATATAGCCACTGTGAAAAACTGCTCGTCCGAAGAAATTTGACGAACGAGCCCCTGCCCTTGGCTATCTAGCGACATGTTTCACCCACGTTCAAAGGAGTAAAGATAGTGGAGATCGTGGGAGAGTTGTTTAATCCATCGTGGGATGCAGAACGATTTGAGCGGCAAAAGCCGAAAATTTTGGATAAGAATATTTTAACGTTGCGTTCACAAATTCTTCAGCTGTCAAGGACACGATGAAGGTTTTGAACAAGCTTCAAATAGAACACATATGAAGAAATTGTGAATAGACTGGATTGAGTAAAGCATAGAGAGGGAAGGGTCCGATCACATTCACTTAGAGGAAATATCAACTTGAAGAATTAGCAATAAGTGAATGGTGTAGAGGACACAAATACTCAAAAAAATCCAATGAAGAACACCAGAAAAAGTTGAAGAAATTACAAATTTTGAGGAAATTGAAAAATTGAAGAATTTGCAAATTGAAGAAAAACTAAAATTCCAACTTTGGTTGGTGGCGTGACCCATCGTATAAGAATGATGATTTCAGACACCGCGTACAATTGTCGTAGGGCTCTGAGAATCAATTTCTTCATTAATTTCTTCACAGTTAGAGGGTTAGTCTTCATTGATTGAAGAAAAACATTACTTCGTGTGTAGCGCATCAAAGTCATCAATTTTGCATCAGTGTTAGGATGTATGTCCTTTCAAAGAACATTCGAAGATTCTAAGATATTTATCTCACACCGCAACTTGCAAAATCTCTTCTCATCCAAGGGCTTAGTGAAGATATCTGCCAGCTGATCTTTAGTCTTCACGTGGTAGATGGAGATGTCGCCCTTGAATACATGATCACGAAGAAAATGATGACGGATCTGGATGTGCTTTGTCTTTGAGTGCTGAACTGGGTTGTGAGCAATCTTGATGGCACTCTCATTGTCACAATAGAGTGGCACATTCTTCATGTTGACACCATAGTCCTTGAGTGTTTGCTTCACCCACAATAATTGAGCACAGCATGAACCAGCAGCTATGTACTCAGCTTCAGCAGTGGAGAGTGATACACAGTTCTGCTTCTTCGAGGACCAACATACTAAGGATTGTCCGAGGAAATGGCATGTGCCGGATGTAGACTTGCGATCCACTCGATCACCAGCATAGTCAGAGTCAGAATATCCAATGAGATCAAAATCAGAGCCCTTGGGATACCATAATCCAAGTGTTGGAGTGTGAGCTAGATATCTAAGAATATGCTTCACAGCCTTATGGTGTGATTCCTTCGGTGTAGCTTGAAATCGGGCACACATGCAAACACTAAGCATAATATCTGGCCTAGATGCAGATAGATACAATAAAGAGCCAATCATGGAGCGGTATACCTTTTGATCGAAGTCTTTACCATTTTCATCGGTGCACAATTGGCCATCTGTGGGCATAGGGATTTTGACGCCTTTGCAATCCTGCATGCCAAATTTCCTCAGAACATCCTTGAGGTATTTCTCTTGAGATATGAATATGCCATTGCGTTGTTGACGAATTTGAAGGCCTGGGAAGAATTTTAGCTCTCCCATCATGGACATTTGATATCTTCACGCATCATGTAGCCAAATTCGTCACTGTAACATTCATCAGTACAGCCAAAGATAATATCATCCACATAGATTTGACACACAAATAATTCATCATCATATGATTTAGTGAAAAGAGTTGGGTCAAGTGAACCGGGTTTGAAGCCTTTCTTCGTGAGGAATTCCTTCAAAGTATCATACCACGCCCGGGGGGCCTGCTTGAGGCCATAGAGGGCCTTGTTGAGTTTGAAGACTTTGTCAGAATGTTTAGGATCTTCAAAACCTGGGGGTTGAGCAACATATACTTCTTCCTCAAGCTTACCATTGAGGAATGCACTTTTCACATCCATTTGATATAAGATGATATTATGATGGTTAGCATAAGCAAGCAATATGTGAATAGCTTCAAGTCTAGCAACAAGAGCAAAGGTTTCATCAAAGTCAATTCCTTCAACTTGTGTGTAGCATTGAGCTACGAGACGAGCCTTATTCCTCACCACAAGGCCATTTTTATCTTGCTTGTTTCGGTAGATCCACTTGGTGCCAATGATATTGTGCTTCCGAGGATCTGGTCGCTTGACGAGTTCCCACACATGGTTGAGCTCAAATTGTACAATTCCTCTTGCATAGCTTGAATCGACTCAAGTTCCAAAAATGCCTCATCAACTTTGGTGGGCTCTGTGATAGAGACAAAAGCAAAGTGCCCACAAAAGTTAGATAAGTGTGAAGCTCTTGAGCGCGTGAGAGGACCTGGTGCATTGATGTCGTTGATGATTTTCTCGGTCTGCACTTCATTTGCGATACGAGGATGAGCTGGTTAACGACTTTGGTCTGGCTGAGCATATTCTTCAGCAACAGTTTCTTCAGGAGCACCAGAATGATTTTTTTCATTGTCAGCAATTACTTCTTCAGCTGATTCTTCAGTGGGGATGATATCTTCAGTATCTTTGAACTTGATGGATTCCTCAGGAGGTATTTCACATGTCACAGGAGGCATGTGCTCTCTTTGCGAGCCATTAGTTTGATCGAACCGCACATCTACAGTCTCAACAATCTTGTGGAGATGATTGATGAAAATTCTGTAGGTGTGCGAGCCCTTTCCGTAACCAAGCATAAAAACTTCATGTTCTTTCGGTACAAATTTGGAACTATGATGAGGATCTCTAACCCAACATTTAGCACCGAAGACTTTGAGATAACTCACATTGGGTTTCTTGACAGTCAGTAGTTCATATGAGGTTTTCTTGAGGAGTTTGTGACGATATACTCTGTTGATGATGTGGCACACAGTGTTGATACCTTAGGCCAGAACCGAAGAGGCCTCTTGTATTCATCAAGCATAGTGGGAGCCATCTCAACAAGAGTCCTGTTCTTGCGCTCCATAACACCGTTCTGCTGAGGAGTGTAAGGGGCTGATAGATCATGAGTAATACCAAGTTCATCAAGATAGTCGTCAAGACCAGTGTTCTTGAACTCGGTCCCATTGTCACTTCGGATATGCTTGATCTTCACACCGAAATTCATCGAGGCCCTTGAGGAAAGTTGCTTGAAGATTTCCTGCACTTCATGCTTAAATGTGATGATATGTACCCATGTATAACGAGAATAGTCATCAACAATGACAAAGCCATAAAGAGATGCCGCGTTTGTGAATGCAGAGTAATGTGTAGGGCCGAAGAGGTCCATGTGAAGCAATTCAAAAGGACGAGTGGTAGTCATGATAGTCTTTGAGGGATGCTTGGATTTGGTCATCTTTCCAGCTTCACAAGCCCCACAAAGATGATCTTTGAGGAATTGGCACCCTCAATTCCAAGGATATGCTTCTTCTTCTTCACAAGCATGTGCAAGTTCCTCATGCCAGCATGACCGAGTCGTCAATGCCATAGCCATCCTTCTAAAGCTTTTGCAAGTAGCCATGTGGCAGGCTGTGGTCCTCTAGAGAAATCAAAAATATACAAGTCTCCTCTCCTAAAGCCTTCGATGACTTTGGAATTGTCAGATTCTAGGACTACAACACAGCGATATTTGCCAAAGACAACAACCATATCAAGATCACAAAGCATTGAGACAGACATGAGGTTGAATCCAAGAGACTCGACAAGCATGACTTTGTCCATGTGTCGATCTTTTGAGTTTGCAACCTTACCTAGACCGAATACCTTGCTTTTTCCTTTGTCAGTGTAGGTAATATGCTTCAGGTGAGATGGAGATAAAGCAGAGTCCATCAATAGGTTCTTGTCGCCGGTCATGTGATTTGTGCATCCATTGTCGAGGACCCACTCAGTAGCTTTGAGGGAGTCATCCTGTAGAAGAATTAGTGCATCTTACAACTCATATGCTTCATAGTGAAGAATATGACATCAATTTCATCAGAATGAATTTCATCAATAAGAGCAATATATGAAGAATGAGGATGTGAGAAACGAATGAATCATTTCTACATGATTAGCTTGCATCCTTTCAAGCATTTTCAGGTCTCCAGCAAATTCTTCAAACGTTTAAGTTCGTCTGGAGACCTGACCCTGCATAAGAGGTTAGTTCTTTGTCTTCACCACCCACATCTGGAGGGGTGGCAAAGAGTTCATCATTCAGCGAGCACCAATTGAGAATGGTGGCATTGAAGCAAGTGCACTTTGTTTCGCAGGAGAGGGGTTAGTGAAGGAAATATGCCCTAGAGGCAATAATAAAGATGTTATTTGTATTTCCTTATATCATGATAAATGTATTTTATTCATGCTAGAATTGTATTAACCGGAAACTTAGTACATGTGTGGATACATAGACAAAACAGTATGTCCCTAGTATGCCTCTACTAGACTAGCTCATTGATCAAAGATGGTTATGTTTCCTAGCCATAGACATGAGTTGTCATTTGATCAACGGGATCACATCATTAGGAGAATAATGTGATGGACAAGACCCATCCGTTAGCATAGCACTATGATCGTTTAGTTTAACTGCTATTGCTTTCTTCGTGACTTATACATGTTCCTATGACTATGAGATTATGCAACTGCCGAATACCGTAGGAACACCTTGTGTGCTATCAAATGTCACAACGTAACTGGGTGATCATAAAGATGCTCTACAGGTGTCTCCGAAAGTATTCGTGGTGTTGGCATAGATCAAGATTAGGATTTGTCACTCCGAGTGTCGGAGAGGTATCTCTGGGCCCTCTCGGTAACACACATCACAATAAGCCTTGCAAGCAAAAGACTAATGAGTTAGTCACGAGATGATGTGTTACGGAACGAGTAAAGAAACTTGCTGGTAACGAGATTGAACTAGGTATAGAGATACCGACGATCGAATCTCGGGCAAGTAACATACCGTTTGACAAAAGGAACAACGTATGTAGTTATGCGGTTCTGACCGATAAAAGATCTTCGTAGAATATGTAGGAGCCAATATGAACATCCAGGTTCCGCTATTGGTTATTGACCGGAGATGAGTCTCGGTCATGTCTACATAGTTCTCGAACCCGTAGGGTCCGCACGCTTAACGTTTGATGACGATCGGTATTATGAGTTTATGAGTATTGATGTACCGAAGGTAGTTCGGAGTCTCGGATGAGATCACGGACATGACGAGGAGTCTCGGAATGTCCGAGACATAAAGATTGATATATTGGACGGCTATATTCGGACACCGGAAGTATACCGGAAAAGTTTCGGATTTATCGGGAATGCCGGAGGGGGTTACCGGAACCCCCTACGAGAGGGGATGGTCCATAGTGAGCCTAAAGGGAAAGAGAGAGGCAGCCCATAGGGCTGGCCGGCGCCCCCACCTAGGGTTCCTAGTTGGACTAGGATTGGGGGGGGGCGCCACCTCTCCTATTCCTTTCCCCCTTCTTCCTTTTGGTGAATCCTACTAGGAATAGGATTGCAATCCTATTCCTAGTAGGACTCCTTCCCTAGCCGCACCAGGAAGGGCCGGCCGTCCTCCCTCCCTTGCTCCTTTATATACGGGGGCAGGGGGGCACCCAAAGACACACAAGTTGAATTGTTTTAGCCATGTGCGGTGCCCCCCTCCACAGAATCACACCTCGGTCATACCGTCGCGGAGCTTAGGCGAAGCCCTGCGCCGGTGAACACATCATATCCGTCACCACGCCGTCGTGCTGACGAAACTCTCCCGTGAAGCTCAACTGGATCAAGAGCTCGTGGGACGTCATCAAGCTGAACGTGTGCTGAACGCGGAGGTGACGTACGTTCGGTGCTTGATCGGTTGGATCGGGAAGAAGTTTGACAACATCAACCGCGTCACTTGACGCTTCCGCTCCCGGTCTATGAGGGTACGTAGACACACTCTTCCCTCTCATTGCTATGCATCTGGTAGATAGATCTTGCGTGATCGTAGGAAAATTTTAAAATACTACGTTCCCCAACAGTGGCATCATGAGCCAGGTCTATGCGTAGATGATATGCACGAGTAGAACACAATGAGATTGTGGACGATACTAGTCATACTGCTTACCAGCATGTCATACTTTGCTTCGGCGGTATTGTGAGATGAAGCGGCCCGGACCGACATTAAGCGTACGCTTACGCGAGACTGGTTTCACCGTTACGAGCACTCATTGCTTAAAGGTGACTGGCGGGTGTCTGTCTCTCTCACTTTAGCTGAATCAAGTGTGGCTACGCTCGGTCCTTGTGAAGGTTAAAACAGCACATACTTGACGAAACATCGTTGTGGTTTTGTATGCGTAGGTAAGAACGGTTCTTGCTAAAGCCCGTAGCAGCCACGTAAAACTTGCAACAAACAAAGTAGAGGACGTCTAACTTGTTTTTGCAGGGCATGTTGTGATGTGATATGGTCAAGACATGATGAGTTATACGGTTTTGTATGAGATGATCATGTTTTGTAAAGTTATCGGCAACTGGCAGGAGCCATATGGTTGTCGCTTTATTGTATGAAATGCAATCACCATGTAATTGCTTTACTTAATCACTAAACGGTAGCGGTAGTCGTAGAAGCAATAGTTGGCGAGACGACAACGATGCTACGATGGAGATCAAGGTGTCGCGCCGGTGACGAAGGTGATCATGACGGTGCTTTGGAGATGGAGATCAAAAGCACAAGATGATGATGGCCATATCATGTCACATATTTTGATTGCATGTGATGTTTATCTTATTATGCTTCTTATTTTGCTTAGAACGACGGTAGCATTATAAGATGATCCCTTACTAAATTTCAAGGTATAAGTGTTCTCCTTGAGTATGCACCGTTGCGAAAGTTCGTCGTGCCGAGACACCACGTGATGATCGGGTGTGATAAGCTCTACGTTCAAATACAACGGGTGTAAGCCAGTTTTGCACACGTAGAATACTCGGGTTAAACTTGACGAGCCTAGCATATACAGATATGGCCTCGGAACACTGGAGACCGAAAGGTCGAGCGTGAATCATATAGTAGATATGATCAACATAAGATGTTCACCATTGAGACTACTCCATCTCACGTGATGATCGGACATGGTTTAGTTGATTTGGATCACGTGATCATTTAGATGACCAGAGGGATGTCTATCTAAGTGGGAGTTCTTTAAATTAATATGATTAAATTGAACTTTAATTTATCATGAACTTAGTCCTGATAGTTTTGCATATCTATGTCGTTGTAGATCAATGGCCCGTGCTACCGTTCCTTTGAATTTTAATGCATTCCTAGAGAAAGCTAAGTTGAAAGATGATGGTAGCAATTACACGGACTGGGTCCGTAACCTGAGGATTATCCTCATTGCTGCACAGAAGAATTATGTCCTTGAAGCACCGCTAGGTGACAAGCCCCCTTCCGCTAATGTAGACGCTTTGAACGTCTGGCAGTCGCGGTCTGATGACTACACGATAGTTCAGTGTGCCATGCTTTACGGCTTAGAACCGGGACTTCAACGACGTTTTGAACGTCATGGACCATATGAGATGTTCCAGGAGTTGAAGTTAATATTTCAAGCAAATGCCCTAATTGAGAAATATGAGATTTCCAATAAGTTCTACAGCTGCAAGATGGAGGAGAATAGTTCTATCAGTGAACACTTGCTCATAATGTCTGGGTACTACAATCATATGACTCAACTTGGTTGCAAAGTTGACGAGGATAGTGTTATTGATAGAGTTCTTCAATCACTGCCACCAAGCTATAAAGGCTTCGTGATGAACCATAACATGCAAGGGATGCAAAAGACAATTCCCGAGCTCTTCGCTATGCTCAAAGCTGCGGAGGTAGAAATCAAAAAGGAGCATCAAGTGTTGATGGTTAGCAAGACCACTAGTTTCAAGAAAAAGGGCAAGGGAAAGAAAGGGAACTTCAAAAAGAATAGCAAGTCAGTTGCTACTTCCACGAAGAAACCCAAATCTGGAGCCAAGCCTGAAACTGAGTGCTTCTACTGCAAGGGGACTGGACACTGGAAGCGGAACTGCCCCAAGTATTTGGCGGATAAGAAGGATGGCAAGATGAACAAAGGTATATGTGATATACATGTTATTGATGTGTACCTTACTAATGCTCGTAGTAGTACCTGGGTATTTGATACCGGTTTGGTTGCTAATATTTGTAACTCGAAACAGGGACTACGGATTAAACGAAGATTAGCTAAGGATGAGGTGACAATGCGCGTGGGAAATGGTTCCAAAGTCGATGTGATCGCCGTCGGCACGCTACCTCTACATCTACCTTCGGGATTAGTTTTAGACCTAAATAATTGTTATTTGGTGCCAGCGTTGAGCATGAACATTATATCTGGATCTTGTTTATTGCAAGACGGTTATTCATTTAAATCAGAGAATAATGGTTGTTCTATTTTGATGAATACTATCTTTTATGGTCATGCACCCTTAAAGAGTGGTCTATTCTTATTGGATCTCGATTGTAGTGATACACATATTCATAAACCAAAAGATGCAAGGTTAATAATGATAGTGCAACTTATTTGTGGCACTGCCGTTTAGGTCATATTGGTGTAAAACGCATGAAGAAACTCCATAAAGATGGACTTTTCGAATCACTTGATTATGAATCACTTGGTGCTTGCGAACCATGCCTCATGGGCAAGATGACTAAAACTCCGTTCTCCGGAACTATGGAGCGAGCAACAGATTTGTTGGAAATCATACATACTGATGTATGTGGACCAATGAGTGTTGATGCTCGCGGCGGGTATCGTTATTTTCTGACCTTCACTGATGATTTGAGCAGATATGGGTATATCTACTTAATGAAGCACAAGTCTGAAACATTTGAAAAGTTCAAAGAATTTCAGAGTGAAGTAGAGAATCATCGTAACAAGAAAATAAAGTTTCTACGATCAGATCGTGGAGGAGAATATTTGAGTTACGAGTTTGGTCTTCATTTGAAACAATGTGGAATAGTTTCACAACTCACGCCACCTGGAACACCACAACGTAATGGTGTGTCCGAACGTCGTAATCGTACTTTATTAGATATGGTGCGATCAATGATGTCTCTTACCGATTTACCACTATCGTTTTGGGGTTATGTCTTAGAGACAGCTACATTCACGTTAAATAGGGCACCATCTAAATCCGTTGATATGACACCTTATGAACTTTGGTTTAGCAAGAAACCAAAGTTGTCGTTTCTTAAAGTTTGGGGCTGCGATGCTTATGTGAAAACACTTCAACCTGATAAGCTCGAACCCAAGTCGGAAAAATGTGTCTTCATAGGATACCCAAAAGAGACTGTTGGGTACACCTTCTATCACAGATCCGAAGGCAAAATATTCGTTGCTAAGAACGGATCCTTTCTAGAAAAAGAGTTTCTCTCGAAAGAAGTGAGTGGGAGGAAAGTAGAACTTGATGAGGTAATTCTACCTTCTCCGGGATTGGAAAGTAGTACATCACAGGAAATTGTTCCAGTGATTCCTACACCAATTAGTGAGGAAGTTAATGATAATGATCATGAAACTTCAGATCAAGTTTCTGCTGAACGTCGTAGATCAACCAGAGTACGTTCCGCACCAGAGTGGTACGGCAACCCAGTTCTGGAAATCATGTTACTAGACCATGATGAACCTACGAACTATGAGGAAGCGATGATGAGCCCAGATTCCGCAAAATGGCTTGAAGCCATGAAAACTGAGATGGGATCCATGTATGAGAACAAAGTATGGACTTTGGTTGACTTGCCCGATGATCGGCAAGCCATCGAAAATAAATGGATCTTCAAGAGGAAGACTGACGCAGACGGTAATATTACTGTTTACAAAGCTCGACTTGTTGCAAAAGGTTTTCGACAAGTTCAAGGAGTTGACTACGATGAGACTTTCTCACCTGTAGCGATACTTAAGTCTGTCCGAATCATGTTAGCAATTGCCACATTTTATGATTATGAAATCTGGCAAATGGATGTCAAAACTACATTCCTAAATGGATATCTCAAAGAAGAGTTGTATATGATGCAACCAGAAGGTTTTGTCGATCCAAAAGGTGCTAACAAAGTATGCAAGCTCCAGCGATCCATCTATGGACTGGTGCAAGCATCTCGGAGTTGGAATATACGCTTTGATGAGGTGATCAAAGCATATGGTTTTATACAGACTTTTGGAGAAGCCTGTATTTACAAGAAAGTGAGTGGGAGCTCTGTAGCATTTCTAATATTATATGTAGATGACATATTGTTGATTGGAAATGATATAGAATTTCTGGATAGCATAAAAGGATACTTGAATAAAAGTTTTTCAATGAAAGACCTCGGTGAAGCTGCTTATATATTAGGTATCAAGATCTATAGAGATAGATCAAGACGCTTAATTGGACTTTCACAAAGCACATACCTTGATAAGATTTTGAAGAAATTCAAAATGGATCAGTCAAAGAAAGGGTTCTTGCATGTTTTACAAGGTATGAAGTTGAGTAAGACTCAATGCCCGACCACTGCAGAAGATAGAGAGAAAATGAAAGTCATTCCCTATGCCTCAGCCATAGGATCTATCATGTATGCAATGCTGTGTACCAGACCTGATGTGTGCCTTGCTATAAGTCTAGCAGGGAGGTACCAAAGTAATCCAGGAGTGGATCACTGGACAGCGGTCAAAAACATCCTAAAGTATCTGAAAAGAACAAAGGATATGTTTCTCGTATATGGAGGTGGCAAAGAGCTCGTCGTAAACGGTTACGTCGATTCTAGCTTTGACACTGATCCGGATGACTCAAAGTCACAAACCGGATATGTATTTTTATTGAACGGTGGAGCTGTCAGCTGGTGCAGTTCCAAGCAGAGCGTCGTGGCAGGATCTACGTGTGAAGCGGAATACATAGCTGCTTCGGAAGCAGCAAATGAAGGAGTCTGGATGAAGGAGTTCATATCCGATCTAGGTGTAGTACCTAGTGCATCGGGTCCAATGAAAATCTTTTGTGACAACACTGGAGCCATAGCCTTGGCGAAGGAATCCAGGTTTCACAAGAGAACAAAGCACATCAAAAGACGCTTCAATTCCATCCGCGATCTAGTCAAGGAGGGAGACATAGAGATTTGCAAAATACATACGGATCTGAATGTTGCAGACCCGTTGACTAAGCCTCTTCCACGGGCAAAACATGATCAGCACCAAGACTCCATGGGTGTGAGGATCATCACTTTGTAATCTAGATTATTGACTCTAGTTCAAGTGGGAGACTGAAGGAAATATGCCCTAGAGGCAATAATAAAGATGTTATTTGTATTTCCTTATATCGTGATAAATGTCTTTTATTCATGCTAGAATTGTATTAACCGGAAACTTAGTACATGTGTGGATACATAGACAAAACAGTATGTCCCTAGTATGCCTCTACTAGACTAGCTCATTGATCAAAGATGGTTATGTTTCCTAGCCATAGACATGAGTTGTCATTTGATCAACGGGATCACATCATTAGGAGAATGATGTGATGGACAAGACCCATCCGTTAGCATAGCACTATGATCGTTTAGTTTAACTGCTATTGCTTTCTTCATGACTTATACATGTTCCTATGACTATGAGATTATGCAACTCCAGAATACCGTAGGAACACCTTGTGTGCTATCAAACGTCACAACGTAACTGGGTGATCATAAAGATGCTCTACAGGTGTCTCCGAAAGTATTCGTGGTGTTGGCATAGATCAAGATTAGGATTTGTCACTCCGAGTGTCGGAGAGGTATCTCTGGGCCCTCTCGGTAACACACATCACAATAAGCCTTGCAAGCAAAAGACTAATGAGTTAGTCACGAGATGATGTGTTACGGAACGAGTAAAGAAACTTGCCGGTAACGAGATTGAACTAGGTATAGAGATACCGACGATCGAATCTCAGGCAAGTAACATACCGTTTGATAAAAGGAACAACGTATGTAGTTATGCGGTTCTGACCGATAAAAGATCTTCGTAGAATATGTAGGAGCCAATATGAACATCCAGGTTCCGCTATTGGTTATTGACCGGAGATGAGTCTCGGTCATGTCTACATAGTTCTCGAACCCGTAGGGTCCGCACGCTTAACGTTTGATGACGATCGGTATTATGAGTTTATGAGTATTGATGTACCGAAGGTAGTTCGGAGTCCCGGATGAGATCACGGACATGACGAGTAGTCTCGGAATGTCCGAGACATAAAGATTGATATATTGGACGGCTATATTCGGACACCGGAAGTATACCGGAAAAGTTTCGGATTTATCGAGAATGCCGGAGGGGGTTACCGGAACCCCCTACGAGAGGGGATGGTCCATAGTGGGCCTAAAGGGAAAGAGAGAGGCAGCCCATAGGGCTGGCCGGCGCCCCCACCTAGGGTTCCTAGTTGGACTAGGATTGGGGGGGCGCCACCTCTCCTATTCCTTTCCCCCCTTCTTCCTTTTGGTGAATCCTACTAGGAATAGGATTGCAATCCTATTCCTAGTAGGACTCCTTCCCTAGCTGCACCAGGAAGGGCCGGCCGTCCTCCCTCCCTTGCTCCTTTATATACGGGGGCAGGGGGGCACCCAAAGACACACAAGTTGAATTGTTTTAGCCGTGTGCGGTGCCCCCCTCCACAGAATCACGCCTCGGACATACCGTCGCGGAGCTTAGGCGAAGCCCTGCGCCGGTGAACACATCATATCCGTCACCACGCCGTCGTTCTGACGAAACTCTCCCGTGAAGCTCAACTGGATCAAGAGCTCGTGGGACGTCATCAAGTTGAACGTGTGCTGAACGCGGAGGTGCCGTACGTTCGGTGCTTGATCGGTTGGATCGCGAAGAAGTTCGACAACATCAACCGCGTCACTTGACGCTTCCGCTCCCGGTCTACGAGGGTACGTAGACACACTCTTCCCTCTCGTTGCTATGCATCTGGTAGATAGATCTTGCGTGATCATAGGAAAATTTTAAAATACTACGTTCCCCAACAGTTAGAGTATGAATATGAGTAAGCAGAGAAATTCTTCGAGGACTTATGAACATAATGATTTGAAGAATAATGCACATATTCATAATCCTTATTCTTTCCCTGCGAAACAAATGTGTTAGCACGATGATGATCATATGAGGAATTTGATCCACTTGAGCAATTTGGTCCATATGAGGATTTGGATCCATATGAAGAATTTGATCTGGGGTTCATGTTCTTCAGGTGGTGTCATGAGGACATTCACTTGAAGATTTTAAGGTGTCTCTTAGGGACCCAGATTTTCTTCATAGAGGGGCCATTCCTGCAGTTAGTTCCAACATATCTAGCAAATACTTCATCATTCTGATTTTTGAACAGTTTATTGTTGGAGTAAAATGACTCATTAGAAGAATGTGAAGATTCACAAGTAAAGCCAGGTAAGGTAGATGGATCTACGGGAGGTCCTTTTGCAGCAACCCATGAGGTTTTGGGATACTACTCAGGTTTCCAGTAGGTCCCATAAACATTGAGTTTCCTTTCAAATGCAATACCCTATTTCCTAGGGTTCCTGTTCAGAATCTGCTTTTTAAGCACATCACAAAGAGTGTGATGACCTTTGAGGCTTTTGTACATGCATGTCACATACAGTTCCTTCAATCCTGCATTTTCGTCAGTAGCATCGGTGTTTTCCTCAGTTGAGGAAATTGTCACCACAGAAACAGTTGAAGAATTTTTAGCAGTAAAAGCATTTGAACTTTCAGGTGAGGTTGCAGTTTCATGTTCAATGCATTTTAGACATGGTGGAGTGAATTCCTCCCGAGCGGTGCTGATCTGTTGAGCAAGCAATGAATCACGTTCCTTCTGAAGATCTTCATAACTCACCCTAAGCTTTTCAAGATCTTGCTTTCTTTGAAGAAATTTATAAGAAAGTTTCTCATGATCAGTTAGGAGAGTGTTATGAATATCCTGAAGGTTATCAAACTTGGACTAAAGTCTCTGAAGATTCTCAGTCAAGATTTTAGAACGATCCAATTCCTCACCCAATAGGTCATCACTTCTTTCAAGCAGATTTTGAACCTTATCAAATGCTTTTTGCTGTTTTATGGCAATTTTAGCAAGTTTGGAATAGCTAGGTTTGAGGTTATCATCAGATTCATCTTCACTAGAATCAGAGGAGGGACGGTTGAGTACCCTGGCACCTTTTGCCATGAAGCAATAGGTGGGAGCGTAGTCATCGTTGCCGTTGTCAGCAGAGTCAGGGAAGTCATTTTCCTCGGTGTTGAAGATGGACTTGCTGACGAATGCGGTAGAGAGAGCTAGGCTCGCCAAACCAGAGTATGGTTCCTCAGATTCCTCCACTTCCTCATTTTCTTCAGATTCAGCTGAGTCCATTTCCTTGTCAATGAATGCCCGAGCTTTGTTGGAACTGCTCTTCTTGTTAGAGGAAGACCTTGAAGATTTTGATGATGAGGAATTTGAAGATTTCTTCTTTTTCTTCGAGTCGTCTGAGCTGTAATCCTTGTATTTCTTCTTCTTCGATTCCATTGCCCACTGAGGACAATCAGTGATAAAGTGACCAGGTTTCTTGCATTTGTGGCAAGTCCTCTTCTTGGGATCGCGAGATGAAGAATCGGATCTCAAGTCATCACTTCTTGAAGATTTTACGAAGCGACCACATCTTGAGAACTTCTGAAATTTCCTCATGAGCATTGCTAGCTACTGGCTTAGTTCTTCAAGATCGCCAAGGGTGCTATCAGAATCTTCCCCTTCAGATGAGGAAACTGCCTTGGCCTTTAGTGCACATGATCTATCATAGCTTGGACCATAGAGATCTCTCTTCTCGGCAAGTTGGAACTCATGAGTGTTCAACCTCTCAAGAATATCAGCTCGATCAAGTGACTTGTAGTCTCCACGCTCTTGAATCATCAGTGCCAGAGTGTCAAATGAGGAGTCAAGTGATCTTAGCAGTTTCTTCACCGCCCCGTGGTCTGTGATGTCTATAGCACCAAGTGATTGTAGCTCGTTTGAGATGTTAGTGAGGCGATCGAAGGTTTGCTGAACGTTTTCGTTGTCGAGCCTTTTGAAGCAGTTGAAGAGATTGCGAAGAACATCAACTCGAGAGTCACGTTGAGTTGAGGCTCCTTCGTTGACCTTGGCAACCTGTCCCAGATGAGTTTTGCAGTCTCCAAAGCACTCACTCTGCCATACTGCCCTTTGCTCAGATGGCCACATATGATATTCTTCGCTTGAGAGTCGAGTTGCTTGAATTTCTTCACATCAGCAGCATTCACGGAAGGTGAGATGGATGAAACACCAGTTTCCACAACGTACCAAAGATCGTTGTCAATTGCCTCAAGATGCATGCGCATCTTGTTCTTCCAGTAGGGGTAGTTCGTCCCATCAAAGGTAGGACACCCAACCGAAACTTTGATCATACCTGCAGTTGACATAACTAAAACTCCAGGAAGTTAAACCAAAATCACACAGAACAAGGGAGTACCTTGCTCTGATACCAATTGATAGTGCGTTATATCGACTAGAGGGGGTGAATAGGCGATTTTTACAAATTTGTCACTGAGGAAATACTAGCTGAGGAATTTCCTAAGCATCAAACTACTTAGCAGCAGAATAGATACTCAAGTGCATGCATAACAAGACAGTAGCATGGTCATCATGATGATATGAAAGCAAGCACAGAGTACAAGTAGTGTAAACAGGATAAGCAGGCTGAAGACTGAGGACTAAAGAAATTGGGTTGAGGAAATTGAGAAAGTCTTATTTCAAAGTCTTGAAACAAAATAGATCAAGTTCATCAACACATGAATGAGTAAATGGAAGAGTTGAGTAAATAGAACCAGTAGGGCTTGATGAAGACAATGATTTGTTAGACCAATTCCAACTGTTGTGACAGTTGTACGTCTGGTTAGGGCGGCTAGGTATTTAAACCTGAGGACACATAGTCCGGGACACCTAGTCCTGGACACACAGTCCAAGACACCAAGTCCTCATCATATTTCCCTTGAGCTAAGGTCACACAGACCTCACCCAATCACTCATGGTAAGTCTTCACAGGTGACTTCCAAACCTTCACAGACTTGGTCACTCGGCGATCCACAATTCCTCTTGGATGCTCTAGACCATTGACGCCTGACCGTCTAGAAGATCACAGTCTTCAAAGGTAACAAGCGTCAGTTCCACACAGGAACACTCTCTTCAGTGATGCTCAATCACTTTGGGGTCTTAGGTGTTTGGGTTTTGGGTTTTTCCTCACTTGATGATTTTCACTTGAAGTCCTCGGAGGATGGGTTGCTCTAATGACAAGTGTCAGTTTCTCTCGGAGCAGCCAACCAACTAGTGGTTGTAGGGGGCGGCTCTTTATATCCTACGGAGCAGCCCAACATGATAAGACATAAATGCCCTTAAATGATATGACTGTTAGGTGGATAGGATATTTGGGACAGCTGGCTCTTAGCACAGCAACGATCGGAAATTTGAGCTCTCAAATTCCTCAGGGCTATCATGTTCCTCACTTGTAGGCAATTCGCACTAGCGAATTCCTAACTCCTCAGTCAGAACAAATTCCTCAGAGAACTGAAGAACTTCGTCCCTGCCACTGAAGAAATTGACTGAACTGTATGAGATTTCCAATGGCTTCACTCGAAAGGATTGGGTAGTGTAGGCTTTGAGTTGAGCATCACTTGGAAATATGTTTCCTTAGTTTTACCTCGACCCCCTTTAACAGTACGGTGTTTCCTATGACTCAAGAAAGAGAAAATGAAACTACGAAAACAAAAGTCTTCACGCTTCATAATCCTCGCATGAATATCCAAGTCTTCAAGGTTGCACCAATTTCCTCACTTTCAAAGTCTTCAAGAAAACCAAAGGCTTCAACTGAAGACATACATTTTTAGGGGTCGACTTTCTTTGTAAATATCAAACTCCTCATAGACTTTTAGGACCTGTGTACACTCACAAACATATTAGTCCCTTAACCTATAAGTCTTCAATTCACCAAAATCACTAAGGGGCACCAGATGCACTTACAAAAAGGACTACAATTGACCCCCTATACTTGTGGGTCATCGGGCATCAAACCCGTACACTTTGGCAACCCTTGGGAGCGGTCACCAGAACCCGTACTAATTGCTCAGGGCAATCTCCACAACAAATTTGAGACCTCGACGCTTGCTCGGAGCTTTACACTACAATGATTGAGCTCCGAGACACCACCAATCATCTAGCTCGCCCAAGCACCTAAGAGGAACAAGCTCTAGGGTACCACTCACCCAAGAGTAATAAGCTTCTCAACTTTTCACTTCCATGTATCACCGTGGACAACTCAAAGCGATGCAACTAATGCAATGGTAAGTACACATGAAGTGGTCAAGTACCTCACACCCAAATCCCACCAAAGCAACAAAATCTATGGAGGAATATGAGAGGAAGAACAAGAAGATCACAAAGAACTCCAAGATCTAGATCCAAGGAGTTCCCTCCCATACAGGAGAAAGTGATTGGTGGAAACATAGATCTAAATCTCCTCTCTCTTTTACCTCAAGAACTAGCAAGAATCATTGGAGGCATTGAAAGATAGCAAGCTCGAGGAAGGTCAACAATGGGGGCAAAACATGAGCTCCAAGGATAAGGTCCATTAGGGAAGATGACCCTCTTTTATAGGTGGTGATAAATCCAACAGTTATGTGCTCAGACAGCACTCAAGCAGCAGTACACATAACAGAGGCTGGTACTGTAGTCGGAGCGGTACTAACGCCCTACATCTGTTCTACAACCGCTTAGGCAAAGAGGGCAACCAAAATCCAGCACATAAGGTATTTCCTATACGGTACTAGGTGCGGTAGTAGAGTGCATAAAGTACCGCTAAAAGAAAATAGGCAACATAAAGTAGCACAGAAAGGATTTGCCAAGCGGTAGTAGCAATGGTAGTCATAGTGGAAGTACCGCTTAAGCGGTACTACCGTGGTACCGAGCGGTACTACTGCCTGAGCATAGAAAAACTGACCTGAGACAAAAACTGCCATAACTTCTGCAAACGGGCTCCGAAATGAGCAAACTTAAGCTTCGTTATAGTAAGAAGTGGCAGGGGAGATATGCCTATGATATAGAGATGTGAAACTTCTATGAATGAATAACATGCATAAACTCCATCATCAAAAACATCATAGAAGAAGCAAATGAACTCCGTTTTTCATGATCTTGAGCTTGTCGTGAAGATGAGCTCCCTACGAATGATACGATCAAGCTGCTTACTTGGGAGACCCCTTGATAGTACAGCAATGATAATATAACCCGGTCTTCCAACTACCACCATGAGAACGGTAAAATATAAAACCTATCAAGGGAAACTTTTTCCTTACACATAGTCCACTTGAGCTAGATGATGAAGTTCGTGACTTCCTCAAGTTGGACCACCTTTCTTGATTGTGTCAGCTCGATGAACACAAGTAGATTACTACCCCATACTCCACTATGGGTGAGCCACTCTTCAACACATCTTTACAAGTCCATTGTCCACAATGGATGGCAAGCTGCAGCACGATCTCTTCATGATGCTCCACTTGAACTTGCACACCTCTTGATGGCGATCACCACTTGATGTCATCCTCCATGTGTTGTATGAGATCTTCTTCTTGACACAAGCCTCTTCGAATAAGTTGCAGAGCATGTTGTAAACTTCCTTGAGTTTCATCGACAACTTCGAGATCATCGGGTGCACTCTCAACTACTCAATAATTTTGTGGAGCATATGTCGATCCAGATCGAAAACCATTAAAATTAATGTTCAACTATGCACTAGATATGCATTGAAAACTTCTACTATGCACATGCAACTACTCAATAATCTTGTGGTGCATATGTGGATCCACACCCATAAACCATCACTCTGAATAATACTGATGTTTCAACTTTCAACTATTTCTTTCATTTGAATTATTTCGTGTTGAATTATTGTTCTTTATGTTCATTGTTGTGTGCTATTTGTATGGTTGAATGATCTACTTGCATGGAATTGTGGTTTTTAAGATGAGGGGTGTGGTTGTCTAGGCGGCCAGGCCAAAAAAATGGGGGCTCACCAGCTACTGTCCGTTGCACGCACCCGCGGACATATAGGGATCACATTAGGCAAGTGTGGTTGGAGATGGTCTAACTTGCCAATTGGGCCTAGTACTTTTGTTAGATTTGGTATGCTTACATGCACTATGGTAAGGTTGCATGCAATGGGAGAGTACGCGGGAGGGAAAGCTGCATGCATAATTCCTCTCCTATCCCCCTCTTCAAAACCTGCATTTAAACTAGTTTAATTTTACTATTTCCATAATATCTGAAATCAAATCCATAGAAATTATATTGTCTCAAAGGAAATTAAACACACATTTCAATTATTTCACTAAATTCAAAAAATAATGGAAAAGCATTTCAATTATTTTACTCAATTTCAGAAGAACAAAATTAACACATATTTTAATAATTTCTCAATCTTAGAAAATATTGCACTTCCATTTAGACTTATTTTATTTATTTCACATACATTAGGAAAATATTTCAATTATGTAACAACAAATTGATCATGTAATTCAAATATTGTACTCAATTTCACAAAGAAAAATAAACACATATTTGAAGTATACAATCAATTTCAGAAATCTTTAAACACATATT
The DNA here is from genome assembly GCA_902687465.1 of Secale cereale. Taxonomy (NCBI): domain Eukaryota; kingdom Viridiplantae; phylum Streptophyta; class Magnoliopsida; order Poales; family Poaceae; genus Secale; species Secale cereale. The sequence continues at coordinate 27,988,776 of LR738714.1, forward strand.
CAATTATTTCACTCGGTTTTAGAATATATTAAACAGACATTTTATACATATTTCGATTAGTTTTAGTCAATCTCTACTACCTAAAAGAATCATAAGGTTCCCTCTCCCGTCTTACGTCTAGAAAAAACTTCCACCCCACGTCTTCGTCCGTGCCCTCCTTCATTTTTTCTGTAGTTAACAATTTTCCTAGATCAATCATGTTTATGTTCTTCCTAAAAATCAGGGATTTGTTTCACTTTCCCAGAGCAACCGACATCCTCTTCCATACGCTTTCTCCTTCACATGACGCCGCTACCGATCTGCTCACCTTCCTATTCTCCCCCAGGCCCAGGGCTGGCCCTGATGTTCGAGGGGCCCTGGTGCGAGATAACAGAGCGGGGACTTCATGCACATTCAATTGTAAAACCACTATTTTTTAGTTTTATTTAATTTTCCATGAAAATTATTGTGTGGGTCATAGAAATATGTTCATTTGTTTCAATGATATACAATACAAAGTACAAACTACTCATCTTAGTTCATCAAGGCTAAGATATGTCTTAAGGGCAAACATTTTAACGGGAGATCGCGCCTGTCACTTTCCAACTCAAAACCATTGTGGATTGGATTGTACGTAGTTGACTCATGGGCTACAAGCTGCAAATTATGAGCAGTTTTTTTGTTTGAAATCCACCCAATAAACGAGGTAGGATTTGATAGAATTAATTATGGTTTTGTCTCTAGTTATTGCACATCTAAGTGACTCAATTAAACTAGGAAGAAAAAGGAAATAGACTAATGAAAATGCTTACACGAATCTTCACGTAAATTCAATGGTATGAGACTTAGACGTGCAATACTTAGGGCACATCTAGATGTGCTCTAGGGGCACTGCTACGCGTCGGTCGGTGGATCTTTTGAAAAGATCCACCGCATCATAGGCCATCAGATCTCAGAAAATCTAGCGGTTGATGTACTTCGCAACAAAGACCTTGTTGCAGAAATATTTGCAACATAGGTTGTGTTGTGGAATTTTTTTCGTAACATAGGTTGTGTTGCTAAAAAAATTGCAACATAAATTATGTTGCGGGATATTTTATGCAACATAAGCAGTGTTGCATATATTTTTGTCTTCACTTTTTTTCTGCAACAAGCATCATGTTGTGGAATAATTTTTGCAACCTAGGTAATGTTGCTGAAAAGATAGAGATGAGAGACTTGGAGAGAAACAAGATATTTGACGATGGGATAAGTCTCGTCTTACCTTGCGTGAGGCCTTGAGGACACATGGCGCTTAAACAAGGTGGCGGACATGCCGATTGTTTTCAGCCAGTTGACGCTGAACCTGCTACACGTCGGCCGGCAGATCTTTTCAAAAGATCCGCTGCATCACAGGTCATCAAATCTCAGACAATCTGGCAGTTGGTGTACTTTGCAACAAAGACCTTGTTGCAGAAACATTTACAACATAGGTTGTGTTGCAGAATTTTTTTGTAACATTGGTTTTGTTGCTAAAAAAATTTGCAACATAAATTATGTTGCAGGATATTTTATGCAACATAAGCAGTGCTGCGGATTTTTTGTCTTCACTTTTTTTATGCAACAAGCATCATGTTGTGGAATAATTTTTGCAACATACGTAACATTGCAGAAAAGATAGAGATGAGAGACTTTGAGAGAAACGAGATGTTTGACGAATAGACAAGTCTTGTCTTTTCTTGCGTGAGGCCTTGATGACACATGGTGCTTAAACAAGGTGGCGAACATGCCGATTGTTTTCACCGGTTGACACTGAAACTGCAACGCGTTGGCCGGCGGATCTTTTTAAAAGATCCGCCGCATCGCAGGCCACCAGATCTCAGACAATCTAGCGGTTGGTGTACTTTGCAACAAATACCTTGTTGCAGAAACATTTGCAACATAGGTTTTGTTACAGAATTTCTTCCGTAACATAGGTTGTGTTGCTAAAAAAATTTGCAACATAAATTATGTTGCGGGATATTTTATGCAACATAAGCAGTGTTGCAGATTTTTTTTGTCTTCACTTTCTTTTCTGCAACAAGCATCATGTTGCGGAATAATTTTTGCAACATAGGTAACGTTGCACAAAAGTTAGAGATGAGAGACTTGGAGAGAAATGAGATGTTTTACGAAGAGATAAGTCTCGTCTTTCCTTGCGTGAGGTCTTGAGGACACATGGTGCTTAAACAAGGTGGCGGACATGCCGACTATTTTCAGCCGGTTGACGTTGAACATTTCCCTTTAGCAAAACTGATTAATTAGTATAGATTAGTTGTCAAAACTATATCACCTATCCGCTTGCATGCATGGCGGCCCAACCGGGAGGGAGTATTCATGTGGTACTCCAATTACTATTTTTAATGACTGAACACATAGAGTAAGAGCATCTCTAGCAGACCCCGCATCCCGCCTCGATCCGCAAAATAACCGCCAAAATACGGGTCGGGACGGGAAAACATGCACGATCAGACACCGCAATCGTGGCCGACCCGTAAAAAATTTTTAGGGGTGCGGCAAAAGATCTCCCCCGACCTCTAGACTCACGTGTTGGGAGGACGGCCCGAGCTTGGCCCCTATCCACAGCGAGATTTGGCGGGAGGGACATTTCCGCGGGGCCGTACCCGTTCCCCCCGCCCTCCGTCACCATTGCCCCGCCACCTCCCGCTCTGGTGCATCTTCTCCAGCCGTCCTTCGCCGCCATGGATGACCCCCTGATGTCCCCCATCACCGTTGAGGTCACGCACGCTCAATCCCCTCGGGCGGATCTCGTTGCCGGCCATGTTGGCCCCGTCGTCGCCCATGGCACCGTTGCGCCTGCCCACAAGCGGCAGGGCAACGTGGTTGTGCAAGGCGGGAATCCGGCTGCCCCCGTCGTGAAGGCCCGCGCTTCGGGCGCCAATGCCGTTGTGCGATCCCGTCCGCCAGCGGAGAAGGTCGGCAAGGTCTGCGGCGTAAAGCAAAAGAAGGTTCCAACAAAGAGGCCGCCTCCTTCATCCACTCCCTCCGCCCCGGAAAGAGGTTCCCCGTCGATGTCGCTTGACGGTGCTGCTCCCACCGCAAGCGAGGTGTTTGACGAAATGCCCGGAAGGTATGCCTCTTCGTTCATGGCAATTTTCTTTGCTTTTCGCCATTTGCGATAGCTCCTGACTTGTTGTCGTTCACTATAGCGGTGGTTCGAAGAATGCAACTACCGAGTCCGTGAACTTGTTGGACACCAACGCCGTTGACATCGAACAAGCCCCGTTCGCCGCAATCGATTACAATGAAATGGAGGGTGGCGTGGATGATCATGGTGGTGATGAAGAAGTGGAGGAGATCGATGAGGGGGCATATGAGCAATCACAAACAAAAAGTGGAAAAAGCCAAAGATCAAAGAACTACACGATCTTGAAAGATCAAATCTTGATCCGGGCATGGAGTGCGGTGTCTCTTGATGCATGCACGGGTACTTCTCACACCGCCAAGAGGTATTGGCAAAGGATCAAAGAGCAATACTTCTGCATGATGGCAAAGTATCCCAATACACACCTTTCGGTCGCTTCAAGGGCGTTGGGATGTGATCAAGCCTATTTGCAGCCGTTGAGCAGCTTGTTTGGAGAAAGTACGCAATGCACAGCCAAGTGGAACCGTGGAATCCGACTATGTGAGTTCGTTTTGACTTTGTTCAAGTTGTGCACAGCATATTGCATCATATGAAATGATTGCATCATTTGACTTTGTTCAAATTGTGTAGGACAAAATTGCCCAACAAAGATACAAAGACATGGAAGCTTCGGAAGGAAATTCTTCAAACTTGAGCATTGTTGGGACTTTCTCAAAGAGTGCGAGAAGTGGAAGTTGATTGACAAAGAATACCCACCGAAGAGAGGTTCACTTACAAACATGGATGAAGATGAGGATGATGATGGCCCAAGAAACTTGAACAAGCCCGATGGCGACAAGAAGACTAAGGAGAAGATGAAGAGAGAGCATGAAGCGTCGAGCTTGAGGGAGAAGATTGACGTCATGGTGCAATCAAATGAGTTGATGTTATTGAAGTCGTTAGAGATCAAGAAAGAATTGGGCAAGAAGAAGGCAAGATATAAGCAAGAAAAATGGCAATTGCACAAGGAAGAGGGGCTGCGCAAAGCGGCCATTGAGGAGAGAAGAGCACGTGCCGCTGAAAGCAAAGCCTTGTCCAAGTTGCTTGCAGAAGAGAACAAGATCATGACAATGAACGCCAATGACATGGACGACCTCACCAAAGAATGGCATGATATGTCAATAAGAGAAATTGAAGAGGAGAATGGTTGCGTCGGCCAGTGCGTGTCACAGTGCCGGAGATGTTTTTTCAACGGGCTTTGGAACCAATGTCGATGATTTCGGTGCGGGAGCTGGAACAAGCATGGGAGGTGGATTCGGTGATACCGATGAACTCCATGGACTCGATGGCGCGGAGTGAAAATCGATCAAGATGATGCCGGGCGTGGTCGTCACTTTTGCAAGACCCTCTTTTACGTTTGTCTTACAAAACCTGAACTTTTATTTGTGCGTAAACTGTGTTCTATTATTTGAATCTGAACTTATTTGTCGGAGACGATGTCAAATTCGATAATTGGGTGTCATCGGTTTGCGGGTCAACACGGCGGTGCCCGAGCATGCCCCGCGTAGCCGACCCGTAAAAGAACATATTCGCCGAATATTCCTTTTTACGGGTCCATTTTGTGAGGTCTGGGTCTGACCTCGCTCGCGCCGGCCTGCATACACACTTTTTCTCGAACTACAAAACACATATGCGGGTTGGGATTTTGCGGGGTCTGCTAGAGTTACTCTAACAACACACAAATAGATGTGCACCTACTGGGGTGGGACCCTCGACAATTGGGGAACATGTGCCTGTGCACCGGTTGCACATGCTCAGGCCTGACGCTGCCCAAGCCGTCTCTCTCTCTCTCTCTATATGGCGGCAGGCCGGGACCTATCCGACGGACGAGACAACGTTCTGCTCTATTAGAAGCAGCCATGTGTGTGCGTCAGGAATGTAGAGGAAGGCCTGACGGAGGCGGCTGCCATTGACCCTTGATGCTGGAGCAGATCGCCACAAGTCTGGCCCTACTGAGTTTGGTGATACTCGGGGGTGATGGATCGCTCATGCTACGGTGATGACCTGCGGAAAGGACATGGAGAGCGATGCGCACACATCTCACGATCGATCTTGTGGATCTTGCAGATGGCCCTGGGTATGTTGATTTTCTTTTGTGCACACATTACTTATTTTTTGTGTTACCAAGTGCTTGATGAAATGCACCGAATTTGATTGTTCAGCAGACTACTCTGCACCAAAAACAGTGTTGCGACAACAATAACCTGATGCAAATCATCGGTGGCGACTTGAAGAAACGGAAGGAGCTGGCCTGGTTGTTTGGATCACGCATGGTTTGTGATAACTCAGCAAATAAGAACATATAGTCCATGCACTCTCTATAATGTTGCTGTGAGATGATAGGTCCAATATATTTTTTTGGATTTTTTCATTGATTCGATTTATGCGTACATTCTTGCAAGATGTTGGTTGATTCCTGAGAATTTATATGCAACATTGCATACAGTTTTTCCTTTCATATGCATCATTGAATGAGGAATGCGGTATTTTCAACTCTTAGAAAAAGAATTCTTTGAGTAATCCGAAGATTTCTTGATGCCAATATATTCATTTATTTATTAAATTAGATGTCTGAGCAGTATGTATTTCTCCTATTGTAATAGTTTGAATGTGTGTGAATATAAAGAATGAATGCGAGATGATCTCCTTTTAAATCTTATACTAGCACACGACTGATTAATAATGTTTACAGTTTTGCTAGAGCATATCTAGATGTGCTCTAGACAGACCTTAATGCTTATTAGTTTGCATTTCGAGATGCATGGCTAAAGTTAGGTCAGTTTTCCAAAATGCAAATTCTAAGCCTAGCAGGCTTCCCATTCCTCAGGCCATGGATATTTGTCCAGGATATTTTTATCAAGGAATATAGTTCATGTACGGAGATAAAAATATACTATTTAGTTTACTTTTTTGTTTCAAAATTTTCCAAGCGTACGGGCCTTAAGGAATTTGTGAAAGTATATGTCAGTTGACAAGGGACTAAATGGTCCCACTACTTATTGGCTTACGAAATAAAACCATACTATTTTTTTAAGTCAAGTGTGGATTTAATTGGTAGTTAAAGTCCATTTTTACATAGAATCACATTAACAATAAAATGCTATGAAAATCACGGTGCTTGCCTATAAATATTTACTAAAATTTATTCTCACCAATGTACGAAGCATATCCGGTTACAACGCACGGGCAATTACCTAGTTAAAATAAAATGAAAATATATTTCCATTATTGAAAAAAACGAACAAAAAGTTCAACATATCTTAATATGATGATATGTTTTAAAAACAATGAACACATGTTTTAGTTATTTCACTCAATTTCAGAAGGAAAAAATGAAGGTTTTTTTTTAATTAATTAACTCCTTTTAGGAAGTAAAAAGTGGACCCATAATTCATTTAATAAATTAATTGAAATTATAGAAACAATGAAATTTGAACGTCTTAGAAAAATTGACGTTGATCTAGTTTTAATGGTCTTCTCAACATAAATTCAAATATAAAATAAAAATAAAAATGTATTTTTTATTTGAAACATATGAATATTTATATTATGAAAAGTAAACCAGAAGGCATGCAATTGTTGGGTCAAGTTAGAGAGAAAATGGAAGTGTTTTCTCAGTGTCATGAATAGTGGCACCCCAACGCTCAAAAGGAAAATTCGCTTCGTTTGCGTGCAGGTCGCGGCCCCATATCTCGCAACGACACCGCTTGCTTGCTCAATTCGCTTCACCGCCAGCTTGCATGGTCACTTGATCCCCGTTGGTCGCTAGTTGACCATTTCACCACGAACATTAACAATTAACCATAACAGTTGACCATAGAATTTTCAAAATCATTTATTTGAAAAACCAAAGTTCACATATTTGAAATATGTTGACCGATTTGAGAAAGCTCATCGATTTCATTTGAAAAATCGTTCATGCATTTGAAAAAATATAAAAAAATTAAAAAGTTCATGAATTTGAGCAAAAATCATGTATTTGAAAAACAATCCTTCAAAAACAGAAAAATCCATAATTATGAAATGTTCATAAATTTGAAAAAAAAACTACAAATTTGAAATTTTCCTTTGATTCATAAAATGTTCTGGAATTTGAGAAAAGTCCATAATTTAAGAAAGTAAAAATAAACAAAAAAATGTTTTGGAAAACCGACCCAAGAAAATCTTCGAGGCGGTTCTCAAATCTGGTGTAAAAAACACCATACGGGCGGCCCACTACGCAAGCGAATCAGGTCTACATAGGCGTTAAGGTTAAACAGGAACTAGGGATAGTGATGACCTTTTAAGGGGTTCATATTAGATCTAAATTATGTAAGTTGATGGGCTACGTAATATTGTATTTTGCATGTTGGACGAGGAGCAGTGCATCGGCTTCAATGGCGCAGCTAGTTAAGGGGCTTTAATTTATATCCATAGGCGCGACTATTTCTCGCTTTTAACGAGACGTAGCGCCACCACGCGTCAAGTAGCCGCCGAATGGGCTGGCCCAGCTGGGACCACAGGCCTTGAACACTCTTTTTCTCTTTATATTAAACTTTCCCTTACCTTTTCAAACATTCTAAATATATTGACTATAAGAACCACTTAACATATAGATTTAAAAAAGGTAATCGTGCATTTAAAAAGTGATAAACGTGTAGAGAAAAAATGTTTCTAATGTATGCACGAATTGTAGAATCTGTAGAAAAATCAGGCATGAAATAATGTTAATAATGTATTTAAATAATCAAAAGAATGTATAATATAAATATTCGAAATATATACGAAAGCCAATGTGTATGAAAAAGTAGATATCAAAATATTAATATCCATACATGCTATTCATGTATTTAAAAATATTAAATCTGTATAAAATGTACAGTGTGTATGCAAAAAAGAATACATCAATGGATATATCTAAAAAATTGTTTAAAATGCACATAAAATGTTAAACATGTATTCAAAAGTTTTACTGGTGTATATAAAAAATCTACTATTGTGTATGAAAAAAGTAGACATAAAAGAGAATATGTTTTATAAAATGTTAATCGTGAACTTAATAATGATAAGTGTGTATATACAAATGTTATGTATACAAAATTTACAATATGTAGGAAAAATTGGAGTAAACAAATATTATAATTTTTTAAATCCTGTATTAAAAATGTTAAACATGTTTTTATCAAAATTGTTCCTGATGTACAAAAAAATGCAGATTGTGTAAGAAAGTTGTCAAAACAATATGTGTAAAAACTATTAATCAAATAAGTGGAGAAATGTTCCGATTCTGTAAAGAAAGAGAAAGAAAGCTCTGATGAAAACCAAAAGGAGAAATAAAGAAAAATCAAAGAAAACTAATTAAAACCGAAAAGGCAGCAAAGAAATAAATAAATAACCTACCACAATAGAATGGAAAACAGTGAAACCGGAGAAAAAAGAAACCCGATGAAAACCAAGAAAGAAAACAAAAACAAATGGGAAAATAGGAAAGAAAAAAATACCGGTGAAAATCAAGAAAGAAAGGAAGAAAAAGAAAAGAAAAGAAAAAAATAGTGAAAAGTGATAAAGAAATGAAGAACCCGCTGAAAACAAAGAAAGCCGCATAAACCCAAAGAAACCAAACGAAAAAACAAAAAGAAAATAGAAATGGAAAGAAAAATGGAGCGAACACACAACCAGCGCACGAACGAGCTCTAAAAATGGCCGACTCAGTATTGTATGGGCACACGAAAATCTTCGAGCGAGACAGACAGCAGATATTCTCGCTTAAGCGAGATGCAGTTCTTGTCAAGCTCCGCCACCACAGCTTGAAGAAAATACTCCCTCTTATTTTAAGACGGAAGGACTACACGTAGAAACACCTTTTTCCCTCGGCAAGTGTTCCCACATGCACTACAGCACTAGTGATTTGGGCTGGCGGGATCAAAGGAGCGGCACACGGTTAGTGTTTGTTGGACCGACACCACACACGCCGTCTCCATTAGGCAGGTCCATGCGTCCCCGACAACACTGCCGCGTTCAAGCTTCAAACTCGTGAGTTGGGATCGAAAATGAAAGAATGGGTCAAAAATTTGTCATTTCAGTTTCTTTTACAAAAGAATCAATGGAATCGGGAACTGCTACGCAGATTTGACGAGCTCATCTCTCAGCTATGCTAGAGTAAGTGAGTGAGTGAGTGGGTTGACTAAAAGAGTTTGCCGGCAAACTCCTCGATGTCCTCGTCCCTGATGGACGGCGACGCCAGCTTCCTGAACTGCTTGAGGTCCGACAGGCTCCGGCCGAGCTTCAGCGCCACCTTGGTCGCGAACACCTCGCCGCCCTCCCTCCGCTCCAGGTCGGGCTCGCCGAGGTTCGCCTCGATGTCCTCCTGGATCTTGCGGTAGAACCCGGCGCAGTTGCGGAGCAGCTCGAACAGCATGCCCATCTGCCCGCCGTGCTCCACCGTGTTCACCGCCGCCGCCAGCGCCCCGCCGAGGACGGCCGCGCCGGACGCCCACGCTCCGGCCTCGCCGGACCCAATGAATACCGAGGCGAGCGCCGCCGTGCCGGCCAGCGCTGGGCCGGCCACGGCGAGGCCCCTGTTCAGGTTCAGCACCAGCTTGCCCACCGTAAGGAACTCCTGCTCGTCCTTGGCCTTGATGACCCTCAGGATGCCGCGCATCTCCTCCTCGAGATCCTGGGTCCAGCCGTTGTTGCCGGAGGCGACGAAGCCACGACGGCCGAAGCTCCTTGACCTCTTGGGCTGCGCGGCGCGGCGGCGCGGCCACCAGCGCGCGGGCTCGACGGCCTTGGGGAACTTCTCGAGCATGCCGGGGAGGAGCGGCAGCGGGTAGGCGGCGTCGAGCGCGAGCACCCGGTCCATGGCCTCCTGCACGTCGTCCTTGGTCGTGGTCGCGGGCGCGCCGAGCGCGAGCGCGGCGCGGACGTCGCGCTCCAGCTCCCTCCACAGCCGCGTGGCGTTGCGCTGCTCCTCGGCGAGCTGCGAGGGCTGGATCTTGTTGACGGCCGCCATGGTGACGGCCGCGGTGGCCAGGAGGACCCCCGCGGAGGCCTTGAGCGAGACCATGCTAGGCGCGGCGGGCGCGAGCGCGGCCATGACGGAGGCGGCGAGCGTGAGGGAGTTGGTGGAGTGGAGCAGCAGGTGGTTCCAGTTGTCGCGCTGCCGGCCGATGATGTCGTGCATCTCTGCCCGGTCCGCCGCCGCGTCCGCGATGGCGCGGAGCTTCTCGACAGACACGGAGCCGCCGTCCAAGTCCGCCGACGGGGAGGCGGGCACGTCGATCCAGTCGAGCTTGAGGCTGAGGCTGTCCTGCGCCGTGTGAATGCCAGAAGGCACGCGCATGGCGGCGCGGCAGGGGGCGGCGCCGCTCCGGCGTGGCCGTGGCCGTGGCCGCGCGGCGGAGGTGGAAGGGGCAAAGGAAGACGACTGGGCCAAGAAGAGGCGCTGGGCCTGGAGTGCCGCCATGCTTTGTACTGCTGGTTCGGTGCTGTAGCTTCGTTTGCTTCGCTGGAGATCGAAGTGGCTTTCAAGCTCTTGCTGCGTCCGTGTAGATGAGCCGGTGAGGAGGGATGTGGGATTGGGATGGAGGCGAGGAGGTATTTATAGGGGATGATGGGAAAAGTTTGACCGGGGTGGGGTGGGGGTGGGTTGAGCTGGGTCCGGGTCGCTTCTTGGAACCTGTGGTTTGAATTGAATTGAACTTTGAAGGGTCCAAGACGACGAGATCGCGCTGCCTACTAGAGACCGTTTCTATTGCCTGAAAAAAAAAATACTATTAGAGACCGTTTCTGGCAACTGTCCAGGAGATGAATGGATTAGTTTACGCCAAGTAGTAGGGGATTCTCACTCACACTCCATGTTCAGAGGGCACCCTGCTCCATCACACACTTGCACATCGTTCGTTCATTTCTTTTTCCCTACGTGAACTAAAACCACAACAAGAATTATGCAACGGAGGGAGCAGGAGTAACTCATGCTAGTACATGACTTCGGTCTTTTCTTTCCGATATTGAACATGTATTCGGTCTTACTACTATGGTGTACTAAGATTAATTAATAATTTAACCAATACTCCTTCAATGGTATTATGTGTTCCTTTAATATATTGTGAAAGTTTTCCTATTCTTATTTCGGTATCATATGCACCTCTTTGGACTTTTATTCAGTCAAGATATTGGATTGTACATCTTTTAATATAGTGTTTGTATTTTGATCTCAATTTTTGATACATATAAGGTGCCCAACGGATTATACAAATCAACGACACGTACTCCCTCCGATGCTAGCAGGTATCTTTTGTTAGACTTAATGGGCTTCGCTCATGTATATTTCAGTCATTGTTAAATAAATCTTAAGGGCTCGTGTATGGCTTAAGAGGTGCAGGTGTAATCTTTAGTGCCACCCTAGAAAG
>LR738714.1:28017193-28211057 GCA_902687465.1 Secale cereale
CCCCCCTCCCCTTTCAAAAAAAAAAAAACCACAGCCACAGAAATGCTGACGCGTGGATGCCTTTTGGTCCCGGTTGGTACCATCAACCGGGACCAAAGCCCCTCCTGCCTGGGCTCGGCGCACAGGCCACGTGGACACCCATCTGCCCCGGTTCTAGATTGAACCGGGACTAAAGGGTCAGAACATTAGTATCGACACTCTTGTCCCGGTTCAGGAACCGGGGCTAAAGGCCCAAACGAACCGGGTCTGATGACCCTTTATCTACTAGTGCCGGTTACCTTGGGCATCTCTGGTGGATCCCTGAACGTTAATCCTCTATTCTAACCCTATCTTAAAATAAAAATAAAAATTAGTTATTAAACTTGTTTTCATCTAGCAGATCGTTCAGAACTTAATCCCAAAAGAGAACAATTTTTTTTGCACATAAACTCATAAACACAGACATAAACTAGTTCATTGCATCACTGGACACTACATCTTCCCTCCATTGCTGCCTACTACATTAGCCGTTGGTACCACATTAACATCGTTCATGGAACAATTAAAACAGTCTGTTGCATACAACATTAACACTACATCGGCATCGAACTAGGTTAAGCATGTCTAATGTTGATGGCATTGCCTACTATATTAACACTGCATTGACATTGAACAAATTTAAACTAGTTCATCGCATGATCCTAACGGTGGGAGGGGCGAGATCAGCTGTAGTCGCCGCATCAACAGGGAAGTTTCGCTTCGCCGACGGCCCGAATAAGTGGAGTGCAGCGGTGTCGTAGGTGTGCACGGCCTCCTCCACGGTGTCAAATGTGCAGAACCAAACTTGTCCCGCGTCGGCGTTGTGGATATCCGCTGCAAACTTGCCCACACGACCGGTGATGGACGCCGCGGTACTTCATTGGCGACAATGGGTGCGACATCGGCAATGGGGGTCGAGGAGACGCCACGGGAGCTCGGAGCTGTGACGGGGAGGCAAAAACGGATCTGTGATAGGGAGGCAAAAACGGAGCTCGGGGGGTGGCGGTGGCGAAGAAGATGGTGCGCAACCGAGAGGGATGCGGCGATGGAGCTCGAGGAGGCGGCATTGTTGGAGTCGAGGATGACGACGCGGGGTGAGGAGGGCAGCAGGGTGAATAGGGTGACCGCGTGTCAGGCCCAAGATGCGATTCTATCCCGATCACGTGACACTTACGTGATTGGGGCACAACCGCATTTCGGGCGCTTAGCAAGATGAATATCATTACAACGTACCATTACTTACATACATAGGGGATACAACAATACATACAAGTCACATGAATACAACAACATCCATACAAAGTATCCGACTATGGATACAAACATGAAAAGCACAAGACATCCATCTGCTATCCCAGGCTGCCGACCCGGAACCTAACCCAAGACTGAAGAAGAAGAACTCCAATAAAAGAACACCGTTCTCACGTCAAGACATCGGAACCTGCACCTGCAGCTGTTGTTGTAGTATCTGTGAGCCACGAGGACTCAGCAATCCCATAACCATGGGTAACAAGACTAACAAAGCTTAAAGGGAAGGAAGAGGCAAAGTGGTGAGTTTGCAGCAGCGGCTAAGCAAAAGTATGGTGGCTAACTTACGAGTACAATAATAAGATGAGCATCTACGCAAACGGTCGCAAATAGTAGTGATCGCTAAAGATCCTGAACTACATACGAGTCAAACATAACCCCACCGTGTTCTTTTCTCAAAGTGAAAAGAGACAGTCACAGTTACTCACACAGTTGTGTGTTTTATCTCGGATCCTTTGTCAAGTTTTCTACAACCGGACATTAACAAAATCCAATCTGCCACATAACCACGGGCACGGCTTTCGAAAGATCATAACCCTGCAGGGTTGTCCCAACTTAGCCCATCACAAGCTCTCACAATTAGCTGAAGTGATAAATATAATATCATCACCCCTTATCTTAGGGAAATCCGATCAGGCTCGGCATCCCGGTGCACAAGACATTTCGACAATGGTAAAACAAGTTCAGCAAGACCTCCCGGTGTGTCGACACCCTGATAGTAGCCGCGCGTATCTTGTCTCAGGCCACGACCGGATGGGCGAAGCTACGAGTAAAACCAAACCTCGAGTTTCCCCGTGGTGGCCCCGCAGGTTCCCCGTTTGGGACCAACACCATCAGCACTGGCCCCCCCTGCTATGTAGAAAGAATCCTCGGGTAGCGCTAACTCCCTATGCAATTTAATTAATTAATTAAGTTGTTATTATGAGCAAATTAAAACCAATGTTGGGCCTTACTGTAGGAGTTTTATTCAAAGACGAATTGTCAAGGGGTCCCCATCCACCCATCGTGTAAGGAACACAAAATCAAGGAACATAATGCCGGTTTATCGGCGCCTAAGGTGGCATGAGTGGAACAAAACACCGAGCAAAAGGCCAAGCCTTCCACCCATGCCCAGTATATAGGTGTGTTAATAATAATAATAGATATTGTGATATTCCAACAACAAGTTCCCTCCTGGAACGATCTTCATCTTCACCTGCAACTAACAACGCTATAAGAGGGGCCGAGCAAGCGGGTAACATAGCCAAACAGTGGTTTTGCTAGGAAGGTTTCAAAGGTTAGAGGTTTCATGGCAACAAGGAGAGGCTGACAATAATGATGGGTAGCGTGACATGTAACGATAGCATCGAGACAACTAAGCAAAGGCAATGATAGTAAAGGTATCCAAGGGTATGGTCATCTTGCCTGAGATCCCTCATGGAAGAGGAACGGTTCCGTGAAGAAGACGGAGAAGAAGCCTTGAGGAAGAACCATGGGTAGACGAACGAATCCTCACGAACGCAACGGAACAAGCACTAACGAGAAGAATCAAGCAATACGGTAAACAAACCACTCAAGAACATAACAATAGGCACTACCAAGTATGATGCAAAACAAGTCTATACAGGAAGCACAACAAGTCTATACAGGAAGCAAAACATGGCAAGGTAAGAAGCACAGCAAAACAACACAAGTCTATATATGATGCATTACATGGCAAGGTATGATGCATGACAATTATATACAGGAAGCAATACATGGCAAGGTATGATGCATGACAAGTCTATACAGGAAGCACAACAAGTCTATGAAGCATAACATGGCAAGGTATGATGCATGACAAATATATACAGGAAGCAATACATGGCAAGGTATGATGCATGACAAACGTACACAGGAAGCACAGCAAGTCTATGAAGCATAACATGGCAAGGTATGATGCATGACAAGACTAAACAGGAAGCACAACAAGTATATACAGGAAGCATAACATGGCAAGGTAGGAAGCATAAAAACAACACAAGTCTATATGATACAATACATGGCAAGGTATGATGCATGAAAAACCTAAACAGGAAGCACAACAAGTCTATACAGGAAGCATAACAAGTCTATACAGGAAGCATAACAAGTCTATACAGGAAGCATAACATGGCAAGGTAGGAAGCACAGAAAACAACACAAGTTTATTTGATGCAATACATGGCAAGGTATGAAGCATGACAAATCCATACAGGAAGCACAACAAGTCTATACAGGAAGCATTACATGGCAATGTAGGAAGCACAGCAAGACAAGGTAGGAAGCACAACATGGCAACGGTGCAAGATGCACCCAAACATCAAGCAAACTCACTCCAAACATGAAAACAATATGATATTATGATTCCACATGCAAAATCACACAAGTTTCATATAAGGAACACCCCAAACGGAGCAACGGGCTAAAAGATACACATGAAACAAGATATAACAACAAGCTAAAAATAACAGCCACATAGCAACTTTGGAGCATGATAAATATAAGCTACAGCACTCAAACATGGTGATAAGAAGCATCAACATGAAGTAGACATATCCTACAGCAAACAACTACATTGGAGCAACTCCATAGGAGGCATGGATCAATAGCAACAAGCTAAAACATTTTGAACATGACAACAAAAACCTGACAGCAGTATTTTATAGCAACTTGGGAGCAAGAGTTAAAAATGCTACAGCCACCCAAAAGAGCATGTGAGAGCATGAATGGATAGCCAACAACATATACAATAAGGAATCATCAATAGTCACCCCAAAACTATCATGGATTTGCCTAGAACAACAAGCAAACATAGCATCCGGAAATTACAGATTCCAGACTTGGTGAAATTTCACTAAGTTTTAGAACAGCAATAACAACATGGCATGTTTGTGAGCAAGTTTAAGTCACCTCAAAGCATAACATGGCAAGCGGTTTGCACCACAACAAAGTACACATGATGGGGAATCCAAAACATCTAAGCATGCAACAAGGGGACAACCACATCAATAGCAACGAGCTCCTCAACTAAGCATCTCGTAACAAGTTTAACAACATCACAGCCACAAGCACTTTTGCAAAGGAGATAAACATGGCAAGATGAAATCTATCATGCAAGCTAAAACAACCAACATGTAGAGCATCTCATGATGAACATGTGGACATATCATTTGCTTCATTTGGATAAACATGCAACAAGTTATCACATTGCAAACATGGCATGAAAACATGTAATAGCAGCACTTTATAACAAGTAGCACTCTTCCCATGAAGATTAAGACATCTAGATGACCTCAAACATGCATGGAACAACGGAACAAAACATAGTACATGTCACCACGATCATTTTGACATATCATACACACAAAACGGACATGCACAGTAAAAGTTATCATCATGCAAAGATGCAATATTACTGCAGACAGAAAAGACTTAGCAGAAATTACACTCAGGAAAAAAACACACAGGCGCAATAAACTAACAAACGCACAGGGCGGGATTAAGGGGCTCACCCAAGTGGGCTCAGCCCAAGACAGAGAGGAGGCCGGCGCGGGGCGGCTCAGGAGCTGACGTGCTGGAGGCCCGAGGGAGGAGGCCGCTGGGCCGGGCCTTGGCGCGGAGCTGGCTGAGGGAGCCGGACCTGAGGGAGGCCTGGGCCGGCTCGCAGGCGCCTGGGCTTGCGGGCGAGGCAGCTGGGCCGCGGGGAGGGCGCGGCTGGGCCGGTGGCGAGGCGAGGCGCGCTGGGCCTGGCCCACGCGAGGCAGGGATGCAACCCAGGCGGGAAGGAGGCCGCAGCTGGGCTGGTCGGTCCGGATCGGACCGCTTGGGCCGGCCGGTTCCAGCTGGTTCGTGGCGACGGGAGAGGCTGGAGGCCTGTGCGACCAATGGCGGCGGCTCACGCGCGGCACCGGCGGGACCTGAGGACGACAGAACGGGGCACCGGCGTCGTGGACGAGCGGATCCAGACCGGGCAGGCCGGATCTGGTCGGTGGCTCGCCGGCGGCAGGGCTGAAGACAGGCGGCCGGAGTTTCGAGCAGAGGCGGCCAGGAACACGGTGGTGCGGCGGCGGAGGATTCCAGTGAGCTTGGTCGTCCCTCCCGATCCAAATCGGATCGGGGATGCGGGCGAAGGGCGGTGGCTGGAGCGGGCCGGATGCGGGCTTCGGCGGGCCCGCGCGGCTGGGAGGCAGAGGGCGACGGAAGCACAGCGCGGCGACGGTGGAAGCACGGCGCGGCTACGGTGGAAGCACGGCGCGGCGAGAGTGGAAGCACGGAGCGGCAACGATGGAAGCACTGCGCGGAATTTGAGGAGGGAGGTAGGGGAAGGCCAAAAATGGACTAGGGGGAGTCCATTTATAGCAGGAGGGCTAGGGTTTGGAGTTTGGAGGGGTTTTAGAGCCCTCCGATCACGATCCGACGGATCCGATCGCGAGGTGAGGTAGGATGGGCCTAGGGGAGGTTAGAAAGGCCTAGGTGGGCTGTGTAGAGTTGTTGGGCTGAGGTGAAGAGAAGAGAGAGGAAGGCCCGCGGAGGTTTTCGGAGATCGAAAACGTCCGACGAAATAACCGGCGACTAGTGCCGCTATATATATCCGTTGGGCTATCAAACGAGCTCCAAATGCGATGAAATTTGGCAGGCGGCCTGTCTACACTATAATAAGACCACACGCCAAGTTTCAACCCATTCCTAGAATGCTTTTTGGCCACTTATAAAATAAATATTCGGAGGCACCGCGGGCACGTGCAAGTGTGTGTGGGCTCAGAACGGACAACGGAAAGGACGAGGGAACTCGAACGGATGCAAGTTTCGAAAACATGCTGATGCAACACACAAGATGACATGGCAAGATGCAACACGCAAGCAGATGCCATGGCACTGACAGCGAATAACTGGCTGACACCTGGCGCACCGGTCTCGGGGTGTCACAACACTCCCCTACTAACAAGAGATCTCGTCCCGAGATCTTAGGAACGAGACTGGTGAGAAAAGGAAGAACAAAGTTCTTCGAGAACAAAAGAGTGAAACCAAAGAACCTTGAGAGGTTGAACAATATGAGAGAAGGATACAACGGAGATGAACGAAGTTGAACAGACTTCGTTAGACAAGAGGAAGAGGGAATATGACGAGAATCAAGGAGGTTGAAAGAATAAGAATGAATTCGAAACCACTCTGGTTAAAATAGATAGAAAGAATTCGAATGAAGGAATTCGGGCAGCACTCCGGCTGAAACTGGAAGAAATAGCACACCGGTTGAACATGATTTGAATATGACAAGAACCCGAGGACATGGAATGATACATGACGAAATGAACAAGACAAAGCCTCCGAAAGAATGGAAAGAATGGAATGAGAAGAAGGGGAAGAAGATGACAACTTGCATCACGAATGGATTGAAAGAACATCTTCAAGAGAAAGACTTGAACGGAGTTGTTGATAAAATCAACAACAAAAGAATAAGCTTGTTGTGGACTTATTTAATCTTCTCAAAAGTTGAGGTGAATTATGCCGCAACCAAAAGATGGAATAACCGAGAATAAGAAATGCAAAACTCCACTTCAAAAGAATAGGAGAATTATTTGCACTCGAGAGACAAAATAATAAAGCTTGAGCTGCTCCACAAGAATTAGATGAATGCTTGAAGAATGAATTAAATGATGAAGAACCATGATACGTCCAAAACTTATCTATAATTTCTGCTTGCTCCATGCCACTTTTGGGTGATATTGCTATGATATTCATACACTTCCATACACTTTTGATCATATTTGGACTAACTTACTAATCCAGTGCACCCCAGTGCCAGTTTCTGTTTTCGGCTGTTTTTGTATTTCAGGTTTTCACGTTTCGAGAACTGCCCAGAAAAATCCAGAAAAAATATATAAAAAATCAGCGAGCCGGAAACAACATTGCGTCCGAAGGGCAGCCTGGGGGGGCACAAGGGCTCCAGGCGCCCTGTGGGCGCGCCCCCCCTGGGCCGCGCCGGGGGGGGGGGGGCGCCTGGGCCCCCCGAGGCTCCCCCGGTGCCCTACTTTGGCATATATTTAAAGGGTTCCTCGTAACCCTCAGAACAGGACTTCTTTTCGCGATCCCATCTCTGTTCCGCCGCCGCCGCCGCTTCCAAGATCGGGAGCACCAGGAGAACTCTTCCCGGCACCCTGCCGGAGGAGAGGATCACCACCGGGAGCTTCTCCACCACCATGGACGCCTCCCGGATGACTCGTGAGTAGTCTCCCTTGGACCATGAGTCCATGACCAGTAGCTATGTGATGTTCTCCTCCCGTTCTTGTGCTTCACTAATTAGTCCTCGTGAGCTGCCCTACATGATCGAGGCACCTATGTAATCCTTATGCTGTTGCTATGTTGAGTTTGCTGGGATCCGATGGATTATGAGATTATGTTCAGATTGATCTTGAGTAATATATTTGATTCACCTCTTTTATATTTTAGTTTATAAGTAATTCTTGCATGTTCTCTGCTGTTATTTATTGCTTTGGCCGAGTAATAGGTAGTGACTCCAAGAGGGAACGTTATGCTCGATTGTGGGTTCATGCCCCTCGATGACTAGCTTGAGTGACAAAAACATGAGTCTAGGGGATGTGTTGTTGCCACAAGGGGGAAAACAACGGTGCTTGTGCCCGCGGGTGCAAGGATTGTTTACTTTATGCAAAGTTCTTTTAATGCAGTTGTCTGTTGCATTGAGTTTACACTATGGGTGGGACTCGCAACTTAATACCAGGGAGATGTTCAGGATAGATATCTCAAGGTGGATGATTAGTAGTAGATATTGATGGATTTCGGTCTACTTACTTTGGCGTACCGCCCATGCTTTGAACCTCAACCTTTCTTGCAATGTAGTCAGCATTGGTTTGCGTTCGTGGTCCTGTCAATTGCCCAGCTGTAATTTGTTACCTCACATAGCTGTTTTATCGTCTTTTGGGAGAGAGACATCACTAGTGAACATCATGAGACTCCGGTCCATATTACCATCATTGATCACATACACCATTTACTTTCCCGTTATTATTTACTATTGCAAAAACTATCTATCACTACTATCATTTCTTTTAACCCTTTGTGAACTACAAGGCCGGAGAGATTGACAACCTCTCTGTACTCGTTGGGAGCAAAGTTATTTGTATCTGTGTGCATGTCCACGTTGATTGCTAATTGCGCCGTTAGCAATTGACACCTACTTGTTGAACCTAGGAGTCTCTGGGGATTCGATCCTTGGCATCTTTGCTAGGGGAAAACACTTCTACTTACTGCATCTTACACCTTCCACTTGGGGTAACCAACGAGGGGTTCGAGGCCCATCAAGGAGTATTTTCTGGCGCCGTTGCCGGGGACTCCACTCTTCAGGATAGGGGAGTTGCATGCTATTTTTTACCTTTGCTTTTTAGTCTTGTTAGTTTACCTTTCATTTTTTGCTTTAGTTCCTTTTATCGAAAAATCACAAAAATTTTATTTACCTTTCTGTTAGTAGTCCTATCTGTTGAGTTAAACATGTTAGGATTTGGAGCTCTGAGGGAATCAGAAGTTTTAGATTTCCATCAAAGGGATGGAGAAAATATGAAGAAGGCTTGGGACAGAATTTCGATGCACATAGGAGAATTATGCCTTGGATACCTATAAAAATTGTGCTTAGGAATTTTTACCATGGTCTTTTTAAATGGTGTAAACACTCCCTTGACATTATAGCTGAGGGAGATTTCTTAGAGTGTGATGAAGCTAGAGCTCTTGAAATTATACATGGTCTATCTAGTTACTTTGTTTATGATCATAATTTTGATACTATTATATATAGACTTGGTACTATTGAAAAGAGAATGGATGCTCTAGACTTAATAAAGGTAGATAAACCCAAACCCAATAAGAGAGATATTTTGGAAATAGATAATGACTGGGAGCCTCTTGTTAGGATTAGCATCTCTAATCAAGACTTCCTTGCTTATTGTGATATTGGATCTATGGTTTCTACTATGCCAAAAATTGTTCATGATTCTTTAAAATTTAATATGGATATACTACCATCTTATCATGAACATACTAATGGAGATATTTCTGAAATCCAGGGAAAAATAAAAGATGTGTCAGTTAAATTCCTTAAAGGGATTGCAATGATTGATTTCTTCATCGTGGAGCCAAACCAAGGAAATATAGTGCTTGGAAGCGACTTCCTCCGAGCAGTTAAAGGCTTCATCGATATAGGTAAGGGACAAATCCGCTTACGCGGGAAAGCAAAAGGTGTGTACCCCTTTCCTAGAAGGAACAAGAATGAACTTGTTGAGGAATCATTTGAACCAATTTATAACTCCGATTATTATGATGAATATTGATTCCTCTATGCATTATGCCTAGCTTAAAGGCATAAAAGAAAGCGCTTTTGGGAGGCAGCCCACATGAATAAATTTTTTGCTTTTGTTGTGTCTTGATGTTGTTTACTGCTGTAGCATCATCATTGTATCTTTGCTTTTCATATTTGTGCCAAGTATAGCCTCTGATTGCTAGAAAGTTTAAAAGTTGTGAGGTGCTGTCCAGGAAACAGATTCTGTCCTTGGATAGAAAAATTCGTATAAAATCACCAGATCATCTTTTTGGTCTGAATTTTTTCGACAGTGTTCTCTATATAATTGTCTTTCGTGCGTCAGTTCTGAGTTTTTTGATTTGAGTTGCAGAAGTATCCCGAACAGGTCAATTACTGCATGCTGTTCTGTTTTTCACAGATTCTGTCCTGTTTTGCCTTACCTTCACTTTGCAAAT
Organism: Secale cereale; assembly: GCA_902687465.1. Lineage (NCBI taxonomy): Eukaryota > Viridiplantae > Streptophyta > Magnoliopsida > Poales > Poaceae > Secale > Secale cereale. Next base: position 28,027,280 of record LR738714.1, read on the forward strand.
TAAGAACTTGCTTTTTCTTTGCAAAAACCTTTTGGCAATCTTGAGAAACAGTAGAACTTCAAGAATATCCTTATTTCCAGCAAGGTATAATTATTTTATTAAGGGTACTAACCTCGCTAATCAGATTATGATGAGTTATGTATGAAGGGAGTTTTCAAGTGTGCGAGGGAAGATGATAAAAAGATTCAGGAGTGTCAAGCGCTCAAGCTTGGGGATGCCCCCGTGCACCCCCAAGAAATATTCAAGGAGACTCAAGCGTCTAAGCTTGGGGATGCCCCCGTGCATCTGAAGGAAATATGCCCTAGAGGCAATAATAAGGATGTTATTTATATTTCCTTATATCATGATAAATGTCTTTTATTCATGCTAGAATTGTATTAACCGGAAACTTAGTACATGTGTGAATACATAGACAAAACAGTATGTCCCTAGTATGCCTCTACTAGACTAGCTCATTGATCAAAGATGGTTATGTTTCCTAACCATAGACATGAGTTGTCATTTGATCAACGGGATCACATCATTAGGAGAATGATGTGATGGACAAGACCCATCCGTTAGCATAGCATTATGATCGTTTAGTTTAACTGCTATTGCTTTCTTCATGACTTATACATGTTCCTATGACTATGAGATTATGCAACTCCCGAATACCGTAGGAACACCTTGTGTGCTATCAAACGTCACAACGTAACTGGGTGATCATAAAGATGCTCTACAGGTGTCTCCGAAAGTATTCGTGGTGTTGGCATAGATCAAGATTAGGATTTGTCACTCCGAGTGTCGGAGAGGTATCTCTGGGCCCTCTCGGTAACACACATCACAATTAGCCTTGCAAGCAAAAGACTAATGAGTTAGTCACGAGATGATGTGTTACGGAACGAGTAAAGAGACTTGCCGGTAACGAGATTGAACTAGGTATAGAGATACCGACGATCGAATCTCGGGCAAGTAACATACCGTTTGACAAAAGGAACAACGTATGTTGTTATGCGGTTCTGACCGATAAAAGATCTTCGTAGAATATGTAGGAGCCAATATGAACATCCAGGTTCCGCTATTGGTTATTGACCAGAGATGAGTCTCGGTCATGTCTACATAGTTCTCGAACCCGTAGGGTCCGCACGCTTAACGTTTGATGACGATCGGTATTATGAGTTTTTGAGTATTGATGTACCGAAGGTAGTTCGGAGTCCCGGATGAGATCACGGACATGACGAGGAGTCTCGAAATGGTCGAGACGTAAACATCGATATATTGGACGACTATATTCGGACATCGGAAAGGTTCCGAGTGATTCGGGTGTTTTCGGAGTACCGGGGAGTTACGGGAATAGAAGAGAGAGGCCAAAAGGAAGGAGGCGCGTGCCCCCCTTCTAGTCCGAATTGGACAAGGGGTGCAGCCCCCTTTTCCTTCTCCCTCTCCCCCTCTTTCCTTCTCTCCTACTCCGGAAAGGAAAGGGGAATCCTACTAGGACTTGGGAGTCCTAGTAGGACTCCCCACACTTGGCGCGCCCCCTCTAGGGCCGGCCTCTCCCTCCCTCCTTTATATACGGGGGCAGGGGGGCACCCAAAGACACACAAGTTGAATTGTTCCAGCCGTGTGCGGTGCCCCCCTCCACAGAAACACACCTCGGTCATACCGTCGCGGTGCTTAGGCGAAGCCCTACGCCGGTGAATACATCATATCCGTCACCACGCCGTCGTGCTGACGAAACTCTCCCGTGAAGCTCAACTGGATCAAGAGCTCGTGGGACGTCATCAAGCTGAACGTGTACTGAACGCGGAGGTGCCGTACGTTCGGTGCTTGATCGGTTGAATCGTGAAGAAGTTCGACTACATCAACCGCGTCACTTGACGCTTCCGCTTCCGGTCTACGAGGGTACGTAGACACACTCTTCCCTCTCGTTGCTATGCATCTGGTAGATAGATCTTGCGTGATCGTAGGAAAATTTTAAAATACTACGTTCCCCAACAGTGGCATCATGAGCCAGGTCTATGCGTAGATGATATGCATGAGTAGAACACAAGTGAGTTGTGGACGATACTAGTCATACTGCTTACCAGCATGTCATACTTTGATTCGGCGGTATTGTTGGATGAAGCGGCCCGGACCGACATTACGCGTACGCTTACGCGAGACTGGTTCTACCGACGTGCTTCGCACACAGGTGGCTGGCGGGTGTCAGTTTCTCCAACTTTAGTTGAATCAAGTGTGGCTACGCCCGGTCCTTGTGAAGGTTAAAACAGCACATACTTGACGAAACATCGTTGTTGTTTTGTATGCGTAGGTAAGAACGGTTCTTGCTAAAGCCCGTAGCAGCCACGTAAAACTTGCAACAAACAAAGTAGAGGACGTCTAACTTGTTTTTGCAGGGCATGTTGTGATGTGATATGGTCAAGACATGATGAGTTATACGGTTTTGTATGAGATGATCATGTTTTGTAAAGTTATCGGCAACTGGCAGGAGCCATATGGTTGTCGCTTTATTGTATGAAATGCAATCGCCATGTAATTGCTTTACTTTATCACTAAGCGGTAGCGATAGTCGTGGAAGCAATAGTTGGCGAGACGACAACGATGCTACGATGAAGATCAAGGTGTCAAGCCGATGACGAAGGTGATCATGACGGTGCTTTGGAGATGGAGATCAAAAGCACAAGATGATGATGGCCATATCATGTCACATATTTTGATTGCATGTGATGTTTATCTTATTATGCTTCTTATTTTGCTTAGAACGACGGTAGCATTATAAGATGATCCCTTACTAAATTTCAAGGTATAAGTGTTCTCCTTGAGTATGCACCGTTGCGAAAGTTCGTCGTGCCGAGACACCACGTGATGATCGGGTGTGATAAGCTCTACGTTCAAATACAACGGGTGTAAGCCAGTTTTGCACACGCAGAATACTCGGGTTAAACTTGACGAGCCTAGCATATACAAATATGGCCTCGGAACACTGGAGACCGAAAGGTCGAGCGTGAATCATATAGTAGATATGATCAACATAAGATGTTCACCGTTGAAACTACTCCATCTCACGTGATGATCGGACATGGTTTAGTTGATTTGGATCACGTGATCATTTAGATGACCGGAGGGATGTCTATCTAAGTGGGAGTTCTTAAGTAATATGATTAAATTGAACTTTAATTTATCATGAACTTAGTCCTGGTAGTATTAGCATATCTATGTTGTAGATCAATAGCTCGCGATGTTGCTCCCCGTTTATTTTTCATATGTTCCTAGAGAAAACCAAGTTGAAAGATGTTAGTAGCAATGATGCGGAATTGTTCCGTGATCTGAGGATTATCCTCATTGCTGCACAGAAGAATTATGTCCTTGATGCACCGCTAGGTGACAGACCTATTGCAGGAGCAGATGTAGACGTTATGAACGTTTTGACAAAAGCTCGATATGATGACTACTTGATAGTTTAAGTGCACCATGCTTTACGGCTTAGAACCGGGACTTCAAAAACGTTTTGAACGCCACGGAGCATATAAGATGTTCAAAGAGTTGAAATTAGTATTTCATACTCATGCCCGTGTCGAGAGGTATAAGACCTCTGACAGTACTTTGCCTACAAGATGGAGGAGAATAGCTCAACCAGTGAGCATGTGCTCAGATTGTCTGGGTACTACAATTACTTTAATCAAGTGGGAGTTAATCTTCCAGATAAGATAGTAATTGACAAAGTTCTCTAGTCACTATCACCAAGTTAGTAGAACTTCGTAATGAACTATAATATGCAAGGGATGACGAAGGTAATTCCCGAGCTCTTCGCAATCCTGAAATCGGCGAAGGTAGAAATCATGAAAAAGCATCAAGTGTTGATGGTTAACAAGACCACTTGTTTCAAGTAAAGGGCAAAGGGATAGAAGGGGAACTTCAAGAAGAATGACAAGCAAGTTGTCACTCCCGTGAAGAAACCCAAAGCTAAACTCAAGCCTGAAACAAGTGCTTATACTGCAAAGGAAATGGTCACTAAAAGTGGAACTGCCCTAGTTACTTGGCGGATAAGGAGGATGGCAAAGTGAACAAAGGTATATTTGATATACAGATTATTAATGTGTATTTTACTAGTGTTCATAGCAACCCCTCGGTATTTGATATTGGTTCAGTTGCTAAAGAGTAGTAACTCGAAGTGGGAGTTGCATAATGAACATAAACTAGTTAAAGGATGAAGTGACGATGTGTATTGGAAGCAGTTCCAAGATTGATATGATCATCATTGCACACTCCCTATACTTTCGGGATTAGTGTTGAACCTAAATAACTGTTATTTGGTGTTTGTTTTGAGCATGAATGTGATTTGATCATGTTTATTGCAATACGGTTATTCATGTAAGTTAGAGAATAATTGTTGTTCTGTTTACATGAATAAAACCTTCTATGGTCATACACCCAATGAAAATAGTTTGTTGGATCTCGATCGTGTGACACACATATTCATAATATTGAAGCCAAAAGATGCAAGGTTAATAATGATAGTGCAACTTATTTGTGGCACTGCCATTTAGGTCATATTGGTGTAAAACGCATGAAGAAACTCCATAATGATGGACTTTTGGAATCACTTGATTATGAATCACTTGGTGCTTGCGAACCATGCCTCATGGGCAAGATGACTAAAACTCCGTTCTCCGGAACTATGGAGCGAGCAACAGAGTTGTTGGAAATCATACATACTGATGTATGCAGACCAATGAGTGTTGAAGCTCGCGGCAGGTATCGTTATTTTCTGACCTTCACTTATGATTTGAGCAGATATGGGTATATCTACTTAATGAAACACAAGTCTGAAACTTTTGAAAAGTTCAAAGAATTTCAGAGTGAAGTAGAGAATCATCGTAACAAGAAAATAAAGTTTCTACGATCTGATCGTGGAGGAGAATATTTGAGTTACGAGTTTGGTCTTCATTTGAAACAATGAGGAATAGTTTCACAAATCACGCCACCTGGAACACCACAGCGTAATGGTGTGTCCGAACATCGTAACCGTACTTTATTAGATATGGTACGATCTATGATGTCTCTTACCGATTTACCACTATCGCTTTTGGGGTTGTGCATTAGAGACAGCTGCATTCACGTTTAATAAGGGCACCATCTAAAAATCCGTTGAGACAACGCCTTAAGAACTGTGGTTTGGTAAGAAACCAAAGTTGTTGTTTCTTAAAGTTTGGGACTGCGATGCTCATGTGAAAAAGTTTCAACATGATAAGCTCGAACCCAAACCGGAGAAGTAAATCTTCATAGGATACCCAAAAGAGACTGTTGGGTACACCTTCTATCACAGATCCGAAGGCAAGATATTCGTTGCTAAAAAAATGGATCCTTTCTAGAGAAGGAGTTTCTCTCGAAAGAAGTGAGTGGGAGGAAAGTAGAACTTGATGAGGTAATTGTACCTTCTCCCATATTGGAAAGTAGTACATCACAGGAAATTGTTCCAGTGATTCCTACACCAATTAGTGAGGAAGTTGATGATAATGATCATGAAACTTCGGATCAAGTTTCTGCTGAACGTCGTAGATCAACCAGAGTACGTTCCGCACCAGAATGGTACGGCAACCCAGTTCTGGAAATCATGTTACTAGACCATGATGAACCTACGAACTATGAGGAAGCGATGATGAGCCCAGATTCCGCAAAATGGCTTGAAGCCATGAAATCTGAGATGGGATCCATGTATGAGAACAAAGTGTGGACTTTGGTTGACTTGCCCGATGATCGGCAAGCCATCGAAAATAAATGGATCTTCAAGAGGAAGACCGACGCAAACGGTAATATTACTGTTTACAAAGCTCGACTTGTTGCGAAAGGTTTTCGACAAGTTCAAGGAGTTGACTACGATGAGACTTTCTCACCTGTAGCGATGCTTAAGTCTGTCCGAATCATGTTAGCAATTGCCGCATTTTATAATTATGAAATCTAGCAAATGGATGTCAAAACTACATTCCTGAATGGATATCTCAAAGAAGAGTTGTATATGATACAACCAGAAGGTTTTGTCGATCCAAAAGGTGCTAACAAATTATGCAAGCTCCAGCAATCCATCTATGGACTGGTGCAAGCATCTCGGAGTTGGAATATACGCTTTGATGAGGTGATCAAAGCATATGGTTTTATACAGACTTTTGGAGAAGCCTGTATTTACAAGAAGTGAGTGGGAGCACTACAACCTCTCTGATAAGTATATGTGAATGACATATTGTCGATCGGAAATGATGTAGAATTTTCTGGAAAGCATAAAGGAATGTTTGAAAGGAGTTTTTCAAAGAAAGACCTCGGTGAAGCTGCTTACATATTGAGCATCAAGAATCTATATAGATAGATCAAGACGCTTAATAAGACTTTCGATGAGTACATACCTTGATAAGATTTTGAAGTAGTTCAAAATGGATCAGTCAAAGAAGAAGTTCTTGCCTGATTTGTAAGGTGTGAAGTTGAGTAAGACTCAAAGCCAGACCACGGCAGAAAAATATAGAGAGAATGAAAGTCATTCCCTATGCCTCAGCCATAGGTTCTATAAAGTATGCCATGCTGTGTACAAAACACGTTGTGTACCTTGCCAAGAGTTTGACAGGGAGGTACAATAGTGATCCAGGAGTAGATCACTGTACAGCGGTCAAAATTATCCTTAGTAATTGGATGACTAAGGAAATGTTTCTCGATTATGGAGGTAATAAAGAGTTCGTCGTAAAGGGTTACGCCGATGCAAACTTTGACACTAAATTCAGATGACTCTAAGTATCAATCTGGATGCATATTGAAAGTGGGAGCAATTAGCTAGAGTAGCTTTATGCAGAGCATTGTAGACATAGAAATTTGCGAAATACATACGGATCTGAATGTGACAGACCCGTTGACTAAACTTCTCTCACAAGCAAAAACATGATCACACCTTATTACTCTTGGGTATTAATCACATAACAATGTGAACTAGATTATTGACTCTAGTAAACCCTTCGGGTGTTAGTCACATGGCGATGTGAACTATGGGTGTTATTCACATAACGATGTGAACTATCAGTATTAAATCACATGGCGATGTGAGCTAGATTATTGACTCTAGTTCAAGTGGGAGACTGAAGGAAATATGCCCTAGAGGCAATAATAAGGATGTTATTTATATTTCCTTATATCATGATAAATGTCTTTTATTCATGCTAGAATTGTATTAACCGGAAACTTAGTACATGTGTGAATACATAGACAAAACAGTATGTCCCTAGTATGCCTCTACTAGACTAGCTCATTGATCAAAGATGGTTATGTTTCCTAACCATAGACATGAGTTGTCATTTGATCAACGGGATCACATCATTAGGAGAATGATGTGATGGACAAGACCCATCCGTTAGCATAGCATTATGATCGTTTAGTTTAACTGCTATTGCTTTCTTCATGACTTATACATGTTCCTATGACTATGAGATTATGCAACTCCCGAATACCGTAGGAACACCTTGTGTGCTATCAAACGTCACAACGTAACTGGGTGATCATAAAGATGCTCTACAGGTGTCTCCGAAAGTATTCGTGGTGTTGGCATAGATCAAGATTAGGATTTGTCACTCCGAGTGTCGGAGAGGTATCTCTGGGCCCTCTCGGTAACACACATCACAATTAGCCTTGCAAGCAAAAGACTAATGAGTTAGTCACGAGATGATGTGTTACGGAACGAGTAAAGAGACTTGCCGGTAACGAGATTGAACTAGGTATAGAGATACCGACGATCGAATCTCGGGCAAGTAACATACCGTTTGACAAAAGGAACAACGTATGTTGTTATGCGGTTCTGACCGATAAAAGATCTTCGTAGAATATGTAGGAGCCAATATGAACATCCAGGTTCCGCTATTGGTTATTGACCAGAGATGAGTCTCGGTCATGTCTACATAGTTCTCGAACCCGTAGGGTCCGCACGCTTAACGTTTGATGACGATCGGTATTATGAGTTTTTGAGTATTGATGTACCGAAGGTAGTTCGGAGTCCCGGATGAGATCACGGACATGACGAGGAGTCTCGAAATGGTCGAGACGTAAACATCGATATATTGGACGACTATATTCGGACATCGGAAAGGTTCCGAGTGATTCGGGTGTTTTCGGAGTACCGGGGAGTTACGGGAATAGAAGAGAGAGGCCAAAAGGAAGGAGGCGCGTGCCCCCCTTCTAGTCCGAATTGGACAAGGGGTGCAGCCCCCTTTTCCTTCTCCCTCTCCCCCTCTTTCCTTCTCTCCTACTCCGGAAAGGAAAGGGGAATCCTACTAGGACTTGGGAGTCCTAGTAGGACTCCCCACACTTGGCGCGCCCCCTCTAGGGCCGGCCTCTCCCTCCCTCCTTTATATACGGGGGCAGGGGGGCACCCAAAGACACACAAGTTGAATTGTTCCAGCCGTGTGCGGTGCCCCCCTCCACAGAAACACACCTCGGTCATACCGTCGCGGTGCTTAGGCGAAGCCCTACGCCGGTGAATACATCATATCCGTCACCACGCCGTCGTGCTGACGAAACTCTCCCGTGAAGCTCAACTGGATCAAGAGCTCGTGGGACGTCATCAAGCTGAACGTGTGCTGAACGCGGAGGTGCCGTACGTTCGGTGCTTGATCGGTTGAATCGTGAAGAAGTTTGACTACATCAACCGCGTCACTTGACGCTTCCGCTTCCGGTCTACGAGGGTACGTAGACACACTCTTCCCTCTCGTTGCTATGCATCTGGTAGATAGATCTTGCGTGATCGTAGGAAAATTTTAAAATACTACGTTCCCCAACAGCATCCCCTTCTCCATCAACATTATCAGTTCGTCTTTCGTTCCGCTATATTTTTATCACTTCATGTGTTATGTGCTATGCTTGGAGCGTCTTGCTTTTAGTTTTCTTTTTAGTTTTTCATAATGAGTCGGAACCCAGCATTCCTTTATGTGGGAGAGAAACACGCTCCACCTCTACCTAGAACATTACATATAATTTTCGTGTCTATCTATGATGTGTGTGTTCTTTGTCTTTTAATAGCTAATATCATGCTTTGCTCTTATTATTCATGCTTATCTTCTCAAGAGCTTTTATTTAGTTGGTTGCTTGAACTCTCTTTAATTACCATGCTCACCTTATTAAGAGAGTTTGCTTCCGTTGCATGGGTTAATGTGTCTATGATAAAGATGCTACTTTCATGATGGTGCTTAGTAGTTCAGGTTTTCTTATGGTTAATCTCAAATAGCTGGGGGGTTCCCAATGTGTTATTGGAGTACCAACTTGGTTTGTTTGCCTATGATGTGGTATGGTTTAGTAATATCTTCCTTCGAGAATTTATTTTGATTGACTTGGCGTATGCTCACGCATATTCAAGACTGTAAAGAAAGTCTGTCAAGCCTTGATGATCTTTTGTTTTTAAGTAGCGATATAACTACCATGCCTGATTCAATATTGCTTTGTCGCTCTGCATGATTATGACCGTCGTTGCTCTCTTAGTTGGTCGCTCCCAGTCTTTTGCTAACCTCCACCTGCACTAAGCAAATTAACCATGCAATACATAGCTCATGGGAAAGTAGCCTAAAAACTATTGTGGTAAAGAATATGTTGCCTATGTATCTTATTTCTTATGAGTTGCTTGCTGAGCGGTAACCATGTTTCTGGGGACGCCATCAACTGTCACACTTTTGTTGAATATCATGTGAGTTGCTATGCATGTTCGTCTTGTCTGAAGTAAGGGTGATTTACCGTGGGTTGAATTAATATGCATATTGTTAGAGAAGAACATTGGGCCGCCAACCAAAGCCATGCATCATGGTGGAAGTTTTAGCTTGGACCTTAATCCTCAATCTCTCATGAGAATATGCTTATGCATTAAAGATGAGTCCATCATCTATTTTCTATGTTGTCCCGGTATGGATGTCCTCAAGTTGAGATCTATCAAAAACGAGAAATCAAATGCGATCTATCTCCTTGGACCTTTGTACAGGTGGCATAGAGGTACCCCTTTGTGACACTTGGTTGAAACATATGCAATGCAATGATAACCCATGGAAATCCGAGCTAATTAGGACAAGGTGCGAGCACTATTAGTATTCGATGCATGAGGCTTGCAACTTATAGGATGTCTTATGCATGACACATATGAAGTACTACTACCGTTGACACAATTGCTTCCATGTTTTCAAAATAAAAAGCTCTAGCACATAACCATCCTTTTACTTTTATGTTGAAGCACCAACTACTGAGAGCATGATTGTCATTCTGAGTGTAATGTGCATTGTCCCAAAGTAGCATTGTCTTTTGCATGATTGTGATATCGTTTATTCTGAAATGATTGTATCTAGTCATCACTTAAACCTTGAAGGTGCCCCTGCATTTATGTTTTGCTTCACTAAAGGGGGCAAGCTAGATATCACTTTATCATATTTGCACATCATGTTCATTGCAAATCTTTTTGATGTTTCAGTTTCATATTGTAAAACTTTCAGTCATTTGTGATTTTCTCATGAGGCAACTTAATTACTATAGAATCATTGTCTCAATAAGCTTTTGTCATATGACTATAAAAAGTCCTATATGGTTAATAGCATGTCACCACAGAAATTATTCTTGTTATCATTTACCTACTCGAGGACGAGCAGGAATTAAGCTTGGGGATGTTGATACGTCCAAAACGTATCTATAATTTCTGCTTGCTCCATGCCACTTTTGGGTGATATTGCTATGATATTCATACACTTCCATACACTTTTGATCATATTTGGACTAACTTACTAATCCAGTGCACCCCAGTGCCAGTTTCTGTTTTCGGCTGTTTTTGTATTTCAGGTTTTCACGTTACGAGAACTGCCAGGAAAAATCCAGAAAAATTATATAAAAAATCAGCGTTTCGGAAACAACCTTGCGTCCGAAGGACAGCCGGGGGGGCCACCAGGGCTCCAGGCGCCCTGGCGGCGCGACCCCCCTAGGCCGCGCCGGGGGGGGGGGCGCCTGTGCCCCCCGAAGCTTCCCCGATGCCCCCCTTTGGCATATATTTAAAGCGTCCTCCGAAACCCTCAGAACAAGAACTCTTTTCGCGATCCCATCTCTGTTCCGCCGCCGCCGCCGCTTCCAAGATCGGGAGCACCAGGAGAACTCTTCCCGGCACCCTGCCGGAGGGGAGGATCACCACCGGGAGCTTCTCCACCACCATGGACGCCTCCCGGATGACTCATGAGTAGTCTCCCTTGGACCATGAGTCCATGACCAGTAGCTATGTGATGTTCTCCTCCCGTTCTTGTGCTTCACTAATTAGTCCTCGTGAGCTGCCCTACATGATCGAGGCACATATGTAATCCTTATGCTGTTGCTATGTTGAGTTTGCTGGGATCCGATGGATTATGAGATTATGTTCAGATTGATCTTGAGTAATATATTTGATCTACCTCTTTTATATTTATGTTCATAAGTAATTCTTGCATGTTCTCCGTTGTTATTTATTACTTTGGCCGAGTAGTAGGTAGTGACTCCAAGAGGGAACGTTATGCTCGATTGTGGGTTCATGCCCCTCGATGACTAGCTTGAGTGACAGAAACATGAGTCTAGGGGATGTGCTGTTGCCACAAGGGGGAAAACAACGGTGCTTGTGCCCGCGGGTGCAAGGATTGTTTACTTTACACAAAGTTCTTTTAATGCAGTTGTCTGTTGCTTTGAGTTTACACTATGGGTGGGGCTCGCAACTTAATACCAGCGAGATGTTCTGGATAGATATCTCAAGGTGGATGATTAGTAGTAGATATTGATGGATTTTGGTCTACTTACTTTGGCGTACCGCCCATGCTTTGAACCTCAACCTTTCTTGCAATGTAGTCAGCATTGGTTTGCGTTCGTGGTCCTGTCAATTGCCCAGCTGTAATTTGTTTACCTCACATAGCTGTTTTATCGTCTTTTGGGAGAGAGACATCACTAGTGAACATCATGAGACTCCGGTCCATATTACCATCATTGATCACACCCGCTATTTACTTTTCGCTATTATTTACTATTGCAAACACTATCTATCACTACTATCATTTGCTTTTAACCCTTTGTGAACTACAAGGCCGGAGGGATTGACAACCTCTCTGTACTCGTTGGGAGCAAAGTTATTTGTATCTATGTGCAGGTCCACGTTGATTGCTAATTTGCGCCGTTAGCAGTTGACACCTACTTGTTGAACCTAGGAGTCTCTGGGGATTCGATCCTTGGCATCTTTGCTAAGGGAAAACACTTCCACAACACTGCATCTTTCACCTTCCACTTGGGGTAACCAACGAGGGGTTAGAGGCCCATCAAGGAGTATTTTTTGGCGCCGTTGCCGGGGACTCCACTCTTCAAGATAGGGTTGTTGCATGCTATCTTTTACCTTTGTGTTTAGTCTTGTTAGTTTACCTTTCAGTTTTCTTTATGTATTTCACTAGTTATGCTTATGGATAACATTGCTATTGGATCGTTGCTTGCGGGAAGACGCCCCACACCTGTGGTGGTTGCTCCTCCCCCTACTGAAATTGTGCCCTATAAAATATCAGCTAGTATTATCGATTATCTTTTGGCTAATCGTTACGCAGGAGACAGACATCCCGGTGAACACTTGCTATATCTGTCACAACTATGTTCATTATTTAAGCTTGCAGGTGTATCAAGGGAGTTTGTCATGAGGAAATTGTTCGCCGTATCACTTATTGATAAGGCTTCAGATTGGTATAAGCTTCTCGATAACTCGCACTTGCTTGATTGGCAAGAGCTTATGTCTCTCTTTTATACTAAGTTTTATCCTCTTCATGATACTTATGTGGAGAGTAAGAGTACCTTTTTGCATGTGGATCATAGTAACAATGCTTTATGTGATGCTTATATTGTTGAGTTTATTCGTGATCCCACTGAAAATTATTATGAGAAGGGAACATATGCTTATAGATATTTCAATAATATCAAGTTCCCATTCTTTATGTTGAAGGTTTTGAAGCTTCACTTGTTTTGTCTTCCTATGCTTATTGCTTTGTGCTTCAATGAATTATTCAATTGCAATATTCCTATGCATAGGAAGCATGTTAGGCTTAAATGTGTTTGGTATTTGCTTCTTGATGCTCCGTTTTGTTCTTCAACTCTTATTCCTACGAGAGCATCATTAAAGTCTTATGCCTAGCTTAAAGGCATAAAAGAAAGCGCTTTTGGGAGGCAGCCCAATGAATAAATTTATTTTGCTTTTGTTGTGTCTTTATGTTGTTTACTACTGTAGCATCATCATTGTATCTTTGCTTTTCAATTTTGTGCCAAGTATAGCCTCCGATTGCTAGAAAGTTCAAAAGTTGTGAGGTGCTGTCCAGGAAACAGATTATGTCCTTGGATAGAAAAATTCGTATAAAATCACCAGATCATCTTTTTGGTCTGAATTTTTTCGACAGCGTTCTCTATATAATTGTATTTCGTGCGTCTGTTCTGAGTTTTTTTATTTGAGTTGCAGAAGTATCCCGAACAAATCAATTACTACCTGCTGTTCTGTTTTTCACAGATTCTGTCCTGTTTTGCCTTTCCTTCACTTTGCAAATCAAGAACTTGCTTTTTCTTTGCAAAAACCTTTTGGCAATCTTGAGAAACAGTAGAACTTCAAGAATATCTTTATTTCCACCAAGGTATAATTATTTTATTAAGGGTACTAACCTCGCTAATCAGATTATGATGAGTTATGTATGAAGGGAGTTTTCAAGTGTGCGAGGGAAGATGATAAAAAAAGATTCAGGAGTGTCAAGCGCTCAAGCTTGGGGATGCCCCCGTGCACCCCCAAGAAATATTCAAGGAGACTCAAGCGTCTAAGCTTGGGGATGCCCCCGTGCATCCCCTTCTCCATCAACATTATCAGTTCGTCTTTCGTTCCGCTATATTTTTATCACTTCATGTGTTATGTGCTATGCTTGGAGCGTCTTGCTTTTAGTTTTCTTTTTAGTTTTTCATAACGAGTCGGAACCCAGCATTCCTTTATGTGGGAGAGAAACACGCTCCACCTCTACCTAGAACATTACATAGAATTTTCATGTCTATCTATGCTGTGTGTGTTCTTTGTCTTTTAATAGCTACTATCGTGCTCTGCTCTTAGTATTCATGCTTATCTTTTCAAGAGCTTTTATTTAGTTGGTTGCTTGAACTCTCTTTAATTACCATGCTCACCTTATTAAGAGAGTTTGCTTCCAATTGCATGGGTTAATGTGTCTATGATAAAGATGCTACTTTCATGATGGTGCTTAGTAGTTCAGGTTTTCTTATGGTTAAACTCAAATAGCTGGGGGGTTCCCAATGTGTTATTGGAGTACCAACTTGGTTTGTTTGCCTATGATGTGGTATGGTTTAGTAATATCTTCCTTCGAGAATTTATTTGGATAGACTTGGCGTATGCTCACGCATATTCAAGACTGTAAAGAAAGTATGTCAAGCCTTGATGATCTTTTATTTCTGAGTAGCGATATAACTACCATGCCTAATTCAATATTGCTTTGTCGCTCTGCATGATTATGACCGTCATTGCTCTCTTAGTTGGTCGCTCCCAGTCTTTTGCTAACCTCCACCTGCACTAAGCAAACTAACCATGCAATACATAGCTCATGGGAAAGTAGCCTAAAAACTATTGTGGTAAAGAATATGTTGCCTATGTATCTTATTTCTTATGAGTTGCTTGCTGAGCGGTAACCATGTTTCTGGGGACGCCATCAACTGTCACACTTTTGTTGAATATCATGTGAGTTGCTATGCATGTTCGTCTTGTCTGAAGTAAGGGTGATTCACCGTGGGCTGAATTAATATGCATATTGTTAGAGAAGAACATTGGGCCGCCAACCAAAGCCATGCATCATGGTGGAAGTTTTAGCTTGGACCTTAATCCTCAATCTCTCATGAGAATATGCTTATGCATTAAAGAGGAGTCCATCATCTATTTTCTATGTTGTCCCGGTATGGATGTCCTCAAGTTGAGATCTATCAAAAACGAGAAATCAAATGCGATCTATCTCCTTGGACCTTTGTACAGGTGGCATAGAGGTACCCCTTTGTGACACTTGGTTAAAACATATGCAATGCAATGATAACCCATGGGGATCCGAGCTAATTAGGACAAGGAGCGAGCACTATTGGTATTCGATGCATGAGGCTTGCAACTTATAAGATGTTTTATGCATGACACATATGAAGTACTACTACCTTTGACACAATTGCTTCCATGTTTCCAAAATAAAAAGCTCTAGCACTTAACCTTTATTTTACCTTTATGTTAAAGCACCAACTACTGAGAGCATGATTGTCATTCTGAGTGTAATGTGCATTGTCCCAAAGTAGCATTGTCTTTTGCATGATTGTGATATCGTTTATTCTGAAATGATTGTATCTAGTCATCACTTAAACCTTGAAGGTGCCCTTGCATTTATGTTTTGCATCACTAAAGGGGGCAAGCTAGATATCACTTGATCATATTTGCACATCACGTTCATTGCAAATCTTTTTGATGTTTCAGTTTCATGTTGTAAAACTTTCAGTCATTTGTGATTTTCTCTTGAGGCAACTTAATTACTTTAGAATCATTGTCTCAGTAAGCTTTTGTCATATGACTATGAGAAAGTCCTATATGGTTAATAGCATGTCACCACAGAAATTATTCTTGTTATCATTTACCTACTCGAGGACGAGCAGGAATTAAACTTGGGGATGTTGATACGTCCAAAACGTATCTATAATTTCTGCTTGCTCCATGCCACTTTTGGGTGATATTGCTATGATATTCATACACATCCATACACTTTTGATCATATTTGGACTAACTTACTAATCCAGTGCACCCCAGTGCCAGTTTCTGTTTTCGGCTGTTTTTGTATTTCAGGTTTTCACGTTTCGAGAACTGCCCAGAAAAATCCAGAAAAAATATATAAAAAATCAGCGAGCCGGAAACAACACTGCGTCCGAAGGGCAGCCTGGGGGGGCCACAGGGGCTCCAGGCGCCCTGTGGGCGCGCCCCCCCTGGGCCGCGCCGGGGGGGCGCCTGGGCCCCCCGAGGCTCCCCCGGTGCCCTACTTTGGCATATATTTTAAGGGTTCCCCGTAATCCTCAGAACAGGACTTCTTTTTGCGATCCCATCTCTGTTCTGCCGCCGCCGCCGCTTCCAAGATCGGGAGCACCAGGAGAACTCTTCCCGGCACCCTGCCGGAGGAGAGGATCACCACCGGGAGCTTCTCCACCACCATGGACGCCTCCCGGATGACTCGTGAGTAGTCTCCCTTGGACCATGAGTCCATGACCAGTAGCTATGTGATATTCTCCTCCCGTTCTTGTGCTTCACTAATTAGTCCTCGTGAGCTGCCCTACATGATCGAGGCACCTATGTAATCCTTATGCTGTTGCTATGTTGAGTTTGCTGGGATCCGATGGATTATGAGATTATGTTCAGATTGATCTTGAGTAATATATTTGATTCACCTCTTTTATATTTTAGTTTATAAGTAATTCTTGCATGTTCTCCGTTGTTATTTATTGCTTTGGCCGAGTAATAGGTAGTGACTCCAAGAGGGAACGTTATGCTCGATTGTGGGTTCATGCCCCTCGATGACTAGCTTGAGTGACAGAAACATGAGTCTAGGGGATGTGCTGTTGCCACAAGGGGGAAAACAACGGTGCTTGTGCCCGCGGGTGCAAGGATTGTTTACTTTACGCAAAGTTCTTTTAATGCAGTTGTTTGTTGCATTGAGTTTACACTATGGGTGGGACTCGCAACTTAATACCAGCGAGATGTTCTGGATAGATATCTCAAGGTGGATGATTAGTAGTAGATATTGATGGATTTCGGTCTACTTACTTTGGCGTACCGCCCATGCTTTGAACCTCAACCTTTCTTGCAATGTAGTCAGCATTGGTTTGCGTTCGTGGTCTTGTCAATTGCCCAGCTGTAATTTGTTATCTCACATAGCTGTTTTATCGTCTTTTGGGAGAGAGACATCACTAGTGAACATCATGAGACTCCGGTCCATATTACCATCATTGATCACATACACCATTTACTTTCCCGTTATTATTTACTATTGCAAAAACTATCTATCACTACTATCATTTCTTTTAACCCTTTGTGAACTACAAGGCCGGAGAGATTGACAACCTCTCTGTACTCGTTGGGAGCAAAGTTATTTGTATCTGTGTGCAGGTCCACGTTGATTGCTAATTGCGCCGTTAGCAATTGACACCTACTTGTTGAACCTAGGAGTCTCTGGGGATTCGATCCTTGACATCTTTGCTAGGGGAAAACACTTCTACTTACTGCATCTTACACCTTCCACTTGGGGTAACCAACGAGGGGTTCGAGGCCCATCAAACCACCACGAAGAACTCCGGTAATGAAAGGATGAGTAAGGATGAAAAAGAATAAGTATAAATCCTTGCGATGATTAGTCGGGGTGCCGACGAGATAGACTTGAAAAACTTGAACTCCGGAAAGAAAAGATGAAAGGACTTGGAACTAGAATTTATTCAAGGAGAATAAACTCCGAAGGAAGGGATTAAATCAACTCGATGAAAAGAATAAGAATTATGTCATGCTTATCCTCCACCAATTAAATTGATGAACAATGGATTGCATATCACTTATTCTCGATGAAATGGATTAACGAGGGATATATCGCACACTTGCGAAAATCTTCATGAAACACCGATAGGATTGGAATGAGCGAATGAATTGATATGATAGCACCGGAAAGAAATGTTGAGCGAATCACTGTAAAGAATTGAAGCCGAGTGAAGAAAAATGAACGAACCACCGGGAAGAATTAAAATCGAGTGAAGAACAAGAATGACCACCGTAAGGAATGAAATTGAACGATGCACGAAGACACGCCACCGTGAAGAATTGAAAAGAGTGAACACAAGAGAATGAATCGCCGGGAAGAATAAAGCACTTGAGGAAAATTGAATGATGAGAACAAAGAGATCGTGAACTGATTAAAGAATACTTGAACGAAGCACCAGAAGAATGTGAGACGAACGAAGAGGCATCAAGAAGAATATTTGGAGGACGAAGTTGAAAACTGAGAATGAAGAAATCTTCTGAAATGATGACCTTCGGAGGAACACAATGAAAAATAATTCTTGAAACACTCCGGAAGAATGACAAGAAGAAAGGTTGAACCAATGATGAAAAGAATTGAAAGCGATCTTGGAGAAGGCATATGACTGATGGAATCCATAGTTACGTCACATTGAAAAGAATTTGGAACACTCCAGGAAATAAAAGAGTCAGGTAAGATCCTGGGAAAAGACATGTGGGTTATGAGCCCACCGAAGAGAGAACTCCGTTGAAATGGAATGCAAAGGAGATGATGCACCGGAACAATTGAAAAACTCGAATGAGGTGACAACCTCGAATTAATTGGAACACGACGAATCTCCTGGGATTTCTTCGGAACTCTGGAACAATTAGATGGCGAGAGGTAAACGAGCAAAGTGAAACAATTGAGCCGAGGAAAAAGAATATGAACAACACCGAATAGTTGAGATGAATCCACCGGAAAAGAAGAAGAGGTGAAGAATATCAAACGAGAGAAGAACTCATCGGAGAAGAAAAGAGATGAAGGATGACGTACAAGACAAGAATTCACCGGTTGAAATAACTGAGTAAAGAATGCAAGGGATTCACACGAGTAGAATGGATACTCGATTAAGAACTCCAGCTCCGAGAAGCAAAAGGGTGGGAGGGTGGGAAAAAAGAAAGACCACAGCGGACGGGGAAAACACCGTCGGTTGAAAAGAACTGAGGTTGAACTTGTAAAGAAGAAGAGGGTTGAATCCACTTGACGAGAGATGCACCGGATGAAAAAACTAACAACGCTATGAACGAAAACTAACCATGCGATCCTAAAAAAATTGAAGGGGAAGAGGAGTAATTCAAAACACCTACGTCAAGATTCCTCACCAGAGCGACGAAGGGGCAGGGGAGTAAAAAGAATTCCTACTCTCCGATATAACTAGACTCCGAAAAAGTTTTCTTCTAGACTCAACAACAGCCAAGCTACGATCAATCAAGGGGGCTCCTATGGTCGGTCGAGGCTCTGATACCAACTTGTCAGGCCCAAGATGCGATTATATCCCGATCACGTGACACTTACGTGATTGGGGCACAACCGCATTTCGGGCGCTTAGCAAGATGGATATCATTACAACGTACCATTACATACATACATAGGGGATACAACAATACATACAAGTCACATGAATACAACAACATCAATACAAAGTATCCGACTAAGGATACAAACATGAAAAGCACAAGACATCCATCTGCTATCCCAGGCTGCCGACCCGAAACCTAACCCAAGACTGAAGAAGAAGAACTCCAACAAAAGAACAACGCTCTCACGTCAAGACATCGGAACCTGCACCTGCAACTGTTGTTGTAGTATCTGTGAGCCACGAGGACTCAGCAATCCCATAACCATGGGTAACAAGACTAACAAAGCTTAAAGGGAAGGAAGAGGCAAAGTCGTGAGGTTGCAGCAGTGGCTAAGCAAAAGTATGGTGGCTAACTTACGAGTACAAGAATAAGATGAGCATCTACGCAAACGGTCGCAAATAGTAGTGATCGCTAAAGATCCTGAACTACATACGAGTCAAACATAACCCCACCGTGTTCATTTCTCAAAGTGAAAAGAGACAGTCACAGTTACTCACACAGTTGTGTGTTTTATCTCGGATCCTTTGTCAAGTTTTCTACAACCGAACATTAACAAAATCCAATATGCCACATAACCGCGGGCACGGCTTTCGAAAGATCATAACCCTGCAGGGGTGTCCCAACTTAGCCCATCACAAGCTCTCACGATTAGCTGAAGTGATAAATATAATATCATCACCCCTTATCTTAGGGAAATCCGATCAGGCTCGGCATCCCGGTGCACAAGACATTTCGACAATGGTAAAACAAGTCCAGCAAGACCTCCCGGTGTGTCGACACCCTGATAGTAGCCGCGCGTATCTTGTCTCAGGCCACGATCAGATGGGCGAAGCTACGAGTAAAACCAAACCTCGACTTTCCCCGTGGTGGCCCCGCAAGTTCCCCGTTTGGGACCAACACCATCAGCACTGGCCCCCCTTGCTATGTAGAAAGAATCCTCGGGTAGCGCTAACTCCCTATGCAATTTAATTAATTAATTAAGTTGTTATTATGAGCAAATTAAAACCAATGTTGGGCCTTGCTGGAGGAGTTTTATTCAAAGACGAGTTGTCAAGGGTTCCCCATCCACCCATCGTGTAAGGAACGCAAAATCAAGGAATATAATGCCGGTTTATCGGCGCCTAAGGTGGCATGAGTGGAACAAAACACCGAGCAAAAGGCCAAGCCTTCCACCCATGCCCAGTATATAGGTGTGTTAATAATAATAACAGATATTGTGATATTCCAACAAAAAGTTCCCTCCTGGAACGATATTCATCTTCACCTACAACTAACAACGCTATAAGAGGGGCTGAGCAAGCGGGTAACATAGACAAACAGTGGTTTTGCTAGGAAGGTTTCAAAGGTTAGAGGTTTCATGGCAACAAGGAGAGGCTGACAATAATGATGGGTAGCGCGACATGTAACGATAGCATCGAGACAACTAAGCAAAGGCAATGATAGTAAAGGTATCCAAGGGTATGGTCATCTTGCCTGAGATCCCTCAAGGAAGAGGAACGGTTCCGTGAAGAAGACGGAGAAGAAGCCTTGAGGAAGAACCACGGGTAGACGAACGAATCCTCACAAATGCAACGGAACAAGCACTAACGAGAAGAATCAAGCAATACGGTAAACAAACCACTCAAGAACATAACAATAGGCACTACCAAGTATGATGCAAAACAAGTCTATACAGGAAGCACAGCAAGTCTATACAGGAAGCAAAACATGGCAAGGTAGGAAGCACAGCAAAACAACACAAGTCTATATATGATGCATTACATGGCAAGGTATGATGCATGACAATTATATACAGGAAGCAATACATGGCAAGGTATGATGCATGACAATTCTATACAGGAAGCACAGCAAGTCTATGAAGCATAACATGGCAAGGTATGATGCATGACAAATATATACAGGAAGCAATACATGGCAAGGTATGATGCATGACAAACGTACACAGGAAGCACAGCAAGTCTATGAAGCATAACATGGCAAGGTATGATGCATGACAAGACTAAACAGGAAGCACAACAAGTATATACAGGAAGCATAACATGGCAAGGTAGGAAGCATAAAAACAACACAAGTCTATATGATGCAATACATGGCAAGGTATGATGCATGACAAACCTAAACAGGAAGCACAACAAGTCTATACAGGAAGCATAACAAGTCTATACAGGAAGCATAACAAGTCTATACAGGAAGCATAACATGGCAAGGTAGGAAGCACAGAAAACAACACAAGTCTATTTGATGCAATACATGGCAAGGTATGAAGCATGACAAATCCATACAGGAAGCACAACAAGTCTATACAGGAAGCATTACATGGCAATGTAGGAAGCACAGCAAGACAAGGTAGGAAGCACAACATGGCAATGGTGCAAGATGCACCCAAACATCAAGCAAACTCACTCCAAACATGAAAACAATATGATATTATGATTCCACATGCAAAATCACACAAGTTTCATATAAGGAACACCCCAAACGGAGCAACGGGCTAAAAGATACACATGAAACAAGATATAACAACAAGCTGAAAATAACAGCCACATAGCAACTTTGGAGCATGATAAATATAAGCTACATCACTCAAACATGGTGATAAGAAGCATGAACATGAAGTAGACATATCCTACAGCAAACAACTCCATTGGAGCAACTCCATAGGAGGCATGGATCAATAGCAACAAGCTAAAACATTTTGAACATGACAACAAAAACCTGACAACAGTATTTTATAGCAACTTGGGAGCAAGAGTTAAAAATGCTACAGCCACCCAAAAGAGCATGTGAGAGCATGAATAGATAGCCAACAACATATACAACAAGGAATCATCAATAGTCACCCCAAAACTATCATGGATTTGCCTAGAACAACAAGCAAACATAGCATCCGGAAATTACAGATTCCAGACTTGGTGAAATTTCACTAAGTGTTAGAACAGCAATAACAACATGGCATGTTTGTGAGCAAGCTTAAGTCACCTCAAAGCATAACATGGCAAGCGGTTTGCACCACAGCAAAGTACACATGATGGGGAATCCAAAACATCTAAGCATGCAACAAGGGGACAACCACATCAATAGCAACGAGCTCCTCAACTAAGCATCTCGTAACAAGTTTAACAACATCACAGCCACAAGCACTTTTGCAAAGGAGATAAACATGGTAAGATGAAATCTATCATGCAAGCTAAAACAACCAACATGTAGAGCATCTCATGATGAACATGTGGACATATCATTTGCTTCATTTGGATAAACATGCAACAAGTTATCACATTGCAAACATGGCATGAAAACAACTAATAGCAGCAGTTTATAACAAGTAGCACTCTTCCCATGAAGATTAAGACATCTAGATGACCTCAAACATGCATGGAACAATGGAACAAAACATAGTACATGTCACCACGATCATTTTGACATATCATACACACAAAACGGACATGCACAGTAAAAGTTATCATCATGCAAAGATGCAATATTACTGCAGACAGAAAAGACTTAGCAGAAATTACACTCAGGAAAAAAAACACGGGCGCAATAAACTAACAAACGCACAGGGCGGGATTAAGGGGCTCACCCAAGTGGGCTCAGCCCAAGACAGAGAGGAGGCCGGCGCGGGGTGGCTCGAGAGCTGACGTGCTGGAGGCCCGAGGAAGGAGGCCGCTGGGCCGGGCCTTGGCGCGGAGCTGGCAGAGGGAGCCGGACCTGAGGGAGGCCTGGGCCGGCTCGCAGGCGCCTGGGCTTGCGGGCGAGGCAGCTGGGCCGCGGGGAGGGCGCGGCTGGGCCTGGCCCACGCGAGGTAGGGATGCAACCCAGGCGGGGAGGAGGCCGCAGCTGGGCTGGTCGGTCCGGATCGGATCGCTTGGGCCGGCCGGTTCCAGCTGGTTCATGGCGACGGGAGAGGCTGGAGGCCTGTGCGACCAACGGCGGCGGCTCACGCGCGGCACCGGCGGGACCTGAGGACGACAGAACGGGGCACCGGCGTCGTGGACGAGCGGATCCGGACGGGGCAGGCCGGATCTGGGCGGTGGCTCGTGATGGCTTCTCGCCCCTCGTTGGTTACCCCAAGTGGAAGGTTTGAGATGTAGCGTAGCGGCAAATTTCCCTTGGCAAAGATACCAAGGATCGAATCCCGTGAGACTCCGAGGGTCGACAAGAAGGTGTCAATAGCGCCAGAAACTTTTGCTTGACAGGACCTGCACACAGATACAAATAACTTTGCTTCCAACGAGTACAGAGAGGTTGTCAATCCCTCCGGCCTTGTCGTTTACAAAGGATCAAACGCAAGAGATAATAGTGATAGGTATGACTGCAACTAGGAAATAAGAACAGGAAGTAAATAGCGGGTGTGATCAGTGATGGTAATATGGACCGGGGTCCCATGATGTTCACTAGTGATGTCTCTCTCCCAAAAGACAATAAAACAGCTAAGTGAGGTAAACAAATTACAGCTGGGCAATTGACAGGATTATGTGCGCAAACCAATGCTAACTATGCTGCAAAGAAAGGTAGAGGCTCAAAAGCATGGGCGGTACGCCAAGGCAAGTAGACCGAAATCCATCTGCATCTACTACTAATCATCCACCTTGAGATATCTATCCAGAACATCTCGCTGGTATTAAGTTGCGAGTCCCACCCAAAGTGTAAACTCAAAGCAACAGACAACTGCATTAAAAGAACTTTGCGTAAAGTAAACAATCCTTGCACCCGCAAGTACAAGCACCATTGTTTTCCCCCTTGTGGCAACAGCACATCCCCTAGACTCATGTTTATGTCACTCAAGCTAGTCATCGAGGGGCATGAACCCACAATCAAGCATAACGTTCCCTCTTAGAGTTACTACCTACTACTCGGCCAAAGCAATAAACAGCAACGGAGAACATGCAAGAATTACTCAAGAACATAAATATAAAAGAGGTGAATCAAATATATTACTCACACACAATCTGAACATAATCTCATAATCCATCGGATCCCAGCAAACTCAGCAGAGCAACAGCATAAAGATTACATATGTGCCTCGATCATGTAGGGCAGCTCACGAGGTCTAATCGGTGAAGAACAAAGAGGGGAGGAGAACATCACATAGCTACTGGTCATGGACCCATGGTCCAAGGTAGACTACTCACAACTCATCCGGGAGGCGTCCATGGTGGTGGAGAATCTCCCGGTGGTGGTTCTCCCCTCCGGCAGGGTACCGAGAAGAGTTCTCCTGGTGCTCCCGATCTTGGAAGCGCGGCGGCGGCGGAACAGAGATGAGATCGCGAAAAAGGGTTCCGTCCTCGAGGGTTTCGGGACGCGTGCTAAATATATGCCAAAGGGGGTCACCAGAGGCGGAGAGGGGGGCCCAGGCGCCCCCCCGGCGCGGCCAGGAGGGGGGCGCGTGTGCAGGCCCCCTGGGCTGCCCCTGGCTCCCCTCTGGCCCTGCCTTGGTTTTTCCGGAAGCTCCCGATACGCTGATTTTTCCTGTATTTTCCCGGAAATTTTAGGGCACTTTTAATATGGGGGAAACCTGAAATAGAAAAACAGCAGAAAACAAGAACTGGCACTGTGGTGCACTGAGTTAATAGGTTAGTCCAAATATGATCAAAAGTGTATGAAAGTGCATAAATATCATAGCAATATCACACAAAAGAGGCATGGAGCAAGCAGAAATTATCGATACGTTTTGGACGTATCAACATCCCCAAGCTTAAATCCTGCTCGTCCTCGAGTAGGTAAATGATAACAAGCATAATTTCTATGGTGACATGCTATCAACCATATAAGAACTTTTAAGTAAAGTAATCAAGGCATGTAATTCAATTCAAGTCATAACAAGCAAGAGTCTATATTAGCATTGTAACAAGTAACATAAGAACATAAAGGTGCAAGAGCTCTCGCTGTCCGTGACTCGAATGTCTCCAACTGGTGTTTGCATGCAAGAAAGGGGATAGGGATATATGAGAGAGTAAAACATAGTTTTTGTATTGTTGAGAACTTAATCTACTAAAGTTTCACACTTGGTCTTCTTTGGAATCTTATCTTGACTCATCCCCAGACCGTCAGCTAGGTACAAGTCAAAATGATCCACTCCCTTTCGATATTTTGAGCACTCATGCAATGGATGAGCGTAAGCAAGAAAGTCGACACTTAGGATGGCAAAGAGAGAAATGATAGAGGGGGAAGACAAAAAAGGTGTGAAAGACTCACATCAATGAGGACAATCATCGGCGAGAGAAAGCCAAATGATAGATATGATGCGAGGAGTAGGGATTGCCATGCAACGGATGCACATATGAGCTAAGGTAAGCTCTCCAATGGAACTAGTGGGGGTGCATCCAACTTGCTTGCTCAAGAAGACCTAGAGCTCTTTTGAGGAGGCTCATCATTGGAATATACAAGCCAAGTTCTATACTGTAAAGGTCCCCACATAGCTATATGCATAAATGATAATCTCTATGGAGTACAAGGTATAAGATGGAGTACGAGTGTGGATCTCTCAAAAGAAATAGTAGTGTGCCCCCTTCTCTCTTTTTATTTCTTTTTCTTTTTTTTATTCTTTTTTTTTGTGGCCTCAATGGCTCTTTCTATTTATCTCTCATTTGTCCTCTTTGGGATCTTTTGATTTTGTCCTCTTTGGGATCTTTTGATTTGTCCTCTTTGGGATCTTTTTCTCACTTTAGGGGCAACACTCTATGTATTACAAGAAGTATGGAAGATCTTTCACACTTTACAAGAGTACTCAACATAAAGAAAATGAAACTATCATGATGTATGCAAATGTATGCCTCTGCCAGTGTAGCAGGAAATGCAATGATACTAGCGCGTCATGTAGCAATGATTAGGGCAAGGCCCAACTAGCATGCGGCTCATCGATCAAGCAAAAAGCATGTATGACATGAAGATCAAGTCATGAGAGGATGGATGTTGCATGGCAAAGTATCTCGGAAAGGCTATGGAAATGTCTTGATAGGTAGGTATGGTGGCTGTTTTGAGTAAGGATATAATGAGGCTTATGATGACAGAGCGTATCGTGCCAAGGATTTGGATGCACCGACGAAGTATGCGCCAACTCTCGAGGTGAGAAAGGGCAATGCTCGGTACCGAAGAGGCTAGAAAAATATGGTTAGGTGGAAGTGTCAACCTTCGAATACTCACATTAGTCCGAAGAACTCATGCACTTATTATCGGTAACTCTCAATCTAATTAGGAGGTTCACAAAGAGACAAGTACCCCGAGGAGGTGTGTATGGGGGTTTGGTTACCCTTGCGCATCCTCGACCCATGGTACGTGAGTGTACTCTAATATTCGATCCCTCCAAAGATTAGTGATCCATTTAGTAGCTAAAGTTCTCAACTATTTTGTAGGTTTTCGAAAATAAACATGGATTGCCCAAAATACGACATCTATCACTAATAGGCTAAAGCTCTTGACACCAAAAGTTCAGACATTACTCATGGCAATACCTCAAAACTATTGCAAGTTACTACTAAAATTAAATAGCAACCTCAATTACCTACTTTAAGTTAAGACACACAACTCAGTGCAACAGACAAACTCTCTTAACAAGATGAACATGAAAACTCAAGAGAGTTCAACAACCAACTAAACAAAAGCTCTTTTAAAAAGAAAAGCATGAAAACTAAGAGCTAAACATGACAGTAGCTATTGAAAGACAAAGAACACACACAGCAAAGGTAAGCATGAAAATCCTATGTTGTGTTCTAGGTTAAAGTGGAGCGTGTTTCTCTCCCACACAAAGAAAGCTGGGTTCTAACTCGTTATGAACAGCAAGCAAAGCTAAAGAAAACTAAAAAGGAAACTAAAAGCAAGACGCTCCAAGCATAGCACATAACGCATGAAGTGATTAAAATATAGTGGAACGAAAGACGAATTGATAATTGTTGATGGAGAAGGGGATGCAGGGGGGCATCCGCAAGCTTAGACGCTTGAGTCTTCTTGAGTATTTCTTGGGGGTGCACGGGGGCATCCCCAAGCTTGAGCGTTTGACACTCCTGAATCTTTTTATCATCTTCCCTCGCACACTTGAAAACTCCCTTCATACATAACTCATCATAATCTGATTAGCGAGGTTAGTACCCATAATAAAATAACTTTTCCCTGCTGGAAATAAGGATAATCTTGAAGAGCTACTGTTTCTCAAGATTGCCAAAAGGTTTTTGCAAAGAAAAAGCAAGCTCAAGGTTTGCAAAACGAAGAAAAGGCAAAACAGGACAGAATCTGTGAAAAATAGACCAGCAGGTAGTAAATAATTTTTTCGGGGCACTTCTGCAACTCAAATCAAAAAACTCAGAACAGACGCCCGAAAGCCAATTGTATAAAGCACGCTGTCAAAAAATTCAGACCAAAAAGATGATCTGGTGATTTTATACGAATTTTTCTGTCCAAGGACAGAATCTGTTTTCTGGACTGCACGTCACAACTTTTGAACTTTCTTGCAATCAGAGGCTAAACTTGGCACAAAGCTGAAAAGAAAAGATACAATGATGATGCTACTGTAGTAACAAACATCAAGACACGACAAAAGCAAAATAAAATTTTATTCGTTGTGGGCTGCCTCTCAAAAGCGCTTTCTTTTATGCCTTTAAGCTAGGCATAATGCAAAAGGAGAAGATCAAGTTTTATCAAGAGTAAAAGAATAGCTAGCCCATATAACGGACTCAAAAGGCAACTTAATCTTCTTTCTAGGGAAGTGTTCCATTCCTTTCTTGATAGGGAATTGGAATCTTATATTCCCCTCTTTCATGTCAATGATAGCACCGACGGTGCAAAGAAAAGGGCGTCCCAAAATAATTGGACAAGAAGGTTCACATTCAATATCCATAATAGTAAAATCAACGGGAACATAATTGTCATTGAAAATGATAAGAACATCGTCGATCCTCCCCAAAGGTTTCTTTATGGAAGAATCAACAAGACGAACACCAAAAGAACAAGGATCAAAAGATTTTAATTTAAGCATATCATATATTCTTTTGGGCATAACGGAGGTACTAGCTCCAACATCACATAAAGCATAGCAAGAGAAGTTATTCAACTTAATTTTAATCATAGGATCCCAACCATCTTCTAGCTTTCTAGGTATGGAGGCTTCTACCCTAAGCTTCTCCTCCCTAGCTTTGATGAGAGCATTAGTGATATGCTCCGTGAAGGCAAGGTTAAGTGTGCTAGTGTGGGGATCTCTAGACATCATGTGAAGAAAATCAATAACTTCAGAAAGGGTGCAATTATCAAAATCAAGGTCACTACTATCAAGTAAAGTGGTGGTGGTGTCCTTTAGGCTCACTTGTTTGGTAGCTTCTATGGTTATAGGAGTTTCTACGGTTGAGGTCATAGCATCACCATTAATAGGTCTAATGGGACCAGGAGTGCATTGGGTGCTAAGAGTTTGGATATCCTCAACAACTTGGATAGTAGCAACAGTGTGGTGGGTAGGAAGGCTCTTAATTCTATCTTCTTCCTCCCTTTCTCTAGCCCATCTCTCTTTAAGTTTAGCCATCATCCTAATGTTTTCATTAATTTGCACTTGAATAGCATTCATAGGAGTGGTCTTCCTCTCCTCAAGAGGGGAAGTTCTAATTTTAAGCAATTTTACCTCATGGGCTAAATTGTCTACCTTCGAAGAGAGATTATCTAGTTTGGCTAGTTTTTCTTCTACACTCTTGTTGAAGGCTTTTTGGGTAGTGATAAAGTCTTTAAGCATAATCTCTAGTTCAGAAGTGGAGTTCTTGGTGCCAGGATAAGCATTGTTGTTCCCATAGGAATTAGAGGGGAACGGTCTAGGGTTGCTACCAAAATTACTCCTATAAGCATTGTTATTGAAATTGTTTCTAGAGATAAAGTTCACATATACTTGATCTTGAGCAATCAAAGAATTTAAAGGAACATCACGAGGATCAATAGGAGATTGCTTGGAAAGTAGAGACACGATCAAGTCAACTTTTTCGTTTAGGGAGGAAATCTCCTCGACAGAGTTTACCTTCCTACCTGTTGGAGCGCGTTCGGTGTGCCATTGGGAATAGTTGGTCATCATCTCATCGAGAAGACTCGTGGCAGCACCAAGTGTAGTTGACATAAAGGTTCCTCCCGCGGCCGAATCCAACAAGTTCCGCGAGGTAAAGTTCAATCCTGCATAAAAAGTTTGGATAACCATCCAAGTAGTCAAACCATGAGTAGGGCAGTTCTTGACAAGAGATTTCATGCGTTCCCAAGCTTGGGTAACGTGTTCATTATCCAATTGTTTAAAATTCATTATGTTACTCCTTAATTGGATAATTTTAGCAAGGGATAGTATTTCCCAATAAAGGCATCCTTGCACTTGTCCCAAGAATCTATACTATTCCTAGGCAAGGATTGAAACCAGATTTTAGCTCCTCCTCTCAAGGAGAAAGGAAAAAGCTTAAGCTTAACAATATTACCATCTATTTCTTGGTACTTTTGCATATCACAGAGTTCAACAAAATTATTTAAGTGTAAAGCAGCATCATCTCCAGCACCGGAGTATTGATCTTTCATAACTAGGTTCAGTAAAGCAGGTTTAATTTCATAAGAAGGTGCTGAAGTGGCAGGTGTAGTAATAGGCGTGCAAATAAAGTCATCGTTGTTATGACTAGTGAAGTCACACAACTTGGTGTTCTCGGTGGAACCCATAGCAGCAAGCAAGATAACTATTTTTGTGATTTTTGATAAAGGACACTAAAGCAAAAACTGAAAGGTAAAGTAACAAGATTAAAAAGCAAAGGTAAAAGATAGCGTGCAACTCCCCTATCTTGAAGAGTGGAGTCCCCGGCAACGGTGCCAGAAACTTGCTTGATGGCTTCTCGCCCCTCGTTGGTTACCCCAAGTGGAAGGTTTGAGATGTAGCGTAGCGGCAAATTTCCCTTGGCAAAGATACCAAGGATCGAATCCCGTGAGACTCCGAGGGTCGACAAGAAGGTGTCAATAGCGCGAGAAACTTTCGCTTGACAGGACCTGCACACAGATACAAATAACTTTGCTCCCAACGAGTACAGAGAGGTTGTCAATCCCTCCGGCCTTGTCGTTTACAAAGGATCAAACGCAAGAGATAATAGTGATAGGTATGACTGCAACTAGGAAATAAGAACAGGAAGTAAATAGCGGGTGTGATCAGTGATGGTAATATGGACCCGGGTCCCATGATGTTCACTAGTGATGTCTCTCTCCCAAAAGACGATAAAACAGCTAAGCGAGGTAAACAAATTACAGCTGGGCAATTGACAGGATTATGTGCGCAAACCAATGCTAACTATGCTGCAAAGAAAGGTAGAGGCTCAAAAGCATGGGCGGTACGCCAAGGCAAGTAGACCGAAATCCATCTGCATCTACTACTAATCATCCACCTTGAGATATCTATCCAGAACATCTCGCTGGTATTAAGTTGCGAGTCCCACCCAAAGTGTAAACTCAAAGCAGCACACAACTGCATTAAAAGAATTTTGCGTAAAGTAAACAATCCTTGCACCCGCGGGTACAAACACCGTTGTTTTCCCCCTTGTGGCAACAGCACATCCCCTAGACTCATATTTCTGTCACTCAAGCTAGTCATCGAGGGGCATGAACCCACAATCAAGCATAACGCTCCCTCTTGGAGTTACTACCTACTACTCGGCCAAAGCAATAAACAGCAACGGAGAACATGCAAGAATTACTCAAGAACATAAATATAAAAGAGGTGAATCAAATATATTACTCACACACAATCTGAACATAATCTCATAATCCATCGGATCCCAGCAAACTCAGCAGAGCAACAGCATAAAGATTACATATGTGCCTCGATCATGTAGGGCAGCTCACGAGGTCTAATCGGTGAAGAACAAAGAGGGGAGGAGAACATCACATAGCTACTGGTCATGGACCCATGGTCCAAGGGAGACTACTCACAACTCATCCGGGAGGCGTCCATGGTGGTGGAGAAGCTCCCGGTGGTGGTTCTCCCCTTCGGCAGGGTGCCGGGAAGAGTTCTCCTGGTGCTCCCGATCTTGGAAGCGCGACGGCGGCGGAACAGAGATGAGATCGCGAAAAAGGGTTCCGTCCTCGAGGGTTTCGGGACGCGTGCTAAATATATGCCAAAGGGGGTCACCAGAGGCGGAGAGGGGGGCCCAGGCGCCCCCCCGACGCGGCCAGGAGGGGGGCCGCATGGGCAGGCCGCCTGGGCTGCCCCTGGCTCCCCTCTGGCCATGCCTTGGTTTTTCCGGAAGCTCCCGATACGCTGATTTTTCCTGTATTTTTCCCGGAATTTTTAGGGCACTTTTAATATGGGGGAAACCTGAAATAGAAAAACAGCAGAAAACAGGAACTGGCACTGTGGTGCACTGAGTTAATAGGTTAGTCCAAATATGATCAAAAGTGTATGGAAGTGCATAAATATCATAGCAATATCACACAAAAGAGGCATGGAGCAAGCAGAAATTATAGATACGTTTTGGACGTATCAGCTCGCCGGCGGCAAGGCTGAAAACAGGCGGCCGGAGTTTCGGGCAGAGGCGGCCAGGAACACGGTGGTGCGGCTGCGGAGGATTCCAGTGAGCTTGGTCGTCCCTCCCGATCCAGATCGGATCGGGGATGCGGGCGAAGGGCGGCGGCTGGAGCGGGCCGGATGCGGGCTTCGGCGAGCCCGCACAGCTGGGAGGCAGAGGGTGACAGAAGCACATCGCGGCGACGGTGGAAGCACGGCGCGGCTGCGCTGGAAGCACGGCGCGGCTGCGCTGGAAGCACGGCGCGGCGAGAGTGGAAGCACGGAGCGGCAACGGTGGAAGCACTGCGCGGAATTTGAGGAGGGAGGTAGGGGAAGGCCAAACATGGACTAGGGGGGGTCCATTTATAGCAGGAGGGCTAGGGTTTGGAGTTTGGAGGGGTTTTAGAGCCCTCCGATCGCGATCCGACGGATCCGATCGCGAGGTGAGGTAGGATGGGCCTAGGGGAGGTTAGAAAGGCCTAGGTGGGCTGTGTAGAGTAGTTGGGCTGAGGTGAAGAGAAGAGAGAGGAAGGCCCGCGGAGGTTTTCGGAGACCGAAAACGTCCGACGAAATAACCGGCGACTAGTGCCGCTATATATATCTGTTGGGCTATCAAACGAGCTCCAAATGCGATGAAATTTGGCAGGCGGCCTGTCTACACTATAATAAGACCACACGCCGAGTTTCAACCCATTCCGAGAATGCTTTTCGGCCACTTATAAAATAAATATTCGGAGGCACCGCGGGCACGTGCAAGTGTGTGTGGGCTCAGAACGGACAACGGAAAGGACGAGGGAACTCGGATGGATGCAAGTTTCGAAAACATGCTGATGCAACACACAAGATGACATGGCAAGATGCAACACGCAAGCAGATGACATGGCACTGACAGCGAATAACTGGCTGACACCTGGCGCACCGGTCTCGAGGTGTCACACCGCGGCCCATGCGCGGAGCCTTTGCAGCACTGAGGCTCGAGAGGTGGCAGAGCTCGATCGTCAGCAGCAATCTTGAGCTTGAGGAAGGAGATGGTGGCAGTCTGAACTAGTGGCGAGAAAGGCCTGAACCAGGAGTGGCAGTGGCGACAGTGGATGTGCGGCGGGGTAGGATAGAGTTCGGGGCAGCATCGGTGGGTATTATAGTCGGTGCAAAGCGAATCAGTCGGCGCCTCGGCCGCCATGCAGTATCCCCATTTCAGGGCCTACTTCTAGAGCAAAAATAAGCTATAGATACAAAGTTTGGGAGTTCAAAAGCAATTCTTGTGAGGCACTAAGTTTTTTTAGGGATATGCCAGATTGGGTTCAATTAAAAAAATCCTACCATTAATCCATATCTGGTTATTATGTAACAACTATTAGGACATCTTCAAAGCTGATCCATAAATTTTCTCCCATGTCCGTTCATGGACAGGTGGGACTAGTCCACGCACACAGACACGGAGCTGACCATCCAATGATATCCGCATTTCAAGCCGGGTTTTAGCAAATTGGAAGAAAAACGTCAAACCCGACGAAATTCACAAAATTCAAATAGACAATAACACAAATCATCCATACACAACATGCAAATAAAAACAATAGTACAAATTCAACGAGATTAATTGGATGTTCAACAAATATTTCATGACCGGATCATGTTGTCCCACACATAATGCCCCTTCAACTTCTTTCAGCAGTGTAGGTACATAAATGACCGTTCCACTATCCTGTGGTACATCGCGGCATCGGGGACAATCTACACAATGGGTAGATCAACATTGAGTGAATGAATGATTCAGTCAAAAAGTTGAGCAAGAAGAAGCAAAACTTACGATCTCATCTGTTGCCGCGCGCAATGGTCACCTTGCCTCCAGCTGGGCAACCATGTCACAAAACATGGTGACGGTGGTCTGGATGGCGCACCATCGATACGATAATGAGTTCACATTGCATTGTTGGATGATGTGCATGTCGTAGGGCGCATGCTTTTGCCCGTGAAACGAATCATGCATCCGCTGCTAGAAGAGCCCCCTTCAGCTCCTGCCTATGAAATCCATGGATACGGGCAGCCATGCATTGCACAACAACTCATCATCGATGGTGGACTACCCCACCATCCTTCGTACTCTAAAAAACGACATGGCGTTTGAAAATAAGCTCAGTAAAATTTGACCGAATATTTGTCGGGCATGGTGTTCGTCATGAACGTCGTCAAAATGGTGGCGGAGTGCATCTGACTACGGACGGGTCAAGAGTGGGCGGCACGGTCATAAAACGCGATCGGGGCATCGGTGCGTCTGGATGCAGACAATTTGAGGGTCGACGTCTTGGAGCTGCCCTTACTATTCATTAAAGAGGGGAGGGTTATAATGTTGAAAAAGACGTTCCACGCGTGACAAAAGTTTCGCCGTTGCGTAGTAGGAGTATGTACTACTACCACAGATTTCTGCGTGCCATGAACTTGATCGGCGACGGTGTCAACTGTCAACTAATGAATTGGTCGTCCTGTGTCCCAGGGATGCGTTGCGTTTGTCTTTGAGCGGCGTGTGAGTGAGGGCGCGAAATCAAGTTGATCAACTTGCCACGCAGCGGGTCGATAATGGCACTGAAAGAAGCGACACGCAGTACTCATAAATTAATGAGTGGGTGCATGTGCATGCATGCAGGGAGAAACGTTTGAGGGCAATTTAATCGATTGGACAGTTGGAATATTCTCCAGGTTTTGTACTGCAAGTTGATGGTTCTACTAACATTACTACACAACTAGATTTTATTTTATTTTGTGGGTGAACACTACTAGATTTGACCCTAAGAACACACTACACAATTTGCCAAGGGCAATATTTAATTATGTACTACTTCATTTGTTTTTATTTACTCAGAATATTAGCTCTGTCTTAAGTTAAACTTTGGTCATATTTATATAAAACAAATCATGAATATTTTTTGAAGACAGAAACATTTCTCAAATTCATGATTTTTTTTCAAATTGTGAGCATTAATGGAATCCCAAAAAAATGAAATCATTAATATTTTTTTACAAATTCGCTACTTTTTAAAAAAAATATTAAAACTTTTTGAATCCGCAAACATTTTTAAAATTTTAAATTTTTATTGGAAATTCACAAATATTGAGTTTTTCCTTTGAAAAATATTTTTCGAATTCATTTTTTGAATATGTGAACATTTTTTGATGTTTGGGCACATTTTTTGAAATTTTCAATCTTTTTTAAAAATCCATGAACAATTCGTTTATTTATGAAAATATTATAGAATTCCAAACATTTTTTGTATTTGTGAACATTTACCAAATTGATGCACAATTTTTAAAATTAAGAACGTTTTTGAAATCCCGATCGTTGCTTTAAATTTGAGACAAAAGAACAGGGGCACGTGCATACATGGGCTGGCCCAAATCGAGCGCTGGTAGGGGAGCGCACATTTGCTGACCATCCAGCGCCCAGGTCGCTGAATAGGGGCACCCGCAGGGGCAGTAAAATCAGTAAAATAGAAAGTCTCTTTCTACTCCCGAGCTCAAGCTCCCTACTGAACAGTAAAATAAATAAATAAAATAGTAAAAAGTTATAAAAAATGATATATTTTTTTTGCAAAATTTGACAATTGTCTTGTACAAATTTATCATAAAATTACTATTCGAATGAATTTTTGAAGTGCTGATTTTGTTTCTTTTGTCATGAATTCCACAAATGTGAATGTTGTTTCGAGATGAAAATTTCCAAGCACTGAGAACATTTGTCAAAGTTTGCACCCCAAAAATTCAAAAAGAATTGAAACTTTCTACTGTTTTTTGGACTTTACTGTTCATTCCAAGCTCATATGAGATTGGGAGTAGAAAGGGACTTCCGCACACGCAGGGTACTTAGCCTGGCCCATGCTTCCTATTCCTTATTCCTACAGCAGCAGCCTGGCTGTATTTAAATGATTTAAGTACTCTGACGCACAGCGGACGCACATCATCAGTCCAACGACATCAACCAAACGCACGTTACAAGCGAGATATATACACCTCTCCAGACGCGGTAGCTTATCACCAGATTCAGATGTACAAACCAGTTTATTCCTCTACTCATCAAATGGTAAAAAAAAAATCTATACGGCTACCAGATCTCCACCTGCACCTAGCTAGTACATTATTGCAGAAACACACTGTTCCAGCACGTAACCCAGCCAAAGAGTAGGAAGATGGTACTACTTCTTGGCTGCGCCCAACACCCGGCAGCGATACTCGCCGAGCGCCCAGATAGGGAAGATGTTCCGATACTGGGAGTAGCTGATCATGCAGTTCTTGTTGAATACTCCCATGATCTCCTGTTAAATGCGGCAAAAAATAATTCAGACGATATAACGCTTGAGCTTCCCTAGTACTCCCTCCGTATGTTCGTATGTACGTACATCTTCATGCAACCTAAGGTTTTCTCTGGTATGTTTTTAGACTGTCCAAAAAGACATGCAAAAAGACAAGAAACTCCTACCTATTCAATGGGATGTTTTAGACTGTCCAAAAAGACATGCAAAAAGATCACAAGTATTGTTGCAAGATTCTGGTGGGGAGGTGATAAAAAGAAAATGCATTGGAAAAAAGTGGCAGGACATAGCTATCCCAAAATGTGAGGGGGGAATGGGCTTTACAGATTTTGGCCTAGTTAATCAAGCCATGTTGGCTAAACAAGGGTGGAGGCTATTGACCAACCCTGACTCGCTTTGTGCAAAGGTGCTCAAAGGCCGATATTATCATGATTCAGATTTCTTGGCAGCAACAAAAAAGAGGAACTCCTCTCATACCTGGAGGGCAATTCTACATGGAAGAGAATCCCTGAAACTAGGGCTGATTAAACGTGTGGGGGATGGTGCTAGTGTTAACATATGGGAGGACCCTTGGATACCCTCTAATCTCTATGGCTATCGTCCAATTATTCGGTTACCAGGGGATACAGTCACTAAGGTGGAGGAGCTTATTGATCTTGAGAATAACAGTTTCGATCTTAATGTCTTGGAAGCAAACTTTGCAGCACCTGATGTTCAGGCTATTGCTAAAACACCAATAGGTAATTGGGGTGAAGATTGCTGGGCCTGGGCGTTGGTGAGGAATGCTAATTTTCCTGTTCGGTCGGTGTATAAAATTCTGAGTACAAGTATGACACATTCCTATGAACCGTCTTCTTCAGGCACTGCAGGAAATGTCTTCTGGAACAAACTATGGAAATGTCGGTAGCACCAAGAGTCGGGAATTTTTGGTGGAGAGTTATAAGAGGATTTGTGCCATGTAAATCTGTTCTACTCACCAGACAAATAGAAAAAATCCCATTCTGCGACCTATGTTGCAAGGAGGAAACTATAACCCATGCTCTGTTCGAATGCACTTGGGCGAGACTCTTTTGGAAGGAGATGAAGACCATGATGCATATAAATATACCAGTGTTACATCCGCAATGGTGGGCTTCAGATTTGATTGAAGGAAAACTTGGATCAGACCAATTTGTATGCATCGTATTGTGCGGCTGCTGGGAGGTTTGGTCTGTAAGGAATGCTCGACCCACGGCGAAAAGGGCCAATCAGTTGAAGCTTCTGTTCGGTGGGCACTTGGTAATGCTATTGATCTTACAACAGCAGGTGAAGTTACTCGCCCTGCGGTGACAGGAAGGAAGCTTGCTGGCAAGCACCGAAACAAGGGACACTGAAAATCAATGTGGATGCGGCATTTCTTGAGCAGGCAGGCTGTGGAAGCACAGGCTGGTGGTCCGAGATTCAGAGGGCAACCTAATTCGAGCGCAGGCCTTGTGGTATCCAAAGAATGGGCTACTCCAGGATATGTGTTGAAATTGATGCTAAAGAGATGGTTAAGATATACAACTCTGAATTTTCAGAGAGAGCAGCGGATGCAGCTGTTTGCCATGAAATCAAAGAGCTTTTGGGAGGGTTTATGATCTATGGTCTGGTATTTGTGCAAAGGGAAGCCAATGAAGTGGGCCACCGTTGTGCAAAGCAAGCCACAGAAGAGAGGAAATGTTTGTGGATTAATAATATGCCTTCTTTCTTACTACCTCCGTCCGGGTTTATTAGGCCCCCTAGTATTTTGAGCCAAATTTTGACCATCCATATGACTAATAAAATATAAAATATATGCTACAAAAAGCACATTGTTAGATTTGTATTTCAAAGAGCTATCCGAGGGTATAATTTTTGTGACATATAGTTACATTTTATTAGTTTAATTTGTTGGTCAAACTTTAGCCCAAAATGAGAGAGGGCCTAATAAACCCGGACGGAGGTACTGTAGTAGTTAGTTGTATTCAGCTACCGTGTAATCCCCCTAATTGAGTAATAAAGCTCTTGATTCGCAAAAAGAAAAAGTTTTCTCTGGTCAAATAGTAGTTACGTTTCGCTGCACTGGTTTGAACTGCTTTCACATGCAGAGCTGTGTTTATTACTAAAATGTCTTCCTTTGGATCTAGAGAAAATTTGTATGTTGAGAAACCATGAGATGGTGGTGAAGCATTTATGACTTACTTGCTGCGGAAATTCCCCATCCTCTGATTGTAAGTTTATCAAAACCTTCGCTGCTCGATGCAGAGGCGTCGGATCTCTCTCAGCCTGTACCCAAACAAGATTTTAAGAACCATCGTGAATGAAGACATCATATGGTACTACCACAATCCACATGTAACTGTAAACACACCTGTCCTGCGTCAATTAGAGTCAGCATGGCCCAGCCAGTGTTGACTGCATGAGTATGCTTCCCTTCAAGATTGGTGTAAACCTAATCGAATGGAAGTCAAAACATGATTATTGGTTAGTAAAAAATTCTTATGGTCCCCAGGAAGACGATGTGCATCTAAAGATCAAGATGCAAGAATACCATGCTTTACAGGGCATGCAGTCGTGAACGGTGAAAGCAGGAAAAAGAGCAAATGACTCTTAAGATGAAAAGGAGAGTTTTATATCAAGTTGATGTCCGTTACGTTGACTCATATGTAACAATATTAACATTAATTCTAATGGACTGGCATACAATATTTATCACAGCACACTGACAATGAAGATTGGAATATAGAGATGCAATCCAGTATTCCAGTAAACAAGATTGCAAGTATATACTCCCTCCGTCCGAAAATACTTGTCATCAAAATGGACAAAAATGGATGTATCTAGAACTAAAATACATCTAGATACAACCCCTTTTATTCATTTTGATGACAAGTATTTCCGGACGGAGGGAGTACAATACTAGGTAAAAATGAATCTACCTGATCTTGTGATGACAGATAGCTTTCTCCCCAGCCACCGAAAGGAAGCTCTTTTGACATCAGAAAGTCACTTGCCTTTCTGATTGCAGGACTGTTCTTGAATGTTCTACCTGCGGCTACTAGCCCCTTCACTCCGAACCATGTGCCATAGGTGAAGCACACAGCCCAAGAGCCATACCTGTAGGAAAACAGATATAGAACAGCGCAGTGTTATATGCATGTATTGCTTGTATTCTTCTACATAGAGTCTGAAAACTAACCATGAGCCGTCGCTTCTTTGAATGCTCTCAATGTAGTTAGCAGCTTTGTTGATACAGTTATCTACATCTTTCCTGCGGTGCCCAGGATAGAGCTTTTTAAATGATGTCAGGGCCTGAATTGCGGCTGAGGTACATTCCACATACCTGACACCAATTGAGTATTAAAAAAATTTCAGTTTGTCTCTCTATGGCAAGCAGCATAAAAATTGACAATTGAAATCTTATTGCATCTTACGGGTAATCAATCACAATATCTCCGAAGGTCTCGGCAGGGTTGATAAGCTGAACAGTTTAACAAACAATCAGATGAAAGAATTTTCGTAAATCAATAAGAAAGATTATATGACTAATGATTGGTCGTAGTTTTCAAACAAAGGAAACATCGGTCCAGTAAACCTGCATTAATTCAATATGAATTGTTTAATGGATGTACATGTCCTCTTTGACTTGATATTTAATGATTCAAATTAGGCAATTACTTCATGAAGCACGCAACTTAAGAGCAACCTCCTAGTTGTAATGGTAGCACAACAACAAACAAATGAGGAAGGTACATACCTCAAGCCAGGCATAGGACCTTTGGAGTTCATATGTTGCGAAGCCACCATTTTCATTCTGTAAAGATTAAAACAAATTTGTTAAAATGGCACATCTCAAAACAATGTTTTACATATAATGCAAAAAAATACATAGAAGAGAACTACTGGCAACAAAACTTTGGAGACTTTGAAATACAGGTTTCTTCCTTTTGAAGGAGTCTAGTCCACAACAGTTTTATATATGTTATCCCTGGGGCAATAATCTGGTGGAGCAACCAGGGCAACCAAAATTTTCAAAGCAAAGTCCAATGTGCAACTACACAGTATCCATTAATCC
The DNA here is from genome assembly GCA_902687465.1 of Secale cereale. Taxonomy (NCBI): domain Eukaryota; kingdom Viridiplantae; phylum Streptophyta; class Magnoliopsida; order Poales; family Poaceae; genus Secale; species Secale cereale. The sequence continues at coordinate 28,067,335 of LR738714.1, forward strand.
ACTGCTCCACTTTGGTTTTGAAGTGAATACAGCAAGGGAGAGCCCTGGTGTTCAGTAAATAACACCACTTCACTAATGCAGTGTTGCCTTATGCTCTGTGCAATTTAGTAGAAGACAGAAGCACTACTCATATTAATCAACAGCTTAGCAGTACTTATCCTTAAGGCCGAAAGCACTTGCAGATAAAATACCTTGTGCGATATAACCTAACTTCAGCTTTGTAAAATATCAAAAGTTTACCATTTCACAGTAATGTACTGATAGCAAAAAAGCACTGGCAGATAGAATTATCCTATATGACAAAACCTATCTGATGCTTTATACTCCCTCCGTCCCATAATGTAAGAAGTTTTTTCATACTAATGTAGTGTGAAAAAACGTCTTACATTATGGGACGGAGGGAGTAGTATATACTAGCAACCATCCACATGCAATGCACACTTCTCGCCATATATATTACAAAAATAGGGCGTACCCAGTGCTGAAAGCTCCCACAAAAGGTGGCAAGTGGGGAAGGGAATTTCTAGACAGCCTTACCCTTGCATAATAGTTCTGCAGGGAATTTCTTGCCATATATATTGCATAGAATTAAATATATCCATATATGTAGAAACCCAAATTTATAATGCAAGTGTACTCAGTATTGAAATTATTTTTCACCATGTAAATTACTCAAATGAAGAAAGACTAAGCACTAACCATACAGCAAACGGTAAGCCATAAACGTACAACTAAAATGGACGATCCATTATTACTTATGAACTACCGATCAAATAGACCATTATTAGAGGAGAGAATAAAGGGTAAGGTTCCAAGTAAAATTCTCAACCCTTGGATCTGTGAGATAAAGATCATAAATATTAAGAATGGCTAAGATTGTTTGGATCAAACTCTAACTCACTTTTCATATTTGCATAGATATAGATATATAAGAAAGTAACAATTCACTACTCCTAGACTGAGTGCTCACATGACATGAGAGAGATATATGGACCCTCTTCTAGGCAAACTGATACAATAGTTACAACTAACACAATCTAAAAGTTTGAATGCATTTACCATCCAAGACATCAGACAATTGACAGCATCATAAAGTCTGTTAACTTCCACCGGTTCGCCCACAATTTCTGGAGAAATCTTTGATAACAATAATGAGGCCTGAAGGTAAAAGAAAATTCAACAATTAAACTATTTAAAACAAATGGTTATGCATATGAGAACTTGGCAGTTGACACAACATACCAGCAGCTAAAAACCAATGAACAAAACCAAATCTTATATGAGAGCTAGAATGATTCTTATTCCGTATGGCGCAAGAATAAAATTTCCTAGATTTCAAACAGGACAAAGTTTTAACTTCAAAGGTAGTTCCTTGTTGCTAACACTGACGGCCTAATTCACCTTTAGTCCTTCTGCAGTGCAATCTGATATAGGCCAACCGTGATCAGCTGTAGAAAAGGGCCATGCACCTTTAGATATGTGACGGTACCAGTAACTCAGATCTCCAGGGCAGTCGTCAACAACCTTTCATATAATAGCAACAGGTAAGTACTAAATACTGAAATGTACTTAAACGTTTCTTTTTTGCGAAGTAAAATGCACTTCAAGTATTGACTGGTAAACAAACAGCCACGTGACATGTACCTGAGAGTTCTTAACGTAATCATGTGCCAGCTTAAGAGTGGGAGCAAACTCTTCAATGAGGTCAGTGGCCGCAATAGCTTGAACTGCGAAAGCTGTGTCCCAGAGCTGGCTGCCATTATAACCCTACAGTGGACAGAAATTGGATTGATTATGATCAAAGAGAAAGAAAAGCTAATGATGGACTGGTATAAGCAGGAAATCCGGTTACTAACCGAGTATAAAAAAACAACTTCCAGTTCCATGTAAAGACAGTAAGACATAGACAAATAGCCGTCTCTTATTGTAGCAGCTGCCTTAGTGAAAAGTAAATGAATAAAGTAAATAAAAACTCATTACCTGCATCTTCATGCCATCTTCAGCAACCCATAAGTAATCATATATTCTTGGAATGTGTAGCTTGAATGCTTCCGAGTTTGGATCTTCAATCCAGCAAGCAAGCATATTTAATACCTGCACATAAGTTTATTCAATAATCAGTTGAACAGTATATTTTTTTTAGAAATATATTAAACTTATCTTGACATTATTAAGGTTTAAACTCCTGGTATGTAAGTTCACAAGCTTTGAACAAGAAATCATAGAATATGAGGGTTCTTTCTCCACTAAATCAGCAAGATAGGGAGAAGTAAGAGCACAAAATGAACATATGCCCCAAACTAAAGAAATCATCATACATATTAAGGCACTAAGAACAAGTTCCGATTTGAAAATATTATGTGTTGGAGCAGAAATGAAATAAACCCCTGTAAAGCTTCACAAACCATTCAAATAATGCTTGCTTGTAACTTTTGTGCCCTTTACAGAGATTATGGTTTAGCATTACTGAACACTATGGTTTGCATTAGGGAAAACTAGCTTCGCATTAGAGGATACTGTCCACAAGTCCTTCATCCCTTGTGACATAGAAGTGTACATGTTTTAAAACCAAAAGGCAAACACTTGCTGCTGCAATTGTGGTCAATTACAAGGCTGTAGAGAGAAATATCTTTAGTTCTCACATGCGATTTGGGCACAGGTAATGCTACAGTACAGTGGCTGGACAATCAGGCCAGCAAAACCAGAAAGTTTAAAGATGCATGCATGAAATAAAAGCACTGCAGTTATTATGTTTGCATCTTACAAGACAAAAGGATCATCCTGATGCTTGAAGCAAGAAAAAGACAACAGGTGGATCAGCAGGCAAGCATATTCTTCAAATTACCTTGTTCACAGGACCAATGCAAATGTATCGAGTGTTCTCATCTTCATAATGAACATGCTGCATGACATGGTTCAAAGATTTCTCTCTCAGTTTGTTCCCAGGCCAGTGCATCATAACAGGTTCGACAAATTTATGGAGAGTGGCCCATAAGATATCTTGTATGAGTGGATGTGGGTAGTACAGATCTTCCTACAATAAAGCACAAGAAAAACCTTCAAAGAGCAATCTTAATCATTAGATCATAAATAGACATCATGCAGATAAAGCAAGATAAATAGGGCAGCTTAGGCTTCTATAAATTTCAAAGATTAACTATAAATCTATAATCACTTCCTCTTCCGCTAAGACCAGTAATCTATAATCTATTCGTTGAAGGAAAAGGGAATACTCTCAATGGTGAAGATGCTATTGATTGTGAACCCATATAGGCTATTTGTAAAGAGGAATGGGAAAAAAATCATGGAAAGCCGGACTATTATACAATACTTACCATCTTATGTAACACAGTGGGATTATTTCACTAATATGTTTACACAAGCAATAACGGTAAATGCACCAGAATTCTTGGAGAATATTCAAATACCCCCAAAAGCCAGCTACATTAAGATCAATTATGTCACTTGAGTCCGCAATTATGAAGCAAGCATGAATGAGAGAGAACCATGCTCTTCAGGCGGCTATGGTATCCCAATGTATTGTGTTTCAGATATTATCACCTATTGAATCATGAGTTATAACTAGCACAACAAAACGCTTTGACCACATTCACATGGAAGATGCACCGCAATCAGTCTTTCTCCTGCACCAGGCAGTGTACGATAGCAAATTACAAGCATGAGAATCTGGGAATGCAAGGCAATCCCCATCAAGCTTGTAGGCTGCTTATATCAAAGCATTCGAACCAAGGACTAGTAAACTACTCAGTGGTACGACGAATATTTCTGAAACTACATTTCACACTCATGGCCCAGACTGCTATTCAAATCAAAATGGCTATGTCAACTCATTATGTTGGCAATGGGACTTCTTAAAGACCCTGTACTTTGGCAATGAGGTTTCTTAAAGACTTTGTACCTTGGCTATGGGTCATCTTAGAGACTCTTTCCTAGAGTGAGGACCACATTGGCACAAGTAGATCTACTTAGGATTTTTCCATTAACTCTGGCTCATCATGGGCTATAAAAATTTGGCCCGCACACATCAACATCACTAAGAAAGATTGAGATAATCAAACCTTAGCACAGAGATTGCGAGCATTGTCCCAATCAACCTCGCTGTAGGGGACTTTGAAGAGTTCATTTCTTAGTTCCAATATAATTGGTGTAATTCGGCCAACAAACCTCTTTCCATAAACGTAGCTCATAGGTAGATACACCATTCGGCAGTGGCACCACATTCGACCTGCATGATAGCATCAGGCATGTGAGCAAGACATAATCAACATGGAAGATCAAAGCAATTAATGCTGCCATAGTGCAAAAAAGAACCTGGGTGGACTGGCAGGCAATATGGCAGCATCCATATTTCCGGTGGCAGTGGATTGTTACCAGACCATTCAAATACACCAAGTACCTTAAATAAGTCAGGGAATTAGGAGGAATTCCTTAATCAGGTTGTGCAAAATGGAATCAGCCATCATACAGCGTAAAAAATGTTAATTCCGTACCGCGAGCCAAAACTTTCCCCATGATGTTATATAAGTTGCTCCCCCATGGTCTAAAATCCAGTTTCGACCCTTCTCCATAGCTCCATCTCCACTATCTGGTCCCTCACCAAGCAATCTCAAGGAAACATAGGTCAAGGCTGAGCCAAACATGGTGCTTGGACCCTCAATGTGTAATCCCCAACCTCCATCTTCATTCTACACACAATCGCCAAAAATTATTTACTTTATCTACTGTGAGATGGCACAGTTGGCAAATAGCTCCTTGCCTGATGATTATAGAGATATCGACGGATCTCCTTTTGATGTTCTGATGATAAAACAGTGTTCAGTGCTCCAGTGACATGTAGCATTATAAGCTGAATAAAAGATAAAATGCAGTGAGTAAGTTTCCATATGACATAAACAAGTTTTTAAATGAAATGTCAAGCCAGGAGAAGTACCAATCCTGGCATAAGGAACATAGGACCCCCATAATCCCCGGGCCAGTGTCCATCGTGTGCCTGGAGAGTAGAAAAGGTGCTGAGCGCCCTTTTCAAAGTGGTCGTCACAGCTTCCTCTGTGACATCTTCATTCTCCCCCAGCTTGATAGCAGGAAGATCCAACTTAAGTGGATTTTCTTTTGCAAGCTGCAGTACATACAAGAGCACATGCGCTTTAGAAGCTACGGAGATATTCCAAAGCGAAAAAATACCCTACTTTTAGTAGCACAAAGAATCCACAGGCAAGTTGAACTGAAGTGGTAGAACAAAAAAGGAAAAGACTCCTCAGAAAAATCACTACTCCAGCGTCAAGAATTGGTCTGCCCTGTTGCTAAATAGTACTGTTAGAGCACTATAAATTGTGCTTCTGGTCTTAACCCAGTCCCGAAAAGTATTAACCATCTCTGTGGTAAGGTAATTGGGTTAAAAAACTTTTAACCTGAAGGTAAGGGAAATGACTCTAGTGGAGATAACAGCGACACCGTGCCCTTTCCTTTAACGCACGCAACACAAGCATGTTATCAATCAGCATCGCAGACCTTCTGACCCCAAATGCTGTTATAAATATCGATAGCTACCGTTCAGCTGAACATTGCATTGCATTGCTTAAATCGAGTCTGCTACAGGATACACTCTCCTCGCTTGTTCTTCGGGTTGCTTGATAAAAACACAGCTGTAATACACCTGGAAACTCCCTGGTTTCTATTAACGGAAGGAAAGAACTGCAGGCGCCATGCCTCTCCTTCACGGAACCAAGTGCCCACCGTCCGCCAGTCAGCACACTTGCCGATCGCGTGCACTGAATGTGCTTCTGGTGGTGGTGGGCATTAAAAGCTGAAGTAGGAGTCGGCCACTGGAAAGGGGGGGCCGTGCCCGTGCCCATCCAGAGCGTGGCGCTTGCGTCTCAGATATTCATAGTATATAGTATACGCAAGATCGGATCTCAGCATACTCGCTGCGCATTAAAACCTTTGCCAAGTGGTGACAGTATGATGCTGCAATCTTCCTTCGCTTGAGCATGCTGCACTCTCGCTGCGCATTAAAATCCTTTTGCAGGGTGAGGCGGTCTGCTTCTGGCGTGGCTGCCTTGATTGAGCAGTGCGCGACGACTAGTCGTTGGACGTGGCGGGCGGTCCCATCCAGGTGAAAAAATGTAGCTACGGTAGGGGAAGAAAAACTGTGGGGATTCGCCGTCGCGGAGCCACCCGGAATTCGAAATCGTGACATGATGCAGGGCAGGGCAGCGGCGGCGGCGACGGCGAGCGAGGGTGGAGGGGCGGGAGGGGGCATTGGATTCGTGGGGTTACCTGGATGCGCATGGGCAGGTCGGCGCTGTGCTTGAGCTGGTGGCGGCGGGCGGCGAACTCCCGGCGCGCGGCGTCGACGGCGGCGAGGGCGTCGGGGTCGTCGGCGGCGGCGTCGAACTCCCAGACCTGGCGGCCGACGTGCGCGTTCTTGGTGCGCAGCCACGGGTCGGCCCCGCCCTCCGCGATCTTCAGCCGCCACATCTCTCCGGCCCCGGCGACCAACCGAAAGCGCGCCGCCGGCACTAGCGGCAGGAGGAGCAGAGGATGAGGGCGGAGCGGGGCAAATGGGCAATGGGCGAGATCTGCCGGCCCGATCCGGCGAAGGATTAGTTAACGGGGCTTCGGATCGCGCGGGGCGGGAGTGGGGTTTGGACGGGAGCGGGCGCGCGGTGCGGCGACGTGGCGGGGGACGTCTCTCGCTCCCTCTATCTCTCTCTGGCTGGGCAGTGCCTTTTTGGCTCGGCGCCTGCGGCCTCTCTGACCCGCTCGTGGAGAGGAGAGGGGAGAGGGGTTGGGGTTTTGTGGGCAGGTGGTGGAGCGTGATAGGTGTCAGCGTCCTGCTAGTACCGTGATGCCGTCCGATCTGTTCCCCATCGACCACGTCCAGCTCATCGCCCAACCAGCACCACTAGTCTCCCTCTCTCTCTTTTTTTGTGCGGGAACGGATCACTGCCCATCCTTGCGCATCCCGGTATCCCCTCCTTTGCACACACGCCATCGGACGGCCGTCCATCGTGATTTATTTTCGAGTCCTCATGTATGTACGACACCTTCCATCCCCATTTCACTTTGGACGTGTTTGCTTAGTCGCATCGTTTGTTTGTCGCTTTGCATACTTGTGTCGGTTGGGTCTGGTTGAGTTAATGCAGAAAAAAAACATCTGCATGTTATTTGGTTGCATGCACTCTATTTCTCTGCATCGTTGCAACACTTTTACACACTGTGTTTGGTTGCTAGCATAGAATGTGCTTGGTGTTTGGTTGCATACGGGTAGTCGAGCGTAGAGGTGTAGTCACCTTGTACCCTACGCGGTGAGCTTATCCGCTATTCCCTCCGTCCGGGTTTATTGGGCCCGAAGACCACTTCTCTTGGACCAAGACACATAGTAACTTGCTCACATTAATCCTTTCATCATATTTTAATGCACTCTCTCACATATCAACTCTCACATGCAGCCAATAAAAAAGCATGCATGCAGCATATTTATTATTCAGTCATGGGACTAGCAACAATAACTCTCTCTATGGCCAATGAAATGGATGCATGCATGTAGATTTCCAAAGTAAGGCCTTATAAAAAGAGACTTGCTTATGGTGCTTTTAGGCCTAATAAACCCAGACGGAGGGAGTACTATACTTCATATACCGCTTGCCTAGTCTTGAACCCTCTGTGGCAGCTGTTCTTGTGAGCCACAAATGGTGGAACCGTACAGGACCCCTCAAAAACTTCTGAATCGGGAGGCGTCTGGTTGATGGAAGGTTGGGAGTCCTCGACGTAGGATGCCGGGAACTAGCTCTGGGACAGGACAAGGGCCTGACTACACTCTTGTGTGCTCATGTCCTACAAGTGTAAGCATCAGCAAGAGCATAGCAGACTACACATGCACAGATGGAACATCTAGTGAAAATGGATTGTGTGAACGAACACTACGTATTAAAAGATCGAACGAGCACTACCATATGCACAAACGGATGATCTAGTTTGACACTACAGCTCGAATCGTAGCAAGGAGTTTAACAAAGTAGCAAACATGCTTGCATACTACCAATCCATCCATAACAACTAGCTATCAATCATTGCCGACATCGAAACAACTCCTGGCATGCTTCAAATCCATCACCACTGGCTACCAGAACATCACACTCACACAGATCGACGCTGTACAATGCTCACAGATCTAACCTTATCACATGCTCACAAATCTAGCTAGAACTAGTAGAGAGAAGGGGGTGATTGAACTCACATGCGCCATCGGAGCAGCCGCGGAGGAGGCACTGAACACGTGTTCGCCACCGTTGCAACCACCGTGAACCCCCTGGACATATCCGCTCCATCCAAAGCCTCCCGGGAGCGTCAACTTCATCGACGGTCGAGTCCGACCGCCGCCGCGAGCTCAACTTTGGACCCCCTCACCTTCTCCCTCGTGTTCGTGATGATAGCATGCATCTTCTGACCCAATCTCACATCTAGGGGCACTCGGAAGCGAGCTCCACAACATCACCCGAGGAGCTCCGCCGTGTGTGCAACTCCGGTGAGCCCCGCAGCCACCGTTCATGCCGTCCCTGAGGGAGTCCTGGATTTAGGGGTCCTCAAGTGTCCGGACCGATGGGCCGTGAAGATAAAAGCAGAAGGCCATCCCCCGTGTTCGAATAGGACTCCTATGTATGTAAAAAGGCAAGATAGATGTCCGGATGTAATAATTCCTTCCTCCCTCCTGCGTGTATATAAGCCGGAGGGTTTAGTCCGTAGAGGCTAGTAGAATCGCAATTATCCTAGGCTAGATTTCTAGGGTTTAGCCATTACGATCTCGAGGTAGATCAACTCTTGTAACCCTATATTCATCAAGATCAATCAAGCAGGAAGTAGGGTATTACCTCGATAGAGAGGGCCCGAACCTGGGTAAACATCGTGTCCCAGTCCCTTGTAACCATCGATCCTTGGACGCACAGCTTGGGCACCCCTACCCGAGATCTGCTTGTTTTGACACCGACAATGGTGCTTTCATTGAGAGCTTCGATGTGTACTCGCGAGAAGCGATCGGTGGCTCGACTCATCATCAACGACGACATCATCTTTGGAAAAAAAACCTGGCTCTTGGACAGATCCTCCAGCTCGGCGGGTTCGCCATACGCGCCCGCGTGGCCGTCAAGCCGACCGCGTCACCTGCGGTCATCGAGCATCACTCCTACATTGACTCCAAACACTCCGAAGACACGAAACCGACGGATTCCTCGTCCTTAAACGAGTTGCTGGATCGCATCGCCGCCTTGGGGCTTTCAACATCCAATGATCGGATCGGGCCTAAACCCGGCCAGGAGGAAGACAATTCCACCCCGATCGCTCACCTGGTAGCGGCCGTCGAGGAACAGGCCGAAGACACTTCTCCTCGTGAACCGGAGACCGGCTGTGTCTGGATCTCCGAAACCTTTGAGCCAAACATCCTTCCTTCGAGCGGGACTCTGCATCTTTCGAGCTCAGGGACACACGTCGAGCCCGGGGAACGCTCAGATCCTGCTGGGCCCGAGTTGTCTACACCGGAGGCTTTGCAAACCCCGAATACTATATTGGGTCGGGACTCAAATTTTACCACACCTACCCACCACAATCAATACTCTCCAAGTAACTTTGGCCCTCCAGACATATATGACTTAATGTATGTGCGGCAGCAACCCTAGGAGACGGTCCATCACTTCTGGGCCAGGTTCCTACTGTTGGGTAACGTAGTATTTTAAAATTTTCCTACGATCACGCAAGATCTATCTACCAGATGTATAGCAACGAGGGGAAGAGTGTGTCTACGTACCCTCGTAGACCGGGAGCGGAAGCGTCAAGTGACGCGGTTGATGTAGTCGAACTTCTTCGCGATCCAACCGATCAAGCACCGAACGTACGGCACCTCCGCGTTCAGCACACATTCAGCTTGATGACGTCCCACGAGCTCTTGATCCAGTTGAGCTTCACGGGAGAATTTCGTCAGCACGACGGCGTGGTGACGGATATGATGTATCTACCGGTGCAGGGCTTCGCCTAAGCACTGCAACGGTATGACCGAGGTGTGTTTCTGTGGAGGGGGGAACCGCACACGGCTAAAACAATTCAACTTGTGTGTCTTTGGGTGCCCCCTGCCCCCGTATATAAAGAAGCAAGGGGGGAGGCCGGCCGGCCCCTTGTGGCGCGCCTAGGAGGTGAAATCCTATTAGGAATAGGATTGCAATCCTATTCCTAGTAGGAACTACCAAAAGGGAGAAGGGGGAAAGGAAGGAGAGGGAGAAGGAGAAGGAAAGGGGCGCCGCCCCCCTCCCTCCTTGTCCAATTCGGACCAAGGGGTGGGGGGCGCGCGGCCCAGCCCTGGCCCTCCTTCCCTCTTTCTCCTACGGCCCATTAAGGCCCATAGCTTCCCCAGGGGTTTCGGTAACCCCCCCGGTACTCCGGTAAATTCCGAAACTTTACGGAACACTTCCGTTGTCCGAATATAGTCGTCCAATATATCAATCTTTACGTCTCAGACATTCCGAGACTGCTCGTCATGTCCGTGATCTCATCCGGGACTCCGAACTACCTTCGGTACATCAAAACTCATAAACTCATAATACCGATCATCATTAAACGTTAAGCGTGCGGACCCTACGGGTTCGAGAACTATGTAGACATGACCGAGACTCATCTTCGGTCAATAACCAATAGCGGAACCTGGATGCTCATATTGGCTCCTACATATTCTACGAAGATCTTTATCGGTCAAACCGCATAACAACATACGTTGTTCCTTTTGTCATCGGTATGTTACTTGCCCGAGATTCGATCATCGGTATCTCTATACTAGTTCAATCTCGTTACCGGCAAGTCTCTTTACTCGTTCCGTAATACATCATCTCGTGACTAACTCATTAGTCTTTTGCTTGCAAGGCTTATTATGATGTGCATTACCGAGAGGGCCCAGAGATACCTCTCCGACACTCGGAGTGACAAATCCTAGTCTTGGTCTATGCCAACACCACGAACACTTTCGGAGACACCTGTAGAGCATCTTTATGATCACCCAGTTACGTTGTGACGTTTGATAGCACACAAGGTGTTCCTACGGTATTCGGGAGTTGCATAATCTCATAGTCATAGGAACATGTATAAGTCATGAAGAAAGCAATAGCAGTAAAACTAAACGATCATAGTGCTAAGCTAACGGATGGGTCTAGTCCATCACATCATTCTCCTAATGATGTGATCCCGTTGATCAAATGACAACTCATGTCTATGGCTAGGAAACATAGCCATCTTTGATCAATGAGCTAGTCTAGTAGAGGCATACTAGGGACATACTATTTTGTCTATGTATTCACACATGTATCAAGTTTCCGGTTAATACAATTCTAGCATGAATAAAAGACATTTATCATGATATAAGGAAATACAAATAACATCTTTATTATTGCCTATAGGGCATATTTCCTTCACTCTCCCACTTGAACTAGAGTCAATAATCTAGATTGCAAAGTGATGATCCTCACACCCATGGAGTCCTGGTGCTGATCATGTTTTGCCCGTGGAAGAGGCTTAGTCAACGGGTCTGCAACATTCAGATCCGTATGTATATTGCAAATCTCTATGTCTCCCTCCTTGACTAGATCGCGGATGGAATTGAAGCGTCTTTTGATGTGCTTTGTTCTCTTGTGAAACCTGGATTCCTTCGCCAAGGCTATTGCTCCAGTGTTGTCACAAAAGATTTTCATTGGACCCGATGCACTAGGTATCACACCTAGATCAGATATGAACTCCTTCATCCAGACTCCTTCATTTGCTGCTTCCGAAGCAGCTATGTATTCCGCTTCACACATAGATCCTGCCACGACGCTCTGCTTGGAACTGCACCAACTGACAGCTCCACCGTTCAATAAAAATACATATCCGGTTTGTGACTTAGAGTCATCCGGATCAGTGTCAAAGCTAGAATCGACGTAACCGTTTACGACGAGCTCTTTGTCACCTCCATATACGAGAAACACATCCTTTGTCCTTTTCAGGTATTTCAGGATGTTCTTGACCGATGTCCAGTGATCCACTCCTGGATTACTTTGGTACCTCCCTGCTAGACTTATAGCAAGGCACACATCAGGTCTGGTACACAGCATTGCATACATGATAGATCCTATGGCTGAGGCATAGGGAATGACTTTCATTTTCTCTCTATCTTCTGCAGTGGTCGGGCATTGAGTCTTACTCAACTTCATACCTTGTAACACGGGCAAGAACCCTTTCTTCGACTGATCCATTTTGAACTTTTTCAAAACTTTATCAAGGTATGTGCTTTGTGAAAGTCCAATTAAGCGTCTTGATCTATCTCTATAGATCTTGATGCCTAATATATAAGCAGCTTCACCGAGGTCTTTCATTGAAAAACTCTTATTCAAGTATCCTTTTATGCTATCCAGAAATTCTATATCATTTCCAATCAACAATATGTCATCCACATATAATATTAGAAATGCTACAGAGCTCCCACTCACTTTCTTGTAAATACAGGCTTCTCCAAAAGTCTGTATAAAACCATACGCTTTGATCACCTCATCAAAGCGTATATTCCAACTCCGAGATGCTTGCACCAGTCCATATATGGATCGTTGGAGCTTGCATACTTTGTTAGCACCGTTTGGATTGACAAAACCTTCTGGTTGCATCATATACAACTCTTCTTTGAGATATCCATTTAGGAATGCAGTTTTGACATCCATTTGCCAGATTTCATAATCATAAAATGTGGCAATTGCTAACATGATTCGGACAGACTTAAGCATCGCTACAGGTGAGAACGTCTCATCGTAGTCAACTCCTTGAACTTATCCAAACCCTTTCGCAACAAGTCGAGCTTTGTAAACAGTAACATTACCGTCTGCGTCGGTCTTCCTCTTGAAAATCCATTTATTCTCGATGGCCTGCCGGTCATCGGGTAAGTCAACCAAAGTCCATACTTTGTTTTCATACATGGATCCCATCTCAGATTTCATGGCCTCAAGCCATTTTGCGGAATCTGGGCTCATCATCGCTTCCTCATAGTTCGTTGGTTCATCATGGTCTTGTTGGGGAACATTGCATGGAAAACAAAATTTTTTCTCTACGTTCACCAAGATCAATCTAGTAGATGCAACTACGAGGGGAGAGTAGGATCCACATACCCTTGTAGATCGCTAAGCGGAAGCGTTATGAACGCGGATGATGGAGTCGTACTCGCCGCGATTCAGATCGCCGAAGATCCTAGCACCGAAGCAACGGTGCCTCCGCGTTCTTCACACGTACGGCTCGGGGACGTCTCCTCCTTCTTGATCCAGCAAGGGGTGGAGGAGAGGTTGATGGAGAACCGGCAGCACGACGGCGTGGTGGTGGTGGTGATGGAGGATTCCAGCAGGGCTTCGCCTAAGCTCCGCGGGAGAAGAAGATATTACGGGAGAGGGAGGGCAGCACCGAGGCACGAACTTGTGTTTGCTGCCCTCCCTTTGCCTCACTATATATAGGGGGGGTGGAGAGGTGAGGGCGCCCTAGGGTTTCCCCCCAGGGGGCCGGCGGCCAGGGCAAAGGGGGGGCGGCGGCCAAGGCAGGGGGGGCGGCGGCCAGGGCCAGGCCCTAGGGTTTCCCCCCCTATGTGCCTTGCCCCCCACTCCAAAGGGGTGCGGCTGCCCTAGGGGGTCCCACCCCCTTAGCCGCATGAGGAGAGGGCCCAGGGGGGGCGCACAGCCCCCTGAGGGCTGTGGTGTCCCCCCTTGTGGCCCATTAGGCCCAGAACTTCTTCCGGACCCCCCGAAAACCTTTCCGGTACTCCGCCAATTTCCCGATGCTCCCCGGAACACTTCCGGACTCCGAAACCTTTCATCCTATATATCAATCTTCGTCTCCGGACCATTCCGGAGACCCTCGTCATGTCCGGGATCTCATCCGGGACTCCGAACAACCTTCGGTAACCATACACTTTTCTCACTAACAACCCTAGCGTCACCGAACGTTAAGTGTGTAGACCCTGCGGGTTCGGAAACCATGTAGACATGACCGAGACACTCCCAGGTCAATAACCAATAGCGGGATCTGGATACCCATATTGGTTCCCACATGTTTCTCGATGATCTCATCGGATGAACCACGATGTCAAGGATTCAGGCAATCCCGTATACAGTTCCCTTTGTCTCGTCGGTATGTTACTTGCCCGAGATTCGATCGTCGGTATCTCTATACCTAGTTCAATCTCGTTACCGTCAAGTCTCTTTACTCGTTACCGTAATACATAATCCCGTGACCAACTACTTAGTCACTTTGAGCTCATTGAGATGACGTATTACCGAGTGGGCCCGGAGATACCTCTCCGTCACACGGAGTGACAAATCCCAGTCTCGATCCATGTCAACTCAACAGACACCCTCGGAGATACCTGTAGAGTACCTTTATAGTCACCCAGTTACGTTGCGACGTTTGGCACACACAAAGCACTCCTACGGTGTCAGTGAGTTACATGATCTCATGGTCATAGGAACTTATACTTGACATGCAGAAAACTATAGCGATAACTGACACGATCAAAAGCTATGTTAACGTTTGGGTCTCGTCCATCACATCATTCTCCTAATGATGTGATCCCGTTATCAAATGACAACTCATGTCTTATGACCTGGAAACCGCGGTCATCTTTGATTAACGAGCTAGTCCTGTAGAGGCACACTAGGGACACAAAGTCTGTCTATTCATCCACACGTGTATCTGAGTTTCCAATCAATACAGTTATAGCATGGATAATAAACGATTATCATGAACAAGGAAATATAATAATAACTCTTTTATTATTGCCTCTAGGGCATATTTCCAACAGTTCTGTTGGGGAACGTTGCATGGGAAACAAAAATTTTTCCTACCGTTCACCAAGATCAATCTAGTAGATGCAACTACGAGGAAGGAGTGTGATCTACGTACCCTTGTAGATCGCTAAGCGGAAGCGTTATGAACGCGGATGATGGAGTCGTACTCGTCGCGATTCAGATCGCCGAAGACCTAGCACCGAAGCAACGGTGCCTCCGCGTTCTTCACACGTACGGCTCGGGGACGTCTCCTCCTTCTTGATCCAGCAAGGGGTGGAGGAGAGGTTGATGGAGAACCGGCAGCACGACGGCGTGGTGGTGATGGTGGAGAAGAACTCCAGCAGGGCTTCGCCTAAGCACCGCGGGAGAAGAAGATATGACGGGAGAGGGAGGGCAGCACCGAGGCACGAACTGTGTTGGCTGCCCTCCCTTTGCCCCACTATATATAGGGGGGGTGGAGAGGTGAGGGCGCCCTAGGGTTTCCCCCTAGGGGCCGGCGGCCAGGGCAAGGGGAGGGGGCGGCGGCCAGGGCAGGGGGAGGCGCCCAGGCCCTAGGGTTTTCCCCCCTAGGTGCCTTGCCCCCCAAGCCCAAGGGGTGCGGCCAGCCCTAGGGGGTCCCACCCCCTTAGCCGCATGGGGAGAGGGCCCAGGGGGGGCGCACAGCCCCCTGAGGGCTGTGGTGTCCCCCCTTGTGGCCCAATAGGCCCAGAACACCTTCCGGACCCCCCGAAAACCTTCCCGGTACTCCGCCGATTTCCCGATGCTCCCCGGAACACTTCCGGTACTCCGAAACCTTTCATCCTATATATCAATCTTCGTCTCCGGACCATTCCGGGGACCCTCGTCATGTCCGGGATCTCATCCGGGACTCCGAACAACCTTCGGTAACCATGCACTCTTCTCACTAACAACCCTAGCGTCACCGAACGTTAAGTGTGTAGACCCTGCGGGTTCGGAAACCATGTAGACATGACCGAGACACTCCCAGGTCAATAACCAATAGCGGGATCTGGATACCCATATTGGCTCCTACATGTTTCTCGATGATCTCATCGGATGAACCACGATGTCAAGGATTCAGGCAATCCCGTATACAGTTCCCTTTGTCCCGTCGGTATGTTACTTGCCCGAGATTCGATCGTCGGTATCTCTATACCTAGTTCAATCTCGTTACCGGCAAGTCTCTTTACTCGTTACCGTAATACATAATCCCGTGACCAACTACTTAGTCACTTTGAGCTCATTGAGATGACGTATTACCGAGTGGGCCCGGAGATACCTCTCCGTCACACGGAGTGACAAATCCCAGTCTCGATCCATGTCAACTTAACAGACACCCTCGGAGATACCTGTAGAGTACCTTTATAGTCACCCAGTTACGTTGTGACGTTTGGCACACACAAAGCACTCCTACGGTGTCAGTGAGTTACATGATCTCATGGTCATAGGAACTTATACTTGACATGCAGAAAACTATAGCGATAACTGACACGATCAAAAGCTATGTTAACGTTTGGGTCTCGTCCATCACATCATTCTCCTAATGATGTGATCCCGTTATCAAATGACAACTCATGTCTTATGACCTGGAAACCGCTGTCATCTTTGATCAACGAGCTAGTCCTGTAGAGGCACACTAGGGACACAAAGTCTGTCTATTCATCCACACGTGTATCTGAGTTTCCAATCAATACAGTTATAGCATGGATAATAAACGATTATCATGAACAAGGAAATATAATAATAACTCTTTTATTATTGCCTCTAGGGCATATTTCCAACAGTCTCCCACTTGCACTAGAGTCAATAATCTAGCATTACAAGGTAATGAATCTAACACCCATAGAGTCTTGGTGTTGATCGTGCTTAGCCCGTGGAAGAGGCTTAGTCAACGGATCTGCAACATTCAAATCCGTGTGTACTTTGCAAATGTTTATGTCCTCCTCCTTGACCAAATCGCGGATGGAATTGAAGCGTCGCTTTATGTGTCTGGTCCTCTTGTGAAACCTTGGTTCCTTGGCTAGAGCAATGGCACCAGTGTTATCACAGAACAGAGTCATTGGGTTCAGTGCACTAGGCACAACTCCAAGATCTGTCATGAACTCCTTCATCCAGACACCTTCCTTAGCCGCCTCCGAGGCAGCTATGTACTCCGCTTCACATGTAGAATCAGCTACCACGCTCTGCTTGGAACTGCACCAGCTTACCGCTCCCCCGTTGAGAATATATACGTATCCGGTTTGTGACTTAGAGTCATCCGGATCAGTGTCAAAGCTTGCATCGACGTAACCCTTTACGACGAGCTCTTGATCACCTCCATAAACGAGAAACATATCCTTAGTCCTTTTCAGGTACTTTAGGATATTCTTGACCGCTGTCCAGTGATCCATACCAGGATTACTTTGAAACCTTCCGGCCATACTTATGGCAAGGCTGACATCTGGTCTTGTGCACAGCATTGCATACATGATAGAGCCTATGGCTGAAGCATAGGGGACGACACTCATCTTTTCTCTATCATCCGCAGTCACTCGGCATTGAGTCTTACTCAACTTTGTACCTTGTAATACCGGCAAGAACCCCTTCTTGGATTGATCCATTTTGAACTTCTTCAAAACTTTATCAAGGTACGTGCTTTGTGAAAGTCCTATCAAGCGTCTTGATCTATCTCTATAGATCTTGATGCCCAATATGAAAGCAGCTTCACCGAGATCTTTCATCGAAAAACTCTTGTTCAAATACCCCTTCACGCTATCCAAAAATTCTATATTGTTTCCAATCAGCAATATGTCATCCACATATAATATTAGAAACGCTATAGAGCTCCCACTCACTTTCTTGTAAATACAAGCTTCATTGTAAACTTGTATAAACCCAAACGCTTTGATCACCTCATCAAAGCGAAGATTCCAACTCCGAGATGCTTGCACCAGCCCATAAATGGAACGCTGGAGCCTGCATACTTTGTCAGCATTCTCTGGATCGACAAAACCTTCTGGTTGCATCATATACAACTCTTCCTTAAGAAAACCGTTAAGGAACGCTGTTTTGACATCCATCTGCCAAATTTCATAATCGAAATATGCAGCTATTGCTAACATGATTCGCACGGATTTAAGCATCGCTACGGGTGAGAAAGTCTCATCGTAGTCAATCCCTTGAACTTGTGAAAAACCCTTTGCCACAAGTCGAGCTTTATACACGGTGACATTACCGTCAGCGTCCGTCTTCCTCTTAAAAATCCATTTATTCTGAATGGCCTTCCGCCCTTCAGGTAATACTTCCAAAGTCCATACTTTGTTTTCGTACATGGATCCCATCTCGGATTTCATGGCCTCTAACCATTTGTCGGAATCTGGGCCCACCATCGCTTCTCCATAGCTCGTAGGTTCACCGTTGTCTAACAACATGACCTCCAAGACAGGGTTACCATACCACTCAGGTGCAGTGCGTACCCTTGTCGACCTACGAGGTTCGGTAGTAACTTGATCAGAAGCTCCTTGATCATCATCATTGGCTTCCTCTTCAACCTCTGCAGGCTCCACAAAAACATCTTTCTGTGCTGCGCTACTCTCTGGTTGAAGCAGAGGTTCGATAACCTCATCAAGTTCTACCTTCCTCCCACTCAATTCTTTCGAGAGAAACTCTTTCTCGAGAAAGGACCCGTTCTTAGCGACAAACACTTTGCCCTCGGATCTGAGATAGAAGGTGTACCCAACTGTTTCTTTTGGGTATCCTATGAAGACACATTTGTCCGCTTTGGGTTCGAGCTTTTCTGGCTGAAGTCTTTTCACATAAGCATCGCAACCCCAAACCTTGAGAAAAGACAACTTAGGTTTCTTACCAAACCACAGTTCATACGGTGTTGTCTCAACGGACTTAGATGGAGCCATATTTAAAGTGAATGCAGCTGTCTCTAACGCATATCCCCAAAACGATAGTGGCAAATCGGCAAGAGACATCATAGAACGTACCATATCTAATAGGGTTCGATTACAACGTTCGGACACACCATTACGCTGTGGTGTTCCAGGTGGCGTCAACTGTGAAACAATTCCACATTTTCTTAAGTGATCACCAAACTCATAACTCAGATATTCTCCCCCTCGATCAGATCGTAGGAACTTGATCTTCTTGTTACGATGATTTTCAACTTCACTCTGAAATTGCTTGAACTTTTCAAAAGTTTCAGACTTATGCTTCATCAAGTAAATATACCCATATCTACTTAAGTCGTCAGTGAAGGTGAGAAAATAACGATATCCACCGCGCGCCGTTACACTCATCGGACCGCACACATCAGTATGTATGATTTCCAATAAGTCACTTGCCCGTTCCATTGTCCCTGAAAACGGGGTCCTTGTCATTTTGCCCATAAGGCACGGCTCGCACGTGTCAAGTGATTCAAAATCAAGAGACTCCAAAAGTCCATCAGCATGGAGCTTCCTCATACGTTTCACGCCGATATGACCCAGACGGCAGTGCCACAAGAAAGTGGTATTATCATTATTAACTCTACATCTTTTGGCATCAATGTTATGAACATGTGTATCATCACTATCGAGATTCAATAAGAATAAACCCCTAACTTCGGGTGCATGACCATAAAAGATATTACTCATATAAATAGAACAACCATTATTCTCTGATTTAAATGAGTAACCGTCTCGCAATAAACAAGATCCAGATATAATGTTCATGCTTAACGCAGGCACTAAATAACAATTATTCAGGTTCATAACTAATCCCGATGGTAATCGAAGAGCGAGCGTGCCGACGGCGATCACATCAACCTTGGAACCATTTCCCACGCGCATCGACACTTCGTCCTTCGCCAGCCTCCGTTTATTCCGCAGTTCCTGTTTAGAGTTGCAAATGTGAGCAACCGAACCGGTATCAAATACCCAGGCACTACAACGAGAGTTGGTAAGGTACACATCAATAACATGTATATCACATATACCTTTGTTGTTGTTGGCCCCCTTCTTGTCCGCCAGATACTTGGGGCAGTTCCGCTTCCAGTGGCCGTTCCCCTTGCAATAGAAACACTCAGTCTCTGGCTTGGGCCCAGCCTTGGGTTTCTTCACTGGATTAGCAACTGCTTTGCCACCCTTCTTAGAGTTACCCTTCTTGCCCTTGCCATTCTTCTTGAAACTGGTGGTTTTATTGACCATCAACACTTGATACTCCTTCTGGATGTCTGCCTCAGCGACTTTCAGCATTGAAAACAGCTCGGCGATGGTTTTATTCATCCCTTGCATGTTGTACTGCTGCACGAAGCTCTTGTAGCTTGGAGGGAGTGACTGGAGAATTCTGTCAATGATAGCCTCATCCGGGAACACAAGTCCCAGATCAGCTATGCGGGTATAGTACCCAGACATCTTCAGTAAGTGCTCACTGACAGACGAATTTTCCTCCATCTTGCAAGCGAAGAATTTATCGGTGGTCTCATACCTCTCGATCTTAGCATTCTTCTCAAAGATGAACTTCAACTCCGTGTACATCTCATATGCACCATGACGTTCAAAACGCCTTTGAAGTCCTCCTTCCAAGCCGTACAACATGGCACACTGCACTATCGAATAGTCATCCGAACGCGTCTGCCAGACGTTCATAACGTCCGCAGAGGCTCCAGGAGCGGGGGGTTCACCTAGCGGTGCATTTAGGACATAAACCTTTTGGGCAGCTGTGAGGATGATCCTCAGATTGCGGAGCCAGTCCACAAAGTTGCTCCCATCATCTTTCAGTTTAGCTTTCTCTAGGAACGCATTAAAATTCAGGGGAGCTACTGCGCGAGCCATCTACAACCAAAAATTTGCAAAGACATTTTAGACTATTGTTCATGATAAGTGAGTTATTACCTAATCAAATTAATTATAACTCCCACTCAAATTGACATCCCTCCGGTCATTCGAGCGTGACATGATCCAAATTCACCAACCCAAGTCCGATCATCACGTGAGATGAGGTGGTGTCAATGGTGAACATCAACATGTTGATCATATCTACTATATGCCTCATGCTCGACCTTTCGGTCCTCCGTGTTCCGAGGCCATGTCTGTACATGCTAGGCTCGTCAAGTCTAACCCGAGTGTTCTGCATGTGCAAAACTGGCTTGCACCCGTTGTATGCGAACGTAGAGTCTATCACACCCGATCATCACGTGGTGCTTCGAAACGACGAACCTTCGCAACGGCGCACACTCGGGGGAAACACAATTTTATCTTGAAATTTTAGTGAAGGATCATCTTATAATGCTACCGTCGTCCTAAGCAAAATAAGATGCATAAAAGGATTAACATCACATGCAAATCATAAGTGACATGATATGGCCATCAACTCGTGCTTTTGATCTCCATCTCCAAAGCACCGGCATGATCTCCATCGTCACCGGCGCCACACCATGATCTCCATCATCATGATCTCCATCATCGTGTCGCCATCGGGGTTGTCGGCGCCTACCATGCTCTTACTACTATTGCTACCGTTTAGCGATAAAGTAAAGCATTACAAATCGCTTAATGATTGACACGCAGGTCATACAAAAATTAAAGACAACCCTATGGCTCCTGCCGGTTGCCGTATGCATCGACATGCAAGTCGATATTAACTATTACAACATGATCATCTCATACATCAAAAATAACTCATCATGTCATTGGCCATATCATATCACATACATACCCTGCAAAAACAAGTTAGACGTCCTCTAATTTGTTGTTGCATGTTTTACGTGGCTGCTATGGGTATCTAGCAAGAACGCTTCTTACCTACGCAAAACCACAACGGTGATATTCAAGTTGCTATTTAACCTTCTACAAGGACCGCCTTGTTCTATTCCGATTCAACTAAGATAGGAGAGACAGACACCCGCCAGCCATCTTATGCAACAAAAGTCACATGTCTGTCGATGGAACCGGTCTCATGTACGTGGACATGTAAAGTTGGTCCGGGCCGCTTCATCCCATAATACCGCTGAATCAAGAAAGACTAAGGAGGGCAGCAATTTAAACGTCAACGCCACAAACCCTTTTGTGTTCTACTCGAGAAAGCATCTACGCAAGATCCTAGCTCATGATGCCACTGTTGGGGAACGTTGCATGGAAAACAAAAATTTTTCTCTACGTTCACCAAGATCAATCTAGTAGATGCAACTACGAGGGGAGAGTAGGATCCACATACCCTTGTAGATCGCTAAGCGGAAGCGTTATGAACGCGGATGATGGAGTCGTACTCGCCGCGATTCAGATCGCCGAAGATCCTAGCACCGAAGCAACGGTGCCTCCGCGTTCTTCACACGTACGGCTCGGGGACGTCTCCTCCTTCTTGATCCAGCAAGGGGTGGAGGAGAGGTTGATGGAGAACCGGCAGCACGACGGCGTGGTGGTGGTGGTGATGGAGGATTCCAGCAGGGCTTCGCCTAAGCTCCGCGGGAGAAGAAGATATTACGGGAGAGGGAGGGCAGCACCGAGGCACGAACTTGTGTTTGCTGCCCTCCCTTTGCCTCACTATATATAGGGGGGGTGGAGAGGTGAGGGCGCCCTAGGGTTTCCCCCCAGGGGGCCGGCGGCCAGGGCAAAGGGGGGGCGGCGGCCAAGGCAGGGGGGCGGCGGCCAGGGCCAGGCCCTAGGGTTTCCCCCCCTATGTGCCTTGCCCCCCACTCCAAAGGGGTGCGGCTGCCCTAGGGGGTCCCACCCCCTTAGCCGCATGAGGAGAGGGCCCAGGGGGGGGCGCACAGCCCCCTGAGGGCTGTGGTGTCCCCCCTTGTGGCCCATTAGGCCCAGAACTTCTTCCGGACCCCCCGAAAACCTTTCCGGTACTCCGCCAATTTCCCGATGCTCCCCGGAACACTTCCGGACTCCGAAACCTTTCATCCTATATATCAATCTTCGTCTCCGGACCATTCCGGAGACCCTCGTCATGTCCGGGATCTCATCCGGGACTCCGAACAACCTTCGGTAACCATACACTTTTCTCACTAACAACCCTAGCGTCACCGAACGTTAAGTGTGTAGACCCTGCGGGTTCGGAAACCATGTAGACATGACCGAGACACTCCCAGGTCAATAACCAATAGCGGGATCTGGATACCCATATTGGTTCCCACATGTTTCTCGATGATCTCATCGGATGAACCACGATGTCAAGGATTCAGGCAATCCCGTATACAGTTCCCTTTGTCTCGTCGGTATGTTACTTGCCCGAGATTCGATCGTCGGTATCTCTATACCTAGTTCAATCTCGTTACCGGCAAGTCTCTTTACTCGTTACCGTAATACATAATCCCGTGACCAACTCCTTAGTCACTTTGAGCTCATTGAGATGACGTATTACCGAGTGGGCCCGGAGATACCTCTCCGTCACACGGAGTGACAAATCCCAGTCTTGATCCATGTCAACTCAACAGACACCCTCGGAGATACCTGTAGAGTACCTTTATAGTCACCCAGTTACGTTGTGACGTTTGGCACACACAAAGCACTCCTACGGTGTCAGTGAGTTACATGATCTCATGGTCATAGGAACTTATACTTGACATGCAGAAAACTATAGCGATAACTGACACGATCAAAAGCTATGTTTAACGTTTGGGTCTCGTCCATCACATCATTCTCCTAATGATGTGATCCCGTTATCAAATGACAACTCATGTCTATGACCTGGAAACCGCGGTCATCTTTGATCAACGAGCTAGTCCTGTAGAGACTCACTAGGGACACAAAGTTTGTCTATTTATCCACACATGTATATGAGTTTCCAATCAATACAATTATAGCATGGATAATAAACGATTATCATGAACAAGGAAATATAATAATAACTCTTTTATTATTGCCTCTAGGGCATATTTCGGCCAAAACTGTGAGTGCTGATGACCGACACGTAAACGCACCCCGGGGTACGTTAATCGTGGAAATCACCCCGGGGCCCCAAAATGGTGAGTATTAGTCCACGAAACGGGCCAGAATCGGCCAAAACTGCGAGTGCTGATGACTGACACGTAAACGCAACCCGGGGTTCGTTAATCGTGGAAATCACGCCGGGACCCCAAAACGGTGAGTAATAGTCCACGAAACGGGCCAGAATCGGCCAAAACCGCGAGTGCTGATGACCGACACGTAAACGCACCCCGGGGTTGTTGGGGAACGTTGCATGGGAAACAAAAATTTTTCCTACGTTCACCAAGATCAATCTAGGAGATGCATCTACGAGGGGAGAGTTGGATCCACATACCCTTGTAGATCGCTAAGCGGAAGCGTTCAAGAACGCGGTTGATGGAGTCGTACTCGCCGCGATTCAGATCGCTGAAGATCCAAGCACCGAAGCAACGGTGCCTCCGCGTTCTTCACACGTACAGCTCGGGGACGTCTCCTCCTTCTTGATCCAGCAAGCGGGGAAGGAGAGGTTGATGGAGACACCGGCAGTACGACGGCGTGATGGAGATGGTGGTGGAGGATTCCAGCAAGGCTTCGCCAAGCACCGCGGGAATACGAAGATTGTAGTAGGAGAGGGAGGGCAGCACCGAGGCACGGACGTGTCTTGCTTTCCTCCCTCTACCCCTCTTTATATAGGGGGAAGAGAGGGGAGGGGGGCGCCCTAGGGTTTCCCCTAGGGGGGCCGGCGGCTAGGGCAGATGGGGGCGGCGGCGGCCAGGGCTGCGCCAGGCCCTAGGGTTTCCCCCCCTTAGGTGCCTTGCCCCCCAAGCTACGGGGTGCGGCAGCCCTAGGAGGGGCCAGCCCCCCTTGCGCACTAGGAGAGGGCCCAGGGGGGGGCGCACAGCCCTATGAGGGCTGTTGTGTCCCCCTTTGTGGCCCATTAGGCCCGAAACCCCTTCCAGGACCCCCGAAACCCCTTTCGGTCATCCGCCGATTTCCCGATGCTCCCCGGAACACTTCCGGACTCCGAAACCTTTCATCCTATATATCAATCTTCGTCCCCGGACCATTCCGGAGACCCTCGTCACGTCCGGGATCTCATCCGGGACTCCGAACAACATTCGGTAACCATGCACTGTTCTCACTAACAACCCTAGCGTCACCGAACCTTAAGTGTGTAGACCCTGCGGGTTCGGAAACTATGCAGACATGACCGAGACACTCCCAGGTCAATAACCAATAGCGGGATCTGGATACCCATATTGGTTCCCACATGTTCCTCGATGATCTCATCGGATGAACCACGATGTCAAGGATTCAGGCAATCCCGTATACAGTTCCCTTTGTCTCGTCGGTATGTTACTTGCCCGAGATTCGATCGTCGGTATCTCTATACCTAGTTCAATCTCGTTACCGGCAAGTCTCTTTACTCGTTACCGTAACACATAATCCCGTGACCAACTACTTAGTCACTTTGAGCTCATTGAGATGACGTATTACCGAGTGGGCCCGGAGATACCTCTCCGTCACACGGAGTGACAAATCCCAGTCTCGATCCATGTCAACTCAACAGACACCCTCGGAGATACCTGTAGAGTACCTTTATAGTCACCCAGTTACGTTGTGATGTTTGGCACACACAAAGCACTCCTACGGTGTCAGTGAGTTACATGATCTCATGGTCATAGGAACTTATACTTGACATGCAGAAAACTATAGCGATAACTGACACGATCAAAAGCTATGTTTAACGTTTGGGTCTCGTCCATCACATCATTCTCCTAATGATGTGATCCCGTTATCAAATGACAACTCATGTCTATGACCTGGAAACCGCGGTCATCTTTGATCAACGAGCTAGTCCTGTAGAGGCTCACTAGGGACACAAAGTCTGTCTATTCATCCACACGTGTATTTGAGTTTCCAATCAATACAGTTATAGCATGGATAATAAACGATTATCATGAACAAGGAAATATAATAATAACTCTTTTATTATTGCCTCTAGGGCATATTTCCAACAGGTCTAGTAACACGACTTCCAGAACTGGGTTGCCGTACCACTCTGGTGCGGAACGTACTCTGGTTGATCTACGACGTTCAGCAGAAACTTGATCTGAAGTTTCATGATCATCATCATTAGCTTCCTCACTAATTGGTGTAGGAATCACTGGAACAATTTTCTATGATGTACTACTTTCCAATTGAGGAGAAGGTACAATTACCTCATCAAGTTCTACTTTCCTCTCAATCACTTCTTTCGAGAGAAACTCCTTCTCTAGAAAGGATCCATTCTTTGCAACGAATATCTTGCCTTCGGATCTGTGATAGAAGGTGTACCCAACAGTCTCTTTTGGGTATCCTATGAAGACACATTTCTCCGATTTGGGTTCAAGCTTATCAGGTTGAAGCTTTTTCACATAAGCATCGCAACCCCAAACTTTAAGAAACGACAACTTTGGTTTCTTGCCAAACCATAGTTCATAAGGTGTCGTCTCAACGGATTTAGATGGTGCCCTATTTAACGTGAATGCAGCTGTCTCTAAAGCATAACCCCAAAACGATAATGGTAAATCGGTAAGAGACATCATAGATCGCACCATATCCAATAAAGTACGGTTACGACGTTCGGACACACCATTGCGCTGTGGTGTTCCGGGTGGCGTGAGTTGTGAAACTATTCCACATTGTTTCAAATGAAGACCAAACTCGTAACTCAAATATTCTCCTCCACGATCAGATCATAGAAACTTTATTTTCTTGTTACGATGATTCTCTACTTCACTCTGAAATTCTTTGAACTTTTCAAATGTTTCAGACTTGTGCTTCATTAAGTAGATATACCCATATCTGCTCAAATCATCAGTGAAGGTCAGAAAATAACGATACCCGCCACGAGCTTCAACACTCATTGGCCCACATACATCAGTATGTATAATTTCCAACAAATCTGTTGCTCGCTCCATAGTTCCGGAGAACGGAGTTTTAGTCATCTTGCCCATGAGGCATGGTTCGCAAGCACCAAGTGATTCATAATCAAGTGATTCCAAAAGTCCATCACTATGGAGTTTCTTCATGCGCTTTACACCAATATGACCTAAACGGCAGTGCCACAAATAAGTTGCACTATCATTATTAACCTTGCATCTTTTGGCTTCAATATTATGAATATGTGTATCACTACAATCGAGATCCAATAAGAATAGACCACTCTTCAAGGGTGCATGACCATAAAAGATATTATTCATAAAAATAGAACAACCATTATTCTCTGATTTAAATGAATAACCGTCTCGCAATAAACAAGATCCAGATATAGTGTTCATGCTCAACGCTGGCACCAAATAACAATTATTTAGGTCTAAAACTAATCCCGAAGGTAGATGTAGAGGTAGCGTGCCGATGGCGATCACATCAACTTTGGAACCATTTCCCACGCGCATCGTCACCTCGGCCTTAGCTAATCTTCGTTTAATCCGTAGTCCCTGTTTCGAGTTACAAATATTAGCAACTGAACCAGTATCAAATACCCATGTACTACTACGAGCATTAGTAAGGTACACATCAATAACATGTATATCACATATACCTTTGTTCACCTTGCCATCCTTCTTATCCGCCAAATACTTGGGGCAGTTCCGCTTCCAGTGTCCTGTCCCTTTGCAGTAGAAGCACTCAGTTTCAGGCTTGGCTCCAGACTTGGGTTTCTTCGCGGGAGTAGCAACTGTCTTGCTATTCTTCTTGAAGTTCCCCTTCTTTCCCTTGCCCTTTTTCTTGAAACTAGTGGTCTTGTTAACCATCAACACTTGATGCTCCTTTTTGATTTCTACCTCCGCAGCTTTGAGCATAGCGAAGAGCTCGGGAATCGTCTTCTGCATCCCTTGCATATTATAGTTCATCATGAAGCCTTTATAGTTTGGTGGCAGTGATTGAAAAACTCTATCAATGACACTATCCTCGTCAACTTTGCAACCAAGTTGAGTCATATGATTGTAGTACCCAGACATTCTGAGTAAGTGTTCACTGATAGAACTATTCTCCCCCATCTTGCAGCTGTAGAACTTATTGGAAATCTCATATTTCTCAATCCGGGCATTTGCTTGAAATATTAACTTCAACTCCTCGAACATCTCATATGGTCCATGACGTTCAAAACATCGTTGAAGTCCCGGTTCTAAGCCGTAAAGCATGGCACACTGAACTATCGTGTAGTCATCAGACCGCGTCTGCCAGACGTTCAAAGCGTCTACATTAGCGGGAGGGGGCTTGTCACCTAGCGGTGCTTCAAGGACATAATTCTTCTGTTCAGCAATGAGGATAATCCTCAAGTTACGGACCCAGTCCGTGTAATTGCTACCATCATCTTTCAACTTAGCTTTCTCTAGGAATGCATTAAAATTCAAAGGAACGGTAGCACGGGCCATTGATCTACAACAACATAGATATGCAAAAACTATCAGGACTAAGTTCATGATAAATTAAAGTTCAATTAATCATATTACTTAAAGAACTCCCACTTAGATAGACATCCCTCCGGTCATCTAAATGATCACGTGATCCAAATCAACTAAACCATGTCCGATCATCACGTGAGATGGAGTAGTTTCAATGGTGAACATCTTATGTTGATCATATCTACTATATGATTCACGCTCAACCTTTCGGTTTCCAGTGTTCCGAGGCCATATCTGCATATCCTAGGCTCGTCAAGTTTAACCCGAGTATTCTGCGTGTGCAAAACTAGCTTACACCCGTTGTATTTGAACGTAGAGCTTATCACACCCGATCATCACGTGGTGTCTCGGCACGACGAACTTTCGCAACGGTGCATACTCAGGGAGAACACTTATACCTTGAAATTTAGTAAGGGATCATCTTATAATGCTACCGTCGTTCTAAGCAAAATAAGAAGCATAATAAGATAAACATCACATGCAATCAAAATATGTGACATGATATGGCCATCATCATCTTGTGCTTTTGATCTCCATCTCCAAAGTACCGTCATGATCACCTTCGTCACCGGCGCGACACCTTGATCTCCATCGTAGCATCGTTGTCGTCTCGCCAACTATTGCTTCTACGACTATCGCTACCGCTTAGTGATAAAGTTAAGCAATTACATGGCGATTGCATTTCATACAATAAAGCGACAACCATATGGCTCCTGCCAGTTGCCGATAACTTTACAAAACATGACCATCTCATACAAAACCGTATAACTCATCATGTCTTGACCATATCACATCACAACATGCCCTGCAAAAACAAGTTAGACGTCCTCTACTTTGTTGTTGCAAGTTTTACGTGGCTGCTACGGGCTTAGCAAGAACCGTTCTTACCTACGCATACAAAACCACAACGATGTTTCGTCAAGTATGTGCTGTTTTAACCTTCACAAGGACCGGGCGTAGCCACACTTGATTCAGCTAAAGTGAGAGAGACAGACACCCGCCAATCACCTTTAAGCAACGAGTGCTCATAATGGTGAAACCAGTCTCGCGTAAGCGTATGCGTAATGTCGGTCCGGGCCGCTTCATCTCACAATACCGCCGAAGCAAAGTATGACATGCTGGTAAGCATTATGACTAGTATCGCCCACAACTCATTGTATTCTACTCGTGCATATCATCTACGCATAGACCTGGCTCTGATGCCACTGTTGGGTAACGTAGTATTTTAAAATTTTCCTACGATCACGCAAGATCTATCTACCAGATGTATAGCAACGAGGGGAAGAGTGTGTCTACATACCCTCATAGACCAGGAGCGGAAGCGTCAAGTGACGCGGTTGATGTAGTCGAACTTCTTCGCGATCCAACCGATCAAGCACCGAACATACGGCACCTCCGCGTTCAGCACACGTTCAGCTTGACGACATCCCACGAGCTCTTGATCCAGTTGAGCTTCACGGGAGAATTTCGTCAGCACGACGGCGTGGTGACGGATATGATGTATCTACCGGTGCAGGGCTTCGCCTAAGCACTGCAACGGTATGACCGAGGTGTGTTTCTGTGGAGGGGGGCACCGCACACGGCTAAAACAATTCAACGTATGTGTCTTTGGGTGCCCCCCTGCCCCCATATATAAAGGAGCAAGGGGGGAGGCCGGCCGGCCCCTTGTGGCGCGCCTAGGAGGTGCATTCCTACTAGGAATAGGATTGCAATCCTATTCCTAGTAGGAACTACCAAAAGGGAGAAGGGGGAAAGGAAGGAGAGGGAGAAGGAGAAGGAAAGGGGCGCCGCCCCCCCCCTCCCTCCTTGTCCAATTCGGACCAAGGGGTGGGGGCGCGCGGCCCAGCCCTCCTTCCCTCTTTCTCCTACGACCCATTAAGGCCCATAGCTTCCCCAGGGGTTCCGGTAACCCCCCCCGGTACTCCGGTAAATTCCGAAACTTTACGGAACACTTCCGTTGTCCGAATATAGTCGTCCAAGATATCAATCTTTACGTCTCGGACATTCCGAGACTCCTCGTCATGTCCGTGATCTCATCCGGGACTCCGAACTACCTTCGGTACATCAAAACTCATAAAATCATAATACCGATCGTCATCAAACGTTAAGCGTGCGGACCCTACGGGTTCGAGAACTATGTAGACATGACCGAGACTCATCTTCGGTCAATAAACAATAGCGGAACCTGGATGCTCATATTGGCTCCTACATATTCTATGAAGATCTTTATTGGTCAAACCGCATAACAACATACGTTGTTCCTTTTGTCATCGGTATGTTACTTGCCCGAGATTCGATCGTCGGTATCTCTATACCTAGTTCAATCTCGTTACCGGCAAGTCTCTTTACTCGTTCCGTAATACATCATCTCGTGACTAACTCATTAGTCTTTTGCTTGCAAGGCATATTATGATGTGCATTACCGAGAGGGCCCAGAGATACCTCTCCGACACTCGGAGTGACAAATCCTAGTCTTTATCTATGCCAACACCACGAACACTTTCGGAGACACCTGTAGAGCATCTTTATGATCACCCAGTTACGTTGTGACATTTGATAGCACACAAGGTGTTCCTACGGTATTCGGGAGTTGCATAATCTCATAGTCATAGGAACATGTATAAGTCATGAAGAAAGCAATAGCAGTAAAACTAAACGATCATAGTGCTAAGCTAACGGATGGGTCTAGTCCATCACATCATTCTCCTAATGATGTGATCCCGTTGGTCAAATGACAACTCATGTCTATGGCTAGGAAAAATAGCCATCTTTGATCAATGAGCTAGTCTAGTAGAGGCATACCAGGGACATACTATTTTGTCTATGTATTCACACATGTATCAAGTTTCCGGTTAATACAATTCTAGCATGAATAAAAGACATTTATCATGATATAAGGAAATACAAATAACATCTTTATTATTACCTCTAGGGCATATTTCCTTCACCTACTTGTTAAAAACAAGATTAAGGATTGTTGCGACAACGACACGGTTCCAGTCTTTCACCGCAATTGCATGGACGAGGGAGTCTTGAACGCCCTCAACCGCCATCGCGTACAGAGTTTCATAGAGTTGTCGCACTTAGTATGAAAGTAATGCGCTATGGAAAGTACTTGGAAGGCCCAGAATACCCATCTGGAACAGCTTGTCTTCAGACAATATACCGCTAAAGCAAAACGGACACACCCTAGCGGGGCATCCGATCATATGCCCGTCAGCAAGAAAAATAAACCTTTTACAAGAAAAATAAAATATTAAATATTAGACTAAATTACTTAGGTGCCAAACTTGTTGTGGCAGAAGCATGTATTGGAGCACTACTAGCAACCCTATTGCTTTGAAGATAATGATCAACAGTTCGTTCTTAGACTGTTGGTTATCCGATCATATGCTCTGATACCAAGGCCTTGCCTTTTCGATCGTTGATATATTTGTGCTAGCCTTCTTAAGGCAAACTTGCTTAACTTATGTCTGTACTCAGATATTGTTGCTTCCGTTGACTCTTGTGTTTCGAGCTTATGTATTCGAGCCCTCGAGGCCCCTGGCTTGTAATATAAAGCTTGTATTATTTTAGTTTGTGTCTAGAGTTGTGTTGTGATATCTCCCAGTGAGTCCCTGATCTTGGTCGTACACATTTGCATGCATGATTAGTGTACGGACAAATCGGGGGCGTCACAAGTTGGTATTAGAGCCGACTACCTATAGGAATCCCCCTTTCCAACTCCTTGGCCGAAGTTGTGTCTAGTCTTTGAAAAACAAATTTACTAACTTGTTGTGTGGCTTACGGGCCCACAACACCAATGGGTGGTGTTAGGATCTTTTCTTCCTCTTCTATGCTCTGGGACTCCGATCTCTCTTCTATTCGGGTTAAAATATTTTATTAACTCTGACTCTAGGTTCTCGAAACTATTTCTCCCGGAGAGCCCTCATTACGGAAGATCACCTGCTTCGTCAGAAGATTCTGAGGATATCCCTCGATATTTTCCCGAGACCCTTGTGCTCATCGCCTTTGCAATTCACTACCACCGATATATCCCTATGGATATCTGCATGCACTTGTCATTCTCATTATCATTCCTCGTCGCTCTTGTTGTTACAAGATGCCTCGAAATATTCTTCGTTGTCCCGAGAATCCTTTGAGTTTACTGTCTTGCAGTTTTATTTCGCATGAAAACCCTTACAGTTATTTCCTCACATTTATCGAGGATCCATTTTTCTCGATTGATCATGTGTCTCACAAAATTCTTCTGAATACTTTTCGATCTTTCGAAAATCCTCTGCAGCCGGTTACTCTTGAAATTCTTGCCTGCTTGCATTATGGTTAATTCCATATGACTAGTAGTCTTCGTTAATATCCCTTGTCTTAGCTTTTTTTGAACCTATTGATTCAATGTGTGCGTATGCACGAAGTCATTAGGTTATCCTTTTTAAAATTATCTTTCCGGCTCAAACGTCATTCCGGACATGAGTTGGTTCTCGGCAATTCAAACCTTTATTGATTGTCCAACTAAGTGTTTTCAACTTATCCATCCTTGATCAGAGCGTCTGCTTCTGATCCTTTGTTTTGGAAACCACAATTTCTTTCTATTTAAGCATCAGGCTAATCAGGTGATTCCTGAATCGGATGCCTCTGCATTCTTTCTTCCTTTAAGTGAGTATCGATACTCACATTAGCTCCGTTGTGGATCGCCCAATCAAATGTTCGATTGTTATCCGACAGTGTCCTTTATATTCAGTCACCTTGTGAGTTCTTCCACTGATACATAATGCCTTTGGTAAATTGTATCCCCTGCTTGGCCAACCATGCTCTGTTTTCGAGCTGGAGTATTTACTTTTGAAACTTGTGGTATATGTTACTAAGATGCCCGATGGGTTGAACCTATGCCTTCCCCTAATCCGTGAGAACCCAAAAGTTTTCACAAGTCATACTCTTTCGGTGTTCTACCAGATAAAATTCCAACACTATAGTTTTATCAAGGAGAGAGGTGAATGAAATGATATGCATTAAAGAAGTGGGAGTCGACCTTGAACTTTGTGTTCATGCCCATGAATATGATGTAGACCGTCTCGGAAGCTTCTTGCAAAATGATTATCCAGCTGTATGATTTCTTCGGTATTCTTGAATTGATTCCTTACAGTTATGGTTCCGACCATGATGTCCTAATCTGAGATATCTGATGGGAATTCATTCCCGTGCCTCGTCTATTTTAGCAAAGTTGAAGTATCTACTGTCATAGGTCAATGACCCGGTTCTGCTTCTATCATGTCCTACCTTCGAGTATTACCCCCTGGTATCTCGAAGATGTCCTGTCATTGCACCACATCTTACTAAATTGTTGAAGTAATGTATTTCCTTGTCGTAATCACTCTACGGGTTCTGGGTTGTTGTCAACCGAGGACACCGACTAGTGAAATTATTCCGCACTAAAAATCAAATACCCCTAGTATTTTTACTGGGAAATTCTGAACTCAATCTAGTCATTCCTAGACTATCGGTTGCATCCTAGTCTTGCTATCTTTGATTGTGCTACCTCGTCCTTCTCTGGTGCACGAATTATTCAGTGTGTGAGCACGACTTATGTCGAGCTTTCAACATCATGTTGCTTATCTTGAAAGGCAACTTTGGTTCCGACCTTGCATCTTATATATTGATACTATAACTTGCCACTCCTCCATTCCCTTACTTGTCGCCGTTGTTGTTTGATTGCATCCTCTTGAAACCTCTCGGCAAATGTGTCTGATCACCTTCAACATTTTGACTTCTTCCGAGATGTCAACTGTGTTCATGATGGAAAATACCCTTCTTGCCCTCGATGATTTTTATTATCATCGACAACACCCTTGACTTCCTTTCATCACGAACTTTTCCACATTATGAATACAACTTACTCTCGAGCTAGTGTTGTGTTCTACCTTGAAGTATCACTGTCTTTTATGTTGAGAATGTTGTGGGGATTGCTCCACCTCTTAGAAATTCTCGGTATGATGATACTTCTCACCATCACCATTCTTCCTTGGTCCCCGTGTTGTTTTTAACCGTGATACCAATAGGCTAACGACGCTACTTGAGTTCTGTACTTCTAGCAACCCTATTGCTTTGAAGATAATGATCGACAGTTTGTTCTTAGACTGTTGGTTATTGAATCATCACTCTAACATTGATCTTGCTGCCCAATGTCATATTTTGGGCACACCTTTTAACTAATGATTAATGGTGTATGTTTTCCTCGAGCATACAACATTATATCATTTGAATTGACAAGTGTCATTTTCTTGTTCACATTATTATGGAAATCCATTCGTTTGGAATTCTCGATGAATTGTCGCTGAGCCCATCAGCCACCTCCTCATCCTCTCCTTGGTTTAATGATGAACTATTGTTTCGGGAACCCACTCCCATAGTTCATTTCCCGAGAATCTTGCAATGCCATTTCGTCGATTTGTGTTGCACCTTTTCTTCTCGAACATCCTGAGTCTGAGGTATCATGACACCAATCGGATCTGAATCTCGGTCAGATATGATGGTTGGGATAACTTTCCAGGATTTATAATGTTGGTCCTTTGATGACCCGGTAATATGATGTCATGCCTAGCACCCCTAGCTGGAGGACCTATCATTATGATTTCTTTTGCAAGGATAACCATTCTTCCTGGAGGAAATTGTAAGACTTATTTTATAAGTTGCTCGTGATGGATCATTTGTGAATCCAAAGTCTGACCCTTGATTGAAACACCATATCATTGCTACCTCGAAGCATGACTATGATACCCCGCTCATCAACAAGAGCATTTGAAGCCCAATGCTAAATGTTTCTTGGTCAGTTATCCAAACACCGTTGTATGGGTAACATCTTGAATTAATCCTTGCCTCTTTATCTAAATGGTTGGGTACTTGCTCTCCTACCCTGTATGCCATGTTCTGCTTGTCCATGGGAAGGATATACTCCTATTAATTGTGAGTAATCACAATTTTCCTTTCCATTTGTTTGTTTAACCTTTATTTGATCTACATATAATCTAAGCAGTAATAATTTTCTGCTTATGTAAACACCTTGGTGTACAACTCTGTCAGTAAGACTCTGTTACTATTGTTGATAACATTCCGGTAACCACCGATGGACGAGAACTTTGCCTATTGGTCCGCCTCGTTCAACGAGTAAGAAAATGGTTCTCTTCCGTCCTTGGTACCGACATTATTGCCGACATAGCTGACAAGCTATCCACTGACATGCCTCCCTGTCGCAGCTGTGCAAGATGTCACCACCCTTCCTACTTTCAACCCACATGGTGGGCCCATAACCCACAGGTCCACTGGATCGAAACCTGACTCTTCTTTATAACCTGAATTCTAATGTATCCTTTGCACCTGGCTTCGTATGTGATTCACGAGCTAAATGCTATACCATTATTCATCCTGGAAGCAAACGCCATGTTACTCCCGTTGTTCAAGCCTCCATTCCAGCTTCTGTCTAGGCATCGAATGATTGCCTACCCATTTGAAACTTTGGCATCATCGAGTATTGCACTCAACGAATTAACTGGAATACAACTCGTGGGGTACCTCATGTATTTTCCGTTGAGTTCACCGTCAGATGCCCAACCTTGTGGAGATGTGTTCTTCCGGAGTTTTTTCCCCTGGTCGCGTTCGTAGGACGATGGAGATCCCGAAGAAAGGATGATGACTTGATCACGATGCCTTGAAGCAGAGAAATGAAGACATAATGTAATGGAACAACCGCTTTGAGAAGAGCAACCAACATCCAGAAGACTCGTTAGAATTTCGAAACCAACCCTCCCCCCTTACCCCACCTCTTAAATCTCGGGACGAGATTTTTTGTAGTGGAGGAGAATTGTGACGCCCGGGTAATCAAGCTACACTAACCCTCTGGAAATGATGCCACGTCATCACGATTACTGTTACTAATTTCGTGTTAGTTCAAAACCGATCCAAATTTGAATTTGAATTAAAGTCAAACCATAAAAGTTTTCAAATGTCAAAACTAAAATGTTCATCATGTGGAAAATAATTCCTAATTAATTTGGTGTAGAAACAAGCATATGTATAAGTATCTAAATGCCCTTAAATAAATAAAACAGTGACTTAAACAATTAATTAAATGCCCTTTTATAAAATATAAAATATTAAACTAAATTACTTAGGTGCCAAACTTGTTGTGGCAGAAGCATGTATTGGAGCACTCTTTTAGGTTCTACGGTGGTAAATAATAAAACTGAAATTAATTAGAAAATAAATAGAAAACAGAAAGTAATAAAAAATAGAAAAGAAAGAAATGTAAAAGGCCTAAGTGCACTATGCACTTAGGCCTGCTAGCACAGTATTGGGCCCAGCCCACTAGCAGGTCATCCCCGTCCTCTCCCTGTTCACAGTCGCGCTGGACGACGCTCCCGCGTCCATGGCGCGGATGGCTACGCGTTGGCCATCCCGCGGCCACCCTCGTCGCCCCCGGCGACCTACAAGATGCCCGCGGCCTCCCCTAACCCTAGATGCCCCCGAGATACCCCTCTCGCCACAGATCCCCTCTTCCTCCTCCTCGCCCAGACCACCGTCGCCATGGTCTCCATTGATCCCGCGGCCACGGTCGCCCCCATGCTCTAAGGGGTGTCCAGCAGCTCCGCGACGATCTTCTGCATCTTCTACGCCAACCAGCGCAAGCCAGTAGCCGCTACATCATCTGGAACGGTTGTCTTCTTCCTCGGGACCCGACGAGCTTCGTCATCGAACCCGTACCGTCGAGCCCTCCCCGAGCCCACCTTGCTCATCTACAGGCTCGCTGTGAGCCCCTCTCCTCTCCCCCTCTCTTCCCCGAACGAATTCGCGCCCCCCGTAGCTCACCCGCGTCCCCGCTCGTGCTCGCGAGCTCACGGCCGCGCCATCTGATGCCTGGCCACGCGCTGCCCCTACCTCGGCGACCTAACACCCCACCCGGCGCCCCGCTGCGGCCCGACCTCGCCTGGGCCCTGCAGCCGTGGCCTGCCTCACCCCGTTCGCCCCCCGACTGCTCCGGCTAGTCACGCCCTTCTGGTGCTGCATGCTACTGCCGCCGGCCTCGCCCACTACATACCCGCGCACGCCCGGCAGCCGCCCCCTGTGCCGCTCACCGCATCGCCTCCCCACTGCCGACGCCGCGTCGCCGCCCCCACTACCGCGGCCGCCGCCCCGCGCCCACTTCTCTCGCCAGCCGCGACCGCCGCCCCGCGCCCGCTTCTCTCGCCAGCCGCGACCA
The DNA here is from genome assembly GCA_902687465.1 of Secale cereale. Classification (NCBI taxonomy): domain Eukaryota; kingdom Viridiplantae; phylum Streptophyta; class Magnoliopsida; order Poales; family Poaceae; genus Secale; species Secale cereale. The sequence continues at coordinate 28,104,758 of LR738714.1, forward strand.
CTCGCCGTCGCCGCCGTGCGAGCCTCCTCCGGCCGCTCCGTGCAACCCCCCCTCACCCGCCGTCGGCTCCTGATGTCTACACACGCTTCTACTCTTGTAGACTATGTTGGGCCTCCAAGCGCAGAGGTTTGTAGGACAACAACAATTTCCCTCAAGTGGATGACCTAAGGTTTATCGAACTCAGGGAAGTAGAGGTTGAAGATGGTCTCTCTCAAGCAACCCTGTAACTAAGATACAAGAAGTCTCTTGTGTCCCCAACACACCTAATACACTTGTCAGATGTATAGGTGCACTAGTTCGGCGAAGAGATGTTAAATGGCAAGTGATATGGATGGCAAAACAAAGTAATATAAATCTGTAATAAAAAGTGCAGCAAGCAAACAAGTGGTAAACGTGAGCACAAATGGTATTGCAATGGTGGAAACAAGGCCTAGGCTTCATACTTTCACTAGTGGCAACTCCCAACAACATTAAAATAATCGAATCACATGATATTTCCCATAAAACATGCAAAGGGGATGCACTCGGAGGTCATTCCTTCGTGGTCAAGAGAGGACGAGAATTATGTAGGGCTACAAAAGCACACCTCAAAGTTCGTAGTTCTCAATCTAAGGATTTCCCAATGTCACCGCGGCCATCCAAAGAGAGTCCCACAATCACCACAACATATCTAAAGGATAGTCAAAGACAAGTACCAAGAGACTCTCAATCTTCAATCAACACACAAGAGAGGAAATCACTCATGAAAATATTGTTCTAATCCATGTCCAATAGACCGCTGTCACCTTGGTCCCGGGGATTATACTAGATAAAGACAAGTGAGTACATCAATCCAATACATAGAGGAAGGGCAAATATCATGGGATCACCCTAGATTAACATAGCCTATGACCACAACGAAGATCACATCATGGGAGAGAGAATTGACCACATAGCTACTGGTAAGAACCTCAGCCCCGAGGAGGAACTACTCCCGCATCATGGAGGGAGGAAGCAACGTCGATGGAGATGAATCCGGGGGCACTTCCCCGTCCCGGCAGGGTGCCGGCGCAGGAATTCTGGTCCCCCGAAGCTTGATGGCGATGGCGGCGGAGATCGGAATCGCGTCTGGAGAAAAGGGGTCTGGAATCAGGGTTTCCGCGACACGGTGTAAATATATGCCAAAGGGGGGCATCAGAGGGGGTCAGGGGTGCCCAGGCGCCCCCCCGGCGCGGCCAGGGGGGGGGGGGGGGCGTGGGCAGGCCGCCTGGAGCCCCTGTGGGTCCCCTCCGGCCCTACTTTGGCCGCATGGAAGCTTCCAGAACGCTGATTTTTTATATAATTTTTTTGGATTTTTTCTGGCAGTTCTCGTAATGTGAAAACCTAAAATACAAAAACAGCCGAAAACAGAAACTGGCACTGGGGTGCACTGAGTTAATAGGTTAGTCCAAATATGATCAAAAGTGTATGGAAGTGTATAAATAACATAGCAATATCACCCAAAAGAGGCATGGAGCAAGCAGAAATTATAGATACGTTTTGGACGTATCAACATCCCCAAGCTTAATTCCTGCTCGTCCTCGAGTAGGTAAATGATAACAAGAATAATTTCTGTGGTGACATGCTATTAACCATATAGGACTTTTTCATAGTCATATGACAAAAGCTTACTGAGACAATGAATCTATAGTAATTAAGTTGCCTCATGAGAAAATCACAAAGAACTGAAAGTTTTACAATATGATATTGAAACATCAAATAGATTTGTAATGAACATGATGTGCAAATATGATAAAGTGATATCTAGCTTGCCCCCTTTAGTGAAGCAAAACATAAATGCAGGGGCACCTCCAAGGTTTAAGTGATGACTAGATACAATGATTTCAAAATAAACGATATCACAATCATGCAAAAGACAATGCTACTTTGGGACAATGCACATTACACTCAGAATGACAATCATGCTCTCAGTAGTTGCTGCTTTTAAAAGAAGGTGGAGACTCTCGAACCGTGGCTTTTGTTGGCAAGGTTGAAAACCCGTAGTCGGAAACAAAGACAAAACATGTACCAGAGCTCTTGGTTTTAAAACAGAGGTAATAATTTTTTTAGATCATGCATGTTTCGTCAACTAATGCTAGCAGACAACTCAATCACTTCTTGAGATGGACAAGTTTCGAGGAACGGCTCCCGAATGAGGACGATCACATCCTCTTAATCTCCTTTGTTTATCACTGCCAAAGTTTTCTGATTTCTCATGAACAAAGCGTGAAGGAGGGTTTGTTTGTTATATTATCTTTTTGAGCCGGGCGCACTCAATGCCAGTTCCTTCTCGTATTATGGGTTTGCACATTATACATGCAATCCCGGGGTGAAGCTTGTCCAACTTAAAAAGATCATGAATTAACTACTACTTCCTCATGAACTTAAAACAGAGGCACAAAAAAGGAATGCTTTTTCTTTGAATAATTTCGAGATGGTACATGCAAGTCTCCGTTAGGAATGGCAGGTAAATACCATGTAGGAAGATATGGTGGACTCATATGGCATAACTGGATTAAAAGGATGTGGATGCACAAGCAGTCAGTCCGCTTAGTACAGGCGAAGGTTAGCAAAAGACGGGGAGCGACCAACTAAGAGAGCAATGACGGTCATAATCATGCAGAGCGACAAAGCAACATTGAATCAGGCATGGAAGTTATATCGCTACTCAGAAACAAAAGATCATCAAGGCTTGACAGACTTTCTTTACAGTCTTAAATATGCGTGAGCATACGCCAAGTCAATCAAAACAAATTCTTTGAAGGAAGATATTACTAAACCATACCACATCATAGGCAAATAAATCATGTTGGTACTCCAATAACACATTGGGAACCCCCCAGCTATTTGAGACTAACCATAAGAAAACATGAACTACTAAGCGCCATTATGCACGTAGCATCTTTATCATAGACATATCAACCAATGCAACGGAAGCAAACTCTCTTAATAAGATAAACATGATAACTAAAGAGAGTTCAAGCAACCAACTAAACAAAAGCTCTTTAAAAAGATAAGCATGAAAGTTAAGAGCTAAGCATGATAGTAGCTATTAAAAGACAAAGAACACACACAGCAAAGATAGACATGCAAATTCTATGTTATGTTCTAGGTAGAAGTGGAGCGTGTTTCTCTCCCACATAAAGAAAGCTGAGTTTCAACTCGTTATGAAAAGCTAAAGAAAACTAAAAGGAAAACTAAAACAAGACGCTCCAAGCATAGCACAAAACACATGAAGTGATTAAAATATAGTGGAACGAAGGACGAACTGATAATGTTGATGGAGAAGGGGATGCACGGGGGCATCCCCAAGCTTAGACGCTTGAGTCTCCTTGATTATTTCTTGGGGGTGCATGGGGGCATCCCCAAGCTTGAGCATTTGACACTCCTGAATCTTTTTATCATCTTCCCTCGCACACTTGAAAACTCCCTTCATACATAACTCATCATAATCTGATTAGCGAGGTTAGTACCCATAATAAAATGATTGTTCCTTGCTGGAAATAAAGATATTCTTGAAGTTTTACTGTTTCTCAAGATTGCCAAAAGGTTTTTGCAAAGAAAAAGCAAGCTCTAGGTTTGCAAAATGAAGGAAAGGCAAAACATGACAGAATCTGTGAAAAACAGAACAACAGGTAGTAAATGATTTTTCCGGGGCACTTCTGCAACTCTAATCAAATAACTCAAAACAGACGCACGAAAGACAATTATATAGAGCACGCTGTCGAAAAAATTCAGACCAAAAAGATGATCTGGTGATTTTATACGAATTTTTCTATCCAGGGACAGAATCTGTTTCCTGGACAGCACGTCACAACTTTTGAACTTTCTTGCAATCAGAGGCTAAACTTGGCACAAAGCTGAAAAATAAAGATACAATGATGTTGCTACAGTAGTAACAAACATCAAGACCACTAAAACTGAAAGTAAACATAACAAGGGTTGTCTCCCTAGAGCTCTTTCTTTATAGCCATAAAGATAGGCTTAAGAGTTTAATGATGCTCTCGTAGGAATAAGAGCTAAAGAACAAAAGAGAGCATCAAGAAGCAAATACCAAACACATTTAAGCCTAACATGCTTCCTATGCATAGGAATATTGTAATAGAATAATTCATTGAAGCACAAAGCAACTAGCATAGGAAGGCAAAACAAGCATAACTTCAAAATATTCACCATAAAGAGAGGAAACTTCTTATTATTAAGATATTTGGAACCAAGTCTCCCTCTCTCATTATAAATTTCAGTGGCATCATGGATGAACTCAACAATATAAGCATCACGTAAAGCATTGTTACCATGATCCACATGCAAAAAGGTACTCTTACTCTCCACATAAGCATAATCTTTCTCATTGGTAATAGTGGGAGTAGGACTATCATAAACAACTTGAACACTATAGATTACTTGTGTATTAGGAGGGTGGTGTTCAACAAGGGAGTAATTCCCTCCATGATTATGACAAGTTTCATAAGGATAATTTCTCCTTATGTCATAGGTACCTTTATAATCACTATAGGTTGGAGTTATGACATCATCATAGTAGAGAAGAGCATTATCATTGCTAGCAACTATATTTGTAATCATTTGTCTTTATTCTTACTAGCAAAAGAATTATCAATTATCACATCACTAGTGGGTAAAGGGTTTGCAATCCTATCATCCCCAAGCTTAGAGCTTCCCATATCATCACTTTCAGAGTTGGTACCAAAAAGATTTTCAAGATCATAAGTAGCATTATCATCATTTTCCCAATCACAATAAGTAACATGCATATCATAATCAAAATCATCTTCAATAGTACCTACGGACGTATCATCAAGATGATAATTAAGGCAATAAACTTCACCTTCTTCTTTAAACTTACAATCGTTAGGATAAAAGTTGATGGGAGGAATATGCTCAGGCCAGGTTGATACCCATTCTTCTTCTTTCTTGCTCCTCTTCCTCCTCCTCTTCTTTTTCTTCTTCTTAACCTTAGGAGGGAGTGGTTGGAGATGAAGCTTCTCCACATATCCTGGTTTATCATTAGAAACAATAGGGGAAACTTGGGAGAAACTCTCCTTTTTATTAGCAGAAATATAAGAGACATTTTTATACTTTGGTAAAGTTCCCTCCTTTATAATCTTACCTATGTAATCATTTTCATGGCAATTAACAACACAATAGAGATGGCAATTTTGCAAAGTGTTTTTTATTCCTATGGCATTAACATCTAGCCATGAAGTCTTTTCTGATAAGTCTTCACACATCAAAAATAACATAAGCTCATCATAAAGATCAGAGGTGATCATGTTATCACACAACCGGTTAACAGTTATGTTTTGAAAGTTCATGCATTGAAAATTAAAGTGACCCTCTATACGGCAAAGTTCACAAGTAAAAGGATAAAGGTCACACAATTCTCTAGCAATTTCATTTAAATCTCTGACCCAAGTGATTGTTCTTTCATGCTTATGTTGCTTACAATACTTATCTTCTTCAATCATAGGCCTTTCACAAGGTCTATCCACTCCACAAAAATTAACATGCTTATATAAAACTTCATTTTTAGGAATTGGATCATGCATGTTGCAATCATCATGAACAATTTCATTTTCTTTGCAAGTCTCTTTAAAAGGTTTATGATACTTGATCCAATCCTCCTTAGGCATATTAAGATGTGAAGCAAAAGATTTGAGGAAATTAACAAGGAGTTGAGAATCAAGCCCAAACTTAGCACTAAACTTATTAAAACTTGTAGTTTCAACAAAGGACTTAATGCAATCATACTCATAAATTATACCTGACTCTTTACCTTTGTCGATCTCCCAATCTTCAGTGTTGCGTTGAATTCTTTCAAGGAGTTCCCATTTAGCATCAATCTTTTTGTTTGTGAAAGAACCCATAGAGGAAGCGTCGAGCAAATCTTTATCCTGTCGAGAAAGCCTCGCATAGAAATTAGTAATATTCATATCTTTGGGGAGCCCATGGTTAGGACATTTTAGCATTAACGTTTTCAGTCTCCCCCAAGCTTGAGCTATGCTCTCTCCGTCATGAGGATAAAAATTATAAACATAATTCCTATTCTCATGGACTTCATGAAGAGGATAAAACTTGGAGTAAAAGAGAGACTGGATCTCTTCCCACTCCAGCAGGTGAGAGTCATTTAGTAGCCTATACCATTCCAATGCTTTTCCTTTCAGTGACAAGGCAAATAATTTCCTCATGACAAACTCCCTTGATACACCTGCAAGCTTAAATAATGAACATAGTTGTGACAGATATAGCAAGTGTTCACCGGGATGTCTGTCTCCTGCATAACGATCAGCCAAAACATAATCGATAATACCAGCTGGTATTTTATAGGGCACAAATTCAGTAGGGGGAGGAGCAACCACCACAGGTGTGGGGCGTCTTCCCGCAAGCAACAATCCAATAGCAAGGTTGTCCATAAGCATAACTAGTGAAATAAAAACAAGAAACAAAAAGATTTAATTGCAAGATCTAAAGATATACCTTCAAGCGCTCACCTCCCCGGCAACGGCGCCAGAAATAGCTTGATGTCTACACACGCTTCTACTCTTGTAGACTATGTTGGGCCTCCAAGCGCAGAGGTTTGTAGGACAGCAACAATTTCCCTCAAGTGGATGACCTAAGGTTTATCGAACTCAGGGAAGTAGAGGTTGAAGATGGTCTCTCTCAAGCAACCCTGCAACTAAGATACAAGAAGTCTCTTGTGTCCCCAACACACCTAATACACTTGTCAGATGTATAGGTGCACTAGTTCGGCGAAGAGATGTTAAATGGCAAGTGATATGGATGGCAAAACAAAGTAATATAAATCTGTAATAAAAAGTGCAGCAAGCAAACAAGTGGTAAACATGAGCACAAATGGTATTGCAATGGTGGAAACAAGGCCTAGGCTTCATACTTTCACTAGTGGCAACTCCCAACAACATTAACATAATCGAATCACATGATATTTCCCATAAAACATGCAAAGGGGACGCACTCGGAGGTCATTCCTTCGTGGTCAAGAGAGGACGAGAATTATGTAGGGCTACAAAAGCACACCTCAAAGTTCGTAGTTCTCAATCTAAGGATTTCCCAATGTCACCGCGGCCATCCAAAGAGAGTCCCACAATCACCACAACATATCTAAAGGATAGTCAAAGACAAGTACCAAGAGACTCTCAATCTTCAATCAACACACAAGAGAGGAAATCACTCATGAAAATATTGTTCTAATCCATGTCCAATAGACCGCTGTCACCTTGGTCTTGGGGATTATACTAGATAAAGACAAGTGAGTACATCAATCCAATACATAGAGGAAGGGGAAATATCATGGGATCACCCTAGATTAACATGGCCTATGATCACAACGAAGATCACATCATGGGAGAGAGAATTGACCACATAGCTACTGGTAAGAACCTCAGCCCCGAGGAGGAACTACTCCCGCATCATGGAGGGAGGAAGCAACGTGGAGATGAATCCGGGGGCACTTCCCCGTCCCGGCAGGGTGCCGGCGCAGGAATTCTAGTCCCCCGAAGCTTGATGGCGATGGCGGCGGAGATCGGAATCACGTCTGGAGAAAAGGGGTCTAGAATCAGGGTTTCCGCGACACGGTGTAAATATATGACAAAGGGGGGCATCAGAGGGGGTCAGGGGTGCCCAGGCGCCCCCCCGGCGCGGCCAGGGGGGGCGCATGGGCAGGCCGCCTGGAGCCCCTGTGGGTCCCCTCCGGCCCTACTTTGGCCGCATGGAAGCTTCCGGAACGTTGATTTTTTATATAATTTTTCTGGATTTTTTCTGGCAGTTCTCGTAATGTGAAAACCTGAAATACAAAAACAGCCGAAAACAGAAACTGGCACTGGGGTGCACTGAGTTAATAGGTTAGTCCAAATATGATCAAAAGTGTATGGAAGTGTATAAATAACATAGCAATATCACCCAAAAGAGGCCTGGAGCAAGCAGAAATTATAGATACGTTTTGGACATATCAGCTCCCTGCACCGTTCGCCTCGGCCGCCTGCTACCCAACGCGCCCCGCCCCGCCGGCTTCAGTCGTCGGAAATGGCCGGTCGGCGAGCCCCGCCGTGGCCATGGCCTCGGCCCGCCGCGCTGGGTCTCGGCCTTCTCGGGCGCCCGCCCGTTAGTCGTGCCCGCCCCAGTTGGCCTCTAGGCCACTCACATGTGGGGCCCGTCCCCTATAAAAAAAAGGGAGCAGATGTAAATAAAAACAGAAATAATAATAATAAAAAGAAATAGAAATTGAGACACTTACGTATGGCCCTCCTTGGTTAGTTGACCAGTCTAAACTGCCGACTGGGCTGTCCTAGTCAGTGACAGGTGGGACCCCGGGATCCACATTGACCAGTCAACACTGACCAGTCAACTACTGACTGGGCAGTTGACTGGGTCCACAGTCAGCCCGTGTGGCTTCTGGCTGGGTACACTTTCTAGTGTACCTAGCATTTTAGCCCTGTTTTTGAATTATAAATTTAAATTCAGGATTTTTTAATGTTGTTTAAACTTCGGAAATTAATAGAAAATAAACCGTAAGTTGGATGAAATTAATTTATATATGAAAAATGATTAGAAAAATGAGACGAACCCGAATATGCTACCCACTTACCTGTCAGATGCCTCCAGCACTGCCAACATGGAACCTTTCCATCTGGATCGTCTATCCGGTAATTGCCCAAAGCCGGGGAAATATCCACAGATATTTTCCCGCTCCGTTTGTAACGTGTAGCGCCACGTTAGGCCGCCTCTAGCACCGCGTATTGCCATGTTATGCTTTGTGTTGCTTTGATTTCTCTATTATTTATTGTATTCCTCCTCCATTACTTTCTTTCCGGTAGAACCTGAGACGATGCCGATGCCCCCATGGTCGACTACATCGACGATGACCCCCTCCTTGCCAGAGCAACCAGGCAAGCCCCCCCCCCCCTTGATCACCAGATATCGCCCACTCTTCTCTCTTATTCTTGCATTAGATTTGCTACTGTTGATGATTCGATAGCTCCTATTCTGTTGCATAGCCTGTCATTGTTGCTACAACTGTTGATACCTTTACCTGCTATCCTAATGCTTAGTATAGGATGCTAGTATTCCATCAGTTGCCCCACATCCTTGTCCGTCTGCCATGCTATACTACTGGGCCGTGATCACTCGGGAGGTGATCACGTGTATATACTATATTGTTACATACTCATGATGATGATTCGGATATGGGGGCTGAAGGGGCAGGTGGTTCCACACAGGTAGTGGTGGGCCTGGGTTCCCGACAGCCCCTTGATGGTTACTTTGTGGCGGAGCGACAGGGCGGGTTGCGACCACCTAGGAGACAGGTGGGCTTGGCCCTGGTCGTTGTCCACGGTTATTTCATAATAACACGTTTAACGGGATCTTGGTATTTGATCTGAGTCTGGCCATTTGGCCTATATGCACTAACCAGCTACGTGGGAATAGTTATGGGCACTCGACGTCATGGTATCAGCCGAAGCCTTCTTGACGTCAGCGACTTAGCGGCGTGCGCCGGGTTGGACCGCGTAACGTAACTTCCTTAGTAATGGAGGTTGCTAGGTCTGCTCACCGCCCGCCCTCGCAACGTGTAGGTGTGCATTGGGTGATGGGCCCAGACCCCTGTGCGCTTAGGACTTAGACCGGCGTGCTGACCTCTCTGTTGTGCTTAGGTAGGGCTGTGACGTGTTGATCTTCCGAGGCTGGGCATGACCCAGGAAAGTGTGTCCGGCCAAATGGGATCGAGCGTGTTGGGTTATGTGGTGCACCCTTGCAGGGAAGTTAATCTATTCGAATAGCTGTGTCCCTCGATAAAAGGACGACCCATAGTTGTACTCTGACCTCATGACAACTAGAACTGGATACTTAATAAAACACACCCAGACAAGTTACAGATACAACCCGGTGATTGCTTTCCCACAGGGCAACGAGGGGAGGATCGCCGGGTAGGATATTGCTATACGATGTTACTTGGTGAACTTACCATCTACTCCCTTCTATTGCTGCAAGACGGAGGCTGCCAGAAGCATTGATACTTGTTACTATTCCATCTACTCTCTTCTACTACTGCAAGATGGAGGTTGCTAGAAGCGTAGTCTTCGATTGGATTAGCTATCCCCCTCTTATTCTGGCATTCTGCAGTTTAGCCCATAGATATTACCTCTTTACACAGATACCATTGCATATGTAGTGTAGATCCTTGCTTGCGAGTACTTTGGATGAGTACTCACGGTTGCTTTGCTCCCCCTTTTCCCCTTTTGTCCCTTCTTCTCGGATGATGCAACCAGATTGGTGGAGTCCAGGAGCCAGAGGATCCCGAGGATGTTTCTACGTGGAGTTCGGCTTCGGGGAGTAGTTAGGAGGTCCCAAAGGCAGGAGGCCTTGCCTTTTCGATCGTTGCTATATTTGTGCTAGCCTTCTTAAGGCAAACTTGCTTAACTTATGTCTGTACTCAGATATTGTTGCTTCCGCTGACTCTTGTGTTTCGAGCTTATGTATTCGAGCCCTCGAGGCCCCTGGCTTGTAATATAAAGCTTGTATTATTTTAATTTGTGTCTACAGTTGTGTTGTGATATCTCACAGTGAGTCCCTAATCTTGGTCGTACACATTTGCGTGCGTGATTAGTGTACGGAAAAATCGGGGGCGTCACACACCTTGTGTGCTATCAAACGTTACAACGTAACTGGGTGATTATAAAGATGCTCTACAGGTGTTTCCGAAGGTGTTTGTGGTGTTGGCATAGATCGAGAATAGGAATTGTCACTCCGAGTGTCAGAGATGTATCTCTGGGCCCTCTCGGTAATACACATCGTAATAAGCCTTGCAAGCAAACGACTAATGAGTTAGTCACGAGATGATGTATTACAGAACGAGTAAAGAGACTTGCCAGTGACGAGATTGAACTAGGTATGATGATATTGACGATCGAATCTCGAGCAAGTAACATACCGATGACAAAGGGAACAACGTATGTTGATATGCGGTTTGATCGATAAAGATCTTCGTAGAATATGTAGGATCCAATATGAGCATCCAGGTTCTGCTATTGGTTATTGAATGGAGATGTGTCTCGGTCATGTCTACATAGTTCTCGAACCCGTAGGGTCCGCACGCTTAATGTTCGATGATCATTTGTATTATGAGTTATGTGATTTGATGGCCGAAGTTTGTTCGGAGTCCCGGATGAGATCACGGACATGACGAGGAGTCTCGAAATGGTCGAGAGGTAAAGATTCATATATTGTAAGGCTATATTCGGACATCGAAAAGGTTCCGAGTTATTCGGGTATTTTTCGGAGTATCGGAGAGTTACGGGAATTCATCCGGGAGTTGATGGGCCTTAGTGGGCCTTAGTAGGAAGGAGAGGCAGCAGCCAGGAGGTGGCGCGCGCCCCTCCCAAGCCCAGTCCGAATTGGATAAGGGGTTTGGGGCACGGCCCCCCTCTCCCTTCCTTCCCCCATTCTCCTTTAGGTGGAAACCTACTAGGACTTGGAGTCCTAGTAGGATTCCCCTTCTCCCAGCGCGCCTAGCTTGGCCGGCCGGCCTCCTCCCCTTGCTCCTTTATATACGTGGCCAGGGGGCACCCCATAGACACACAAGTTGTTTTCTTAGCCGTGTGCGGTTCCCCCCTCCATAGTTACACACCTCGATCATATCGTCGTCGTGCTTAGGCGAAGCCCTGCGCCCCTAACTTCATCATCACTGTCACCATGCCGTCGTGCTGACAAAACTCTCCCGTGACCTTAACTATATCAAAAGTTCGTGGGACGTCATCGAGCTAAACGTGTGCTGAACACGGAGGTGCCGTACATTTGGTGCTTGGATCGGTTGGATCGCGAAGACGTTCGACTACATCAACCGCGTTACTAAACGCTTCCATTTTCGGTCTACGAGGGTACGTGGACAAACTCTCCCCACTCGTTGCTATGCTTCTCCTAGATAGATCTTGCGTGATTGTAGGAAATTTTTGAAATACTGATGTCTACTACACAACCTTCTTCTTGTAGACGTTGGTAGGCCTCCAAGTGCAGAGGTTTGCAGGACAGTAGCAAATTTCCCTCAAGTGGATGACCTAAGGTTTATCAATCTGTGGGAGGCGTAGGTTGAAGATGGTCTCTCTCAAACAACCCTGCAACCAAATAAAAAGAGTCTCTTGTGTCCCCAACACACCCAATACAATGGTAAATTGTATAGGTGCACTAGCTCGGCGAAGAGATGGTGATACAAGTGCAATATGGATGGTAGATATAGGTTTTTGTAATATGAAAATGTAAAAACAGCAAGGTAAGTAATGATAAAAGTGAGCACAAATGGTATTGCAATGCTTCGAAACAAGGCCTAGGGTTCATACTTTCACTAGTGCAAGTTCTCTCAACAATAATAACATATCTGGATCATATAACTATCCCTCAACATGCAACAAAGAGTCACTCCAAAGTAACTAATAGCGGAGAACAAACGAAGAGATTACTGTAGGGTACGAAGTCACCTCAAACTTATTCTTTCTGATCGATCTATTCAAGAGTCCGTAGTAAAATAACATGAAGCTATTCTTTCCGTTCAATCTATCCTAGAGTTCGTACTATAATAACACCTTAAGACACACATCAACCAAAACCCTAATGTCACCTAGATACTCCATTGTCACCTCAAGTATCCGTGGGCATGATTATACGATGTGCATCACACAATCTCAGATTCATCTATTCAACCAACACAAAGAACTTCAAAGAGTGCCCCAAAATTTCTACCGGAGAGTCAAGATGAAAACGTGTGCCAACCCCTATGCATAGATTCCCAAGGTCAAGGAACCCGCAAGTTGATCACCAAAACATACATCAAGTGAATCAATAGAATACCCCATTGTCACCACGGGTATCCCACACAAGACATACATCAAGTGTTCTCAAATCCTTAAAGACTCAATCCGATAGGATAACTTCAAAGGGAAAACTCAATCCATTACAAGAGAGTAGAGGGGGTGAAACATCATAAGATCCGGCTATAATAGCAAAGCTTGTGATACATCAAGATCGTGCCATCTCAAGAACACGAGAGAGAGAGAGAGAGAGAGAGAGAGAGAGAGAGAGAGAGAGAGAGAGAGAGAGAGATCAAACACATAGCTACTGGTACATACCCTCAGCCCCGAGGGTGAACTACTCCCTCCTCATCATGGACGCCGGTATGACGAAGATGGCCACCAGAGAGGGATTCCCCCCTCCGACAGGGTGCCGGAACAGGGCCCCGGTTGGTTTTTTGTGGCTACAGTGGCTTGAGGCAGCAGAACTCCTGATCTAGGTTATTTTCCGGAGGTTTGGGTATTTATAGGATTTTTTGGCATAGGGCACAAGTCAGGGGGGGTCTCTGGGCTGTCCACGAGATAGGGGGGCTTCTTTTGGTCCATAAAAAATCATCAAAAAATGGTACGCCAATTGGACTCCGCTTGGTATTCCTTTTCTGTAAAACTCAAAAAACAAGGAAAAAACAGAAACTGGCATTGGGCTCTAGGTTAATAGGTTAGTCCCAAAAATCATATAAAATAGCATATAAATGCATATAAAACATTCAAGAAGAATAATATAGTAGCATGGAACAATAAAAAATTATAGATACGTTGGAGACGGATCAAGCATCCCCAAGCTTAATTCCTGCTCGTCCTCGAGTAGGTAAATGATAAAAACTGAATTTTTGATGTGGAATGCTACCCAACATAACTCTTAATGTAATTTTCTTTATTGTGGCATGAATGTTCTGATCCAAAAGATTCAAGACAAAAGTTTAATATTGACATAAGAATAATAATACTTCAAGCATACTATCAAAGCAATTATGTCTTCTCAAAATAACATGGCCAAAGAAAGTTCATCCCTACAAAATCATATAATTTGGCTATGCTCCATCTTCGTCACATAAAATACTCAAATCATGCACAACCCCATTTTCAGCCAAGCAATTGTTTCATACTTAAATTTTATCAAACCTTTTCAACTTTCACGCAATACATGAACGCGAGCCATGGATATAGCACTATAGGTGAAATAGAGTGGTGGTTGTGGAGAAGACAGAAGAGGAAGATGGTCTCACATCAACTAGGCATTTCAATGGGCTATGGAGATGCCCATAAATAGTTATCAATGTGAGTGAGTAGGGATTGCCATGCAACGGATGCACTAGAGCTATAAATGTATGAAAGCTCAACAAAAGAAACTAAGTGGGTGTGCATCCAACTTGCTTGCTCACGAAGACCTAGGGCATTTGAGGAAGCCCATCGTTGGAATATACAAGCCAAGTTCTATAATGAAAATTCCCACTAGTATATGAAAGTGACAAAACAAGAGACTCTCTATCATGAAGATAATGGTGATACTTTGAAGCACAAGTGTGGAAAAATATAGTAGCATTGTCTCCTTTTCTTTTTCTTTCTTTTTCTTCTTTTCCTTTTTTCCTTTTTTCGGGCCTTCCTTTTCTTTGGCCTTTCTTCTTCTTCTTTTCTTTCCTTTTTTTTCTTTTTTTTCTTTGAGACAATGCTCTAATAATGATGATCATCACACTTTTATTTACTTACAACTCGATATTACAACTCCATACTAGAACAAAGTATGACTCTACATGCATGCCTCCGGCGGTGTACCAGGATGTGCAATGAATCAAGAGTGACATGTATGATACATTATGCATGGTGGCCTTGCCACAAATACGATGTCAACTACATGATCATGCATGGCAATATGACAATAATGAAGCGTGTCATAATAAACGGAACGGTGGAAAGTTGCATGGCAATATATCTCGGAATGGCTATGGAATTGCCATGATAGGTAGTTATGGTGGCTGTTTTGAGGAAGGTATATGGTGGGTGTATGGTACCGGCGAAAGTTGCGCGGTACAAGAGAGGCTAGCAATCGTGGAAAGGTGAGAGTGAGTATAATCCTTGGACTCAACATTAGTCATAAAGAACTCACATACTTATTGCAGAAATCTACAAGTCATCAAAACAAAGTACTACACGCATGCTCCTAGGGGAAGGGTTGGTAGGAGTTAACCATCGCACGATCCCGACCTCCACACAAAGGATGACAATCAAAGAAATACATCATGCTTCAAATTTGTCACACAAAGGTTACCATACATGCATGCTACGGGACTTGCAAACCTCAACACAAGTATTTCCCAGATTCACAACTACTCTACTAGCATGACTCTAATATCACCATCCTCATATCTCAAAACAATCATCAAGTATCAAACTTCGCATAGTATTCAATGCACTTTATATGAAAGTTTTTATTATACCCATCCTGGATGCCTATCATATTAGGACTAAATTCATAACCTAAGCCAATTACCATGTTGTTTAAAAGACTCTCAAAATAATATAAGTGAAGCATGAGAGTTCATCTATTTATTCAAAATAAAACCACCGCCGCGCTCTAAAAAGATATAAGTGAAGCGCTAGAGCAAACGACAAACTACTCAGAAAGACATAAGTGAAGATTAATGAGTAGTTGAATAATTATGTAACTATGTGAAGACTCTCTAACATTTAAGAATTTCATATCTTGGGATATTAGTCAAACAGCAAGCAAAACAAAATAAAATAAATTGAAGCTCCAAGCAAAACACATATCATGTGATGAATAAAAATATAGCCTTAAGTAAAGTTATCGATAGATGAAGACGAAAGAGGGGATGCCTTCCAAGGGCATCACCAAGCTTAGGATCTTGGTTGTCGTTGAATATTACCTTGGGGTGCCTTGGGCATCCCCCAAGCTTAGGCTCTTGCCACTCCTTATTCCATAGTAACAGAAAACTCATAAGCTCCATTAGTATAAGAAAATAAAACCACCACTTAGGTACTGTTGTGAACTCAGTCTAAATTCATATTGGTGTAATATCTACTGTATTCCAGCTTCTCTATGGTTCATACCCTCCAATACTACTCATAGATTCAATAAAATAAGCAAACAACACAATGAAAACAGAATCTGTCAAAACAGAACAGTCTGTAGTAATCTGTAACTTTCGGGTACTTCTGTAACTCTAAAAATTATGAAATAAATTGGTGGACGTGAGGAATTTGTCTATTAATCATCTGCAAAAAGAATCAACTTAAAATAACTCTTCTGTAAAAAATGGCAGCTAATCTCATGAGCGCAAAGTTTCTGTTTTTTTTACAGCAAGATCACATTAACATTCACCCAAGTCTTCCCAAAGGTTCTACTTGGCACTTTATTGAAACAAAATCTATAAAACATGATTATTACAGTAGCTTAATCATGTGAACACACAAAAACAGTAGGGGTAAATATTGGGTTGTGTCCCAACAAGCGCTTTTCTTTAATGCCTTTCTAGCTAGGCATGATGATGACAATGATGCTCGCATAAAAGATAAGAATTGAAACATAATGGGAGCATCATGAAGAATATGACTAGCACATTTAAGCCTAACCCACTTTCTATGCATAGGGATTTTGTGAGCAAACAACTTATGGGAACAAGAATCAACTAGCATAGGGAAGCAAAACAAGCATAGCTTCAAGATTTTCATCACATAGAGAGGAAACTTAATATTATTGCAATTCCTGCAAGCGTATGTTCCTCCTTCATAATACATTTCAGTAGCATCATGAATGAATTCAACAATATAACCATCACATAAAGCTTTATTTTGATGATCCCGAAGCATAGAAAATTTACTACTCTCCACATAGGCAAAATTCTTCTCATGAATTATAGTGGGAGTATCATAAGAAACTCGGATACTATAAATTGTTTCCACATTAAAAGAGTAATGTTCAGAAAAAGGGTAATCATAATCATGACAAGTTTTGTAAATATAATCATCACTACTTTTTATAACATAAGTGCCATCACAATAATCATCATAAATAGGAGGCATGCTATTATCATAATAAATTTGCATATCAAAACTTGGGAGGCTAAAAATATCATCTTCATCAAACGTAGCATCCCCAAGCTTGGGACAAACATTAATCGCAGCAAATAAATTTTCAAACATGTCATTCTCATCAAACATAGCATCCCCAATCTTGGTCCTTTTCATATCATAAGCAGAATCACTCTCATCATTAATAGTATGGATAGCACTGATAGTATAGCAATTATCATCATCACAATGAGTAATAGGAGCAACATCATTTGGAAGGGATACCTTTTTACCTTTGCTTCTCCATATTTTCTTTTTCTTCTTCACATTATGTGTGAGTTTAGTCCTCTTTTTGGAGCTCCTTATTAATGAGATTGGTTGAATAGAAGGCTCTTCCTTGTTACCTGATTCATCATAAGAAAGAATAGGAGGATATTGGGAAATCTCTTCCCTTTCATTAGTATTCTCTTCATCTTCTATTTATTTCATTGACTTTATGTAATTGGCAATATAAGGATTTTCAATGCAATTCACAACACAATACATATAAATTTCCTCTAGATCAAAATCAAGAACTTTATCAAGGACAAATTCTGGAATATCCTTAGTTATACGTTTCATTTCTTCATAACCCGGAAGCAAACTAAGTTCATTATGATGTGCAAGGGAAATCAAGTCATCACAATTTTTGGACACGATTCGATCATGAAACAATTTGCATTGGATATTTAAATGATCACGTTCATTGCAAAGTTCATAAGGATGGCTAAGAAAATTTAAATTTTCAGCACAAACATCTAGCCTTTCTTGCAACCATCTACTTTCTAAATGCTTATGCCTCTTGCAAAATCTATCTTCCCTATTTGGTATGTACTTGCAAACTCTATGCACTCCACAAAAATTGACATGCTTATAAAAGATATTTTCATCATGACTAGTGCAATCATCATTAGTACTATGTATATTCAAAGAGTTCGTACTAACAACATTGCAATCATGCTCATCATTCAAATATTTAGTGCCAAACATTTTAATGCATTCTTCTTCTAACACCTTGGCACAATTTTCCTTCCCATCATTTTCATGAACAATATAAAAAAGATGAAGCATATGAGGCAACCTTAATTCCATTTTTTGTAGTTTTCTTTTATAAGCTAAACTAGTGATAAAACAAGAAACTAAAAGATTCAATTGCAAGATCTAAAGATATACCTTCAAGCACTCACCTCCTCGGTAATGGCGCCAGAAAAGAGCTTCGATGACGGGATGTGAATGCCGCTTACCTAGCCTCCCCGGCAACGGTGCCAGGAAAGAGCTTGATGTGTACTACACAACCTTCTTCTTGTAGACGTTGTTGGACCTCCAAGTGCAGAGGTTTCTAGGACAGTAGCAAATTTCCCTCAAGTGGATGACCTAAGGTTTATCAATCCGTGGGAGGCGTAGGTTGAAGATGGTCTCTCTCAAACAACCCTGCAACCAAATAACAAAGAGTCTCTTGTGTCCCCAACACACCCAATACAATGGTAAATTGTATAGGTGCACTAGTTCGGTGAAGAGATGGTGATACACGTGCAATATGGATGGTAGATATGGGTTTTTGTAATCTAAAAATGTAAAAACAGCAAGGTAACTAATGATAAAAGTGAGCACAAATGGTATTGCAATGCTTCGAAACAAGGCTTAGGGGTTCATACTTTCACTAGTGCAAGTTCTCTCAACAATAATAACATAACTTGATCATATAACTATCCCTCAACATGCAACAAAGAGGCAATCCAAAGTAACTAATAGCGGAGAACAAACGAAGAGATTATTGTAGGGTACGAAACCACCTCAAAGTTATTCTTTCTGATCGATCTATTCAAGAGTCCATAGTAAAATAACACGAAGCTATTCTTTCCGTTCAATCTATCCTAGAGTTTGTACTAGAATAACACCTTAAGACACACATAAACCAAAACCATAATGTCACCTAGATACTCCATTGTCACCTCAAGTATCCGTGGGCATGATTATACGATATGCATCACACAATCTCAAATTCATCTATTCAACCAACACAAAGAACTTCAAAGAGTGCCCCAAAGTTTCTACCGGAGAGTCAAGATGAAAACATGTGCCAACCCCTATGCATAGATTCCCAAGGTCACAGAACCCGCAAGTTGATCACCAAAACATACATCAAGTGAATCAATAGAATACCCCATTGTCACCACGGGTATCCCACGCAGGACATACATCAAGTGTTCTCAAATCCTTAAAGACTCAATCTGATAAGATAACTTCAAAGGGGAAACTCAATCCATTACAAGAGAGTAGAGGGGGAGAAACATCATAAGATCCAACTATAATAGCAAAGCTCGCAATACATCAAGATCGTGCCATCTCAAGAACACGAGAGAGAGAGAGAGATCAAACACATAGCTACTGGTACATACCCTTAGCCCCGAGGGTGAACTACCCCCTCCTTATCATGGAGAGCGTCGGGAAGATGAAGATGGCCACCAGAGAGGGATCCCCCCGGTAGGGTGCCGGAATAGGGCCCCGATTGGTTTTTGGTGGCTACAGAGGCTTGCGGCGGCGGAACTCCGGATCTAGGTTATTTTCTGGAGGTTTTGGTATTTATAGGATTTTTTGGCGTAGGGCACAAGTCAGGGGGGGTCTCCGGGCTGTCCAGGAGATATGGGGGCTTGTTTTGGTCCATAAAAAATCATCAAAAATTGGCACATCAATTGGACTCCGTCTGGTATTCCTTTTCTGTAAAACTCAAAAACAAGGAAAAAACAGAAACTGGCACTGAGCTCTAGGTTAATAGGTTAGTCCCAAAAATCATATAAAATAGCATATAAATGCATATAAAACATTCAAGAAGAATAATATAGTAGGATGGAACAATAAAAATTATAGATACGTTGGAGACGTATCAAATACTATGTTCCCCAACAGTGGCATCATGGGTCAGGCCTATGCGTAGATGATATGCACGAGTAGAACACAATGAGTTATGGGCGATAATAGTCATACTGCTTAGCAGCATGTCATACTTTGATTTGGCGGTATTGTGAGATGAAGCGGCCCGGACCGACATTACGCCTACGCTTACGTGAGACTGGTTTCACCGTTACGAGCACTCGTTGCTTAAAGGTGAACGGCGGGTGTCTGTCTCTCTCACTTTAGTTGAATCGAGTGTGACTATACCCGGTCCTTGTGAAGGTTAAACCAACACACTTGACAAAAAATCGTTGTGGTTTTGATGCATAGGTAAGAACGGTTCTTGCTAAGCCCGTAGCAGCCACATAATACTTGCAACAACAAAGTAGAGGACGTCTAACTTGTTTTTGCAGGGCATGTTGTGATGTGATATGGTTAAGACGTGATGAGTTATACGTTATTGTATGAGATGATCATGTTTTGTAAATTATCGGCAACCGGCATGAGCCTTATGGTTGTCTCTTTATTGTATGTGTTGCGAAAGCCATGTAATTGCTTTACTTTATCACTATGAGTTAGCGATAGTAGTAGTAGCAATAGTTGGCAAGACGACCACGACGCTATGATGAAGATCATGGTGTCAAGCTGGTGACGATGGAGATCATGACGATGCTTTGGAGGTGGAGATCAAAAGCACAAGATGATGATGGCCATATCATGTCACATATTTTGATTGCATGTGATATTTATCTTATTATGCTTCTTATTTTGCTTAGTACGACAGTAGCATTATAAGATGATCCCTTACACAAAATTTCAAGGTACAAGTGTTCTCCCCGAGTATGCATCGTTGCGAAAGTTTGTCGTGCCGAGACACCACGTGATGATCGGGTGTGATAAGCTCTACGTTCAGATACAACGGGTGTAAGACAGTTTTGCACATGCAAAATACTTGGGTTAAACTTGACGAGCCTAGCATGTATAGACATGGCCTCAGAACACTGGAGACCGAAAGGTCGAGCGTGAATCATATAGTAGATATGATCAACATAAGATGTTCACCATTGAAAACTACTCCATCTCACGTGATGATCAGACATGGTTTAGTTGATTTGGATCACGTGATCATTTAGATGACTAGAGGGATGTCTATATAAGTGGGAGTTCTTTAGTAATATGATTAATTGAACTTTAATTTATCATGAACTTAGTCCTGATAGTATTTGCAAATTATGTTGTAGATCAATAGCTCGCGTTATAGCTCCCCTATGTTTTTTGATATGTTCCTAGAGAAAACTAAGTTGAAAGATGTTAGTAGCAATGATGCGGACTAGGTCCGTGATATGAGGATTATCCTCATTGCTGCACAGAAGTATTATGTCCTTGATGCACCGCTAGGTGACAAACCTATTGCAGGAGCAGATGTAGACGTTATGAACATTTGACAACCTCGGTATGATGACTACTTGATAGTTTAGTGCGCCATGCTTTACGAGTTAGAACCAGGACTTCAAAAACATTTTGAACGCCATGGAGCATATGAGATGTTCCAAGAGTTGAAAATTGTATTTCGGACTCATGCCCGTGTCGAGAGGTATGAGACCTCTGACAAGTACTTTGCCTACAAGATGGAGGAGAATAGCTCAACCAATGAGCATGTGCTCAGAATGTCTATGCACTACAATCGCTTGAATCAATTGGGAGTTAATCTTCCAGATAAGATAGTGATTGACAGAGTTCTCTAGTCACTATCACCAAGTTACTAGAACTTTGTGATGAACTATAATATGCAAGGGATGACGAAAACGATTCCGACCTCTTCGTAATGCTGAAATTAACAAAGGTAGAAATCAAGAAAGAGCATCAATTGTTGATGGTTAACAAGACCACTAGTTTCAAGAAAAGGGCAAGGGGAAGAAAGGGAACTTCAAGAAGAATGGCAAGCAAGTTGTCACTCCCGTGAAGAAGCCCAAAGCTGGACCTAAGTCTGAAACTGAGTGCTTCTACTGCAAAGGAAATGGTCACTGGAATCGGAAGTTCCCCGAATATTTGGTGGATAAGAAGGATGGCAAAGTGAACAAAGGTATCTTCGATATACATGTTATTGATGTGTAACTACTAGTGTTCATAGTAGCCCCTAATATTTGATATTTGTTCAGTTGCTAAGATTGGTAACTCGAAATAGGAGTTGCAGAATGAGCGGAGACTAGTTCAAGGTGAGGTGACGATGTGTGTCGGAAGTAGTTCCAATATTTACATGATCATTATCGCACACTCCCTATACTTTCAGGATTAGTGTTAAACCTAAATAAATGATATTTGGTGTTTGCGTTGAGCATGAACAAGATTGGATCGTGTTTATTGCAATACGGGTGAGAGAATAATTGTTATTCTGTTTACATGAATAAAACCTTCTATGGTCATACACCCAAGGTGAATGGTTTATTAAATCTCGATCGTAGTAAATACACATATTCATAATATTAAAGCCAAAAGATGCAGAGTTGATAATGATAGTGCAACATATTTGTGGCACTGCCGTTTTGGTCATATTGGTGTAAAGCGCATGAAGAAACTCCATGCTGATGGATTTTTGGAATCACTTGATTATGAATCATTTGATGCTTGCGAACCATGCCTCATTGGCAAGATGACTAAAACTCTGTTCTTCGGAACAATGGAGCGAGCAAGTGACTTATTGGAAACAATACATACCGATGTATGCGGTCCAATGAGTGTTGATGCTTGCGGCGGGTATCGTTATTTTCTAACCTTCACTGATGATTTGAGCAGATATGGGTATATCTACTTGATGAAACACAAGTCTGAAACATTTGAAAAGTTCAAAGAATTTCAGAGCGGAGTAGAGAATCATTGTAACAAGAAAATAAAGTTTCTACGATCTGATCGCGGAGGCGAATATTTGAGTTATGAGTTTGGTCTTCATTTGAAACAATGTGAAATAGTTTCATAGCTCACGCCACCTGGAACACCACAACGTAATAGTGTGTATGAACGTTTCGGGGTTATGCATTAGAGACAGTTGCATTCACGTTAAATAGGGCACCATCTAAATCCGTTGAGACGACACCATATGAACTGTGGTTTGGCAAGAAACCAAAGTTGTCGTTTCTTAAAGTTTGGGGTTGCGACGCTTATGTGAAAAAATTTCAGCCTGATAAGCTCGAACCCAAATCGAAGAAATGCGTCTTCATAGGATAACCAAAAGAAACTGTTGGGTACACCTGCTATCACAGATCCGAAGTCAAGACTTTTGTTGCTGAGAATAGATCATTTCTAGAGAAGGAGTTTCTCTCGAAAGAAATGAGTGGGAGGAAAGTATAACTTGATGAGGTAATTGTACCTTCTCTCGAGTTGGAAAGTAGTACATCAGAGAAAGTAGTTCCAGTGATTCCTACACCAATCAGTGAGGAAGCTAATGATGATGATCACAAAACTTTAGATCAAGTTACTACCGAACCTCGTAGGTTAACCAGAGTACGTTCCGTGCCAGAGTGGTACGGTAACCCAGTTCTGGAAGTCATGTTACCAGACCATGATGAACCTGCAAACTATGAGGAAGCGATGATGAGACCAGATTCCGCAAAATGGCTTGAGGCCATGAAATTTGAGATGGGATCCATGTATGAGAACAAAGTGTGGACTTTGGTTGACTTGCCCGATGATCGGCAAACCATAGAAAATAAATGGATTTTTTAAGAGGAAGACTGACGCCGATGGTAATGTTACTGTCTACAAAGCTCGACTTGTTGCGAAAGGTTTTTGACAAGTTCAAGGAGCTTACTACGATGAGATTTTCTCACCCGTAGCGATGCTTAAGTCTGTCCGAATCATGTTAGCTTGTCGCATTTTATGAAATCTGGCAAATGGATGTCAAAACTACATTCCTTAATGGATTTATGAAAGAAGAAGTGTATATGATACAATCAGAATGTTTTGTCAATCCTAGAGGTGCTAACAAAGTATGCACGCACCAGCAATCCATGTATGGACTGGTGCAAGTATCTCGGAGTTGGAATATATGCTTTGATAAGGTGATCAAAGCATATGGTTTTATACAGACTTACAGTGAAGCATGTATTTACAAGAAAGTGAGTGGGAGAACTGCAACATTTCTGATAAGTATATGTGAATGACATATTGTTGATCAGAAATGATGTAGAACTTTCTGGAAAGCATAAAGGATTGTTTAAAAGGAGTTTTCCAATGAAAGACCTTGGTGAAGCTGCTTACATATTGGGCACCAAGATCTATATGATAAATTAAGACGCTTGATAATATTTTCAATGAGTACATACCTTAAATAGATTCTGAAAAAGTTCAAAATGGACCAGTCAAAGAAGGAGTTCTTGCCTGAGTTGTAAGGCATGAAGTTGAGTACGACTCAAAACCTGACCACGACAGAAGATGGAGAAAGAATGAAAGTCATTCCCTATGCCTCAGCCATAGGTTCTATAAAGTATGCCACACTATGTACCAAACATGTTGTATACCTTATCATGAGTTTGGCAAGGAGGTACAATACTGATCCAGGAGTAGATCACTGGATAGCAGTCAAAAATATCCTTAGTTACTGGATGACTAAGGAAATGTTTCTCGATTATGGAGGTGAAAGAGTTCATCATAAAGAGTTGCGCCGATGCAACCTTTGACACTAATCCAGATGACTCTAAGTATCAATCTGGATGCATGTTGAAAGTGGGAGCAATTAGCTAGAGTAGCTCCATGCAGAGCTTTGTAGACATAGAAATTTGCGAAATAAATACAGATATGAATATAACAGACCCGCTGACTAAACTTATCTCACAAGCAGAACATGATCTCACCTTAGTACTCTTTGGGTGTTAATCACATGGCGATGTGAACTAGATTGTTTACTCTAGTAAACCCTTTGGGCATTGGTCACATGGCGATGTGAACTGTGGGTGCTGGTCACATGGTGATGTGAACTATTGGTGTTAATCACATGGTGATGTGATCTAGATTATTGACTCTAGTGCAAGTGGGAGACTGAAGGAAATGTGCCTTAGACGCAATAATAAAGTTGTTATTTATATTTACTTATATCATGATAAATGTTTATTATTCATGCTAGAATTGTATTAACCAGAAACTTAGTACATGCGTGAACATAGACAGAACAGAGTGTCCCTAGTATGCCTCTACTAGACTAGCTCGTTAATCAATGATGGTTATGTTTCCCGACCATAGACATGTGTTGTCATTTGATCAACAGGATCACATCATTAGGAGAATGATGTGATGGATAAGACCCATTCGTTAGCTTAGCACGATGATTATTTAGTTTTATTGCTATTGCTTTCTTCATGACTTATACATGTTCCTTTGACTATGAGATTATGCAACTCCCGAATATCGGAAGAACACCTTGTGTGCTATCAAAAATCACAACGTAACTGGGTGATTATAAAGATGCTCTACATGTGTTTCCGAAGGTGTTTGTGGTGTTGGCATAGATCGAGAATATGATTTGTCACTCCGAGTGTTGGAGAGGTATCTCTAGGCCCTCTCGGTAATAAACATCGTAATAAGCCTTGCAAGCAAATGACTAATGAGTTAGTTACGAGATGATGTATTACGGAACGAGTAAAGAGACTTGCTGGTGACGAGATTGAACTAGGTATGATGATACCGACGATCGAATCTCGGGCAAGTAACATACCGATGACAAAGGGAACAACGTATGTTGTTATGCGGTTTGACCGATAAAGATCTTCGTAGAATATGTAGGAGCCAATATGAGCATCCAGGTTCCGCTATTGGTTATTGACCGGAGATGTGTCTCGGTCATGTCTACATAGTTCTCGGACCCGTGGGGTCCGCACGCTTAATGTTCGATGACGATTTGTATTATGAGTTATGTGATTTGATGACTAAAGTTTGTTCAGAGTCCCGAATGAGATCACGGACATGTCGAGGAGTCTCGAAATGGTCGAGAGGTAAAGATTCATATATTGGAAGGCTATATTCGGACATCGGAAAGGTTCTGAGTTATTCAGGTATTTTTCGGAGTACCGGAGAGTTACGGGAATTCGTTCGGGGAGTTCATGGGCCTTAGTGGGCCTTAGTGGGAAGGAGAGGCAGCAGCCAGGAGGTGGAGCGCGCCCCTCCCAAGCCCAGTCCGAATTGGACAAGGGGTTTGGGGCGCGGCCCCCCTCTCCCTCCCCCCTTCTCCTTTAGGTGGAAACCTACTAGGACTTGGGAGTCCTAGTAGGATTCCCGTTCTCCCGGCGCGCCTAGCTTGGCCGACTGGCCTCCTCCCCTTGCTCCTTTATATACGTGGCCAGGGGCACCCCATAGACACACACGTTGATTTCTTAGTCGAGTGCGGTGCCCCCTCCACAGTTACACACCTCGGTCATATCATCGTAGTGCTTAGGCGAAGCCCTGCACCGGTAACTTCATCATCACCGTCACCACGCCGTCGTGCTGACAGAACTCTCCTGTGACCTCAACTGGATCAAGAGTTCGTGGGACGTCATCGGGCTGAACATGTGCTGAACGCGGAGGTGTCGTACGTTTGGTGCTTTGTTCGGTTGGATCGCGAAGACGTTCGACTACATCAACCGCGTTACTAAACGCTTCCACTTTCGGTCTACGAGGGTACGTGGACACACTCTCCCCGCTCGTTGTTATGCTTCTCCTAGATAGATCTTGCGTGATCGTAGGAAATTTTTGAAATACTACGTTCCCCAACAACACTTTCTCACGCTTTTAGGCCATACCCCATGACAGGTACATAAAGCTTAAAATGCCAGGGACCAATGGAATAATCACAGTCATAAGTGATCCGGACAGAGTACTCCGTGCTGAAAACAAAACCGCATCCTTGGCCTTAGAGGCACCATGCCTAGGGTTTGAACAACAAGGCCGACAAGACCAGATCAATCTACGGACCTAGATACCATGCTCCCGCACGGGACAACGGCTATCAAGCCAATCGCCCCGGCCATATACCAGTTCGGGGTCGATACCAAACATCACAACCATTGTACATACGCCATGATATAGCAAAATACAGAGGCGTCACACACCCTCTGTGCTTCACCAATGAGGTGCTGGATTATGATTTTCCAGAAGGGTTTAAACCCATGAACATCGAGGCGTACGATGGAATGATGGATACTGCCATCTGGATAGAAGACTTCATCCTTCACATACACATGGCTCGCGGAGATGATCTCCACGCCATTAAATACCTACCCCTCAACCTGAAAGGACCAGCTTGGCACTGGCTAAACAGCCTCCGAGAGAATTCCATTGGAAGATGGGAAGAACTGGAGGACACTTTTTGGGCCAATTTTCAAGGGACCCATGTCCGGCCCCCGGATGCTGACAATCTAAGTCACATCATCCAACAACCCCCGGGAGTCAGCCCGCAAGCTTTGGAATTGGTTTCTCACTAAGAAGAACCAAATCGTCGACTGTCCGGACGCCGAAGCCTTAGCGGCCTTCAAGCACAGTGTCCGGGATGAATGGCCAGCCAGACATCTCGGACAGGAAAAGCCGAGGACAATGGCAGCCCTAACTACACTCATGACCCGCTTTTGCGCGGGCGAAGACAACTGGTTAGCGCGTAGCAACACCAGTGACCCTTGAAAATCTGAAGTCAGGGACGGCAATGGAAAGCCACGACATAACAAAAACAAACGTCGAAATAATGCTGAAAGCCTGGATGACACAGCGGTAAATGGCGGATTCAGCGGCTCCAGACCCGGTCAACGGAAGAAGCCATTTAAAGGCAACAAAGATGGTCCATCTAGCCTGGACAAAATATTGGATAGGCCCTGCCAAATCCATGGCACCCCAGAAAAGCCTGCAAACCATACCAACCGTAATTGTTGGGTTTTCAAGCAGGCCGACAAGCTCAATGCCGAACACAAGGGGAAGGGACCTCAGAGCGAAGACAAGGATGAACCTCGCCAGACGAACACAGGGGGGCAAAAGAAATTTCCACCGGAGATTAAAACAGTGAACATGATATATGCCACTCATATCCGAAAGAGGGAGCGCAAGCGCGCACTCCGAGACGTCTATGCTGTTGAGCCCGTCGCTCCCAAATTCAACCCGTGGTCGGCCTATCCGATCACTTTCGATCACAGGGATCACTTGACTAGTATCCTTCACGGGGGTTCGGCTGCCCTAGTGCTCGATCCAATAATCGATGGATACGATCTTACCCGAGTCCTTATGGACGGCGGCAGCAGTCTCATTCTGATATTTCAAGACACTGTCCGCAAGATGGGGATTGAACCATCAAGAATAAAGCCAAGTAGCACGACCTTTAAAGGAGTGATACCGGGCGTAGAAGCCCGCTGCACGGGCTCTTTAACATTGGAGGTCGTATTCGGCTCTCCGGATAACTTTCTAAGCAAAGAGGTAATCTTCGAGATAGCTCCATTCCGAAGTGGCTATCATGCACTACTCAGAAGAATAGCCTTCGCCCACTTTAATGCAGTCCCGCACTATGCTTATCTAAAGCTTAAAATGTCTGGACCACGTGGCGTCATCACTGTCAATGGAAATATGGAGCGCTCTCTCCGCACGGAGTAGGACACTGCGGCCTTAGCAGTCGAAGTCCAAAACGGCCTATTTAAGCCAGATAACCCTACGGTCGCGGACATAGCTAAATGTGTCCGCAACACGCCTCAGTGCGGCAGCTCGGGTGAACCCGAGCTAGATTAGCAGGTACGCCCCCATCGACTGCCCCATAAGGTGATAGCATATGTACCTCGGGTACATAATTATGCCATAAAAATCCCTTGGGCGACGCTGGGGGCATACTGCATATAGTCCATAGTTCGGCTCGACCCTATTCGGACTCTAGAAATTATCTTTTAAGGTTCACTAAATGAACCAGTCATGTTTATGGCCATACTGAATTTATTTTTCTCTTCCAGGTTTCTTTTTCTTTGTACAGATGGCCATCATACCCCCCCTTCAAGGACACATTACAGAAGAGGAAACGACGCAGACATGCAGCAGGGACCCGTGCTAAGGTTTCTTTTTAGATTAAGACCCTGTCTAAACCTTTTTTCTCTTTCTTGTTATATACCTTTCTGGCATGTAAAATGTCCAAGAAAGTCATCGACATTATCTGTAAGCTTACGACTCAGGTTCTCGCCCGAGTCCGAATACCCTAGTACTATGTACATGGGGGTCGAAGCCGGCGACTGGAAACTTTAAGAATTATATAAACAACCACACAGGAGATAAAAGTCACTCATAATGTAATAGCGCAAAAGTTATATACATTGGTTCATAAGATTAAAGTCTTTACAACCGGATACAATTACTCAAAGATAACATCTTTTGAGCACTGGCCTTCTACAAGGCGGGCGCCTTCTATGATGTCCTCGAAGTACTTCTCCGGCTTGCGGTGCTCCTTGCCTGCGAGCGGGCCAGCAGTAGCTATATGCTCTGCCCTCATCTTCCCCCAGTGCACTTTTACATGGGCAAAGGCCATCCGAGCACCTTCGATGCAGGCCGAACGCGTCAATGCATCGACCCGCGGACTCGCCTCGACGAGCCACTTCACCAATCCAAAGTAGCTACTTGGGAGTGGATCAGCGAGCCATAGCCAGACTATTAAGTCCTTCATGGCCGAACCCGCCATGTTGTGCAGCTCGACCAATTGCTTCATCTGTTCGTTGAGGGGCACCGGATGTTTTGGCGCATAGAACTACGACCAAAACAACTTCTCCATGTCGTTCCCCTCCTGGGTTCGGAAGTACTGGGCAACGTCAGCACTGCTCCTCGGAAGATCAGCAAACACGCATGGAGAACTCCATAACCGTGTCAGCCCAAGATACTTCTGCCCTCCGAAGATGCTCTGTAAGAGAAAAGTCTTACCAGATGCTATCTGTCGCGCCTGCCTGATTTCTTCACACGCGCTGCGTGACTCGCTTCGCGCATCCTGGGCAGTCTTAACTGCCGCATTCAGCTCGGACGCTTGTTCCGAAGCCTTCAGCTCTAACGCTTCGCAGTTGCGAATAGCATCGTTGAGCTCAACCTCGACTTCGGACACCTGAGCCTGGTGCTTTTTGCACGCGGCCTTTTCAGCCTCTAGTTCGGCAACCGCTTTGTCAGCGATCGCCTTGCTCGCCTTGGCCTCTTTCTTGGCCTTCGTGAGCTCGCCCTTGAGGGCCTCGAGCTTAGTGGCGCCAACTGTGTAATACCGAAAATCATAAAAGAGTTTATACCCATACTCAATTAATAATGTTAGTCTTCTTGACATCTTAACTTTTTAAATCCGCATAGCTTGCGTTTCATCTAAACGCTGGTTGACGCGGTCGAGGTCCGCGTTGGGCAACAAGAGCTTCCGGTTTAGTTCGGCAACCTCTGCATCTCGT
Organism: Secale cereale; assembly: GCA_902687465.1. Classification (NCBI taxonomy): domain Eukaryota; kingdom Viridiplantae; phylum Streptophyta; class Magnoliopsida; order Poales; family Poaceae; genus Secale; species Secale cereale. The sequence goes on from LR738714.1 coordinate 28,134,999, forward strand.
GCAGTTGCCGTAACTAGTGAAGCCTGCTCAAATAACATAAGCACAAAAGTTCAGCCCTATAAGCATGCTATACTATGGATACTTCGTCTGATTCTGTTCAGAATCACACAAAGCATCAGGGGCTACTGGCTATAGATGCGTATTTAAAACAAATAAGGTTCCATAAAGAACATTACATTGCTTACCTCAAAGCCCGTTGTAGGCTGTTGAAGGCTTCATTCAGTCCGCCCTTGACGAATTGAATCTTCTTCATCACTGACCCATCACCATGCGGTGCTCCTCCACGATGGAAGCACTTTGCAGTGCTCCCTCCATAGGGTCCGGCACCTCCGGATTGACTCCGGGCGCCGTCGTATCCTCCCCCACCTGGGGGGTCTGGTCTTCGGACCTCGGAGCCGCACTAGACTCTGGGTCAATATTCGGGAGGGCCTCAGATTGTTTGGGCCCCCCGTCTTCGGTCTCCATGGGGACTGTTTTCCCATGGTCAGCGGCAGCCGAGGTATTACCCCCGGTCGCCCCATCACCTGCCCCGCCCTCATCTCCTTGAGGGGAGAACACCTGCTGGGAAGACACTTCGGTGTACCCGCCGATCGTGGGCGATGGAGCTCGGACCGGCGGGTCACTCTCCGTCTCTCTGGGCGCTAGAGAGTTTCCCTCCAATAAGGAGGCGTCGGGGTGTCCTCGGGGAGGGCTGTAGGTTAGCAGGTGAGAAATACCAAGTGAGCATCGAAAATGCTAAACAAACAAAGGTGCAGCAATTAATGTATCCGGACAAACTTACGTTTCGGTCAGGGGCTTCTCCCTGGGCTTCACCACAAAACTCTGTTCAGATGATGAGTCCGAATGAGTAGAGAGGTTTAGCCTCCTCCGGGGTGCGGCCGTGCCCGCGTCAGCGGTGGCCCCCCTCTTTGTCCCCCTGCCTTGCACGGGAGGCTCCTCCACTTCTTCTTCTTCCTCGTCATCCTCCTCCTCTTCGGAGGAGAGGATGTTGATCTTCTCGGACTTCTCATCCGTAGGGCGGGGGCTGTCTTCGGCCCCCTTGCTCTTCTTCTTGGGCTTCTTGACCAGCGCCTTGTACGATGCCGGGACCAGCATCGCCGTCAGTCGAGGCGATTCCGGGTCTTCGGGAAAAGGCGCCAGACACTTCATCCGGGTCGCCTTCTTCATCCAGCCCTGTATATCACGCAAAAACTCCAATTCCTGTTATCATTAAATAGGAAAGGGGATATATGTTCGGCGAAATTTTCTATTACCTCTGGGGCGGAGAGCGCGGCACTATAGCCCGCGTCCTCGGTTTCTTCCGGCCACTCCTTCTGGCTCTTGAAGAGATGCTTCCAGATCTCTTTGTGCGTAAAGCCAAAGAGATGCTTTAGAGGCTTATCTCATGCCGGATCAAACTCCCATAGGGAGGAGTCCTGGCTTTGGCAAGGAAGGACAAGACGGGCCAGCATTACCTGGACCACGGACGAGGGCTGGTGGCCTTGGAAATCACGCCGGACACACGGCTCTGGAGTGTCGTCACCTCAACTTGAGACCCCCAGTCCAGACCCTTTTTGGTCCAGGTGGTCAACCTCTCTGGGGGTCCAGATCTGAAAGTAGGTTCCGCCGCCCATTTGGCATCACGGGGTTCGGTGATATAAAACCACTCCTGCCGCCAGACCTTGTTCATCTCTACGAATGACCCTTTTGGCTAAGTTGCATTCAGGAGCTTGCTAATCATGGCAACCCCGCACTCCACGTGCTGCCCGTCCACCATCTTCGGCTTCACGTTGAAGGTTTTAAGCCATAGGCCGAAGTGTGGAGGGATGCGGAGGAAAGCTTCACACACCACTATGAAAGCAAAGATGCGAAGGATTGAGTTTGGGGCTAGATCATGAAAATCTAGCCCGTAGAAGAACAACAAACCCCGAACAAAGGGGTGGAGCGGAAACCCTAGCCCCCTAACAAAGTGTGAGTGCACACTACTCTCTCACTCGTCTCTGGGACGGGAATCACCTGACCCTTGGCGGGGACTCGGTGCGCGATGTCGACAGCGAGATAGCCAGCGCTCCAAAGATCCTCCGTGGTTTTTTCAGTGACCGTGGAGGCCTCCCACTTGCCCCTGGCACCGGATCCAGCCATTGCTGGGGAAGGAGGCGGTGGTTGAGGAGCACAGGGCGGTGGGCGCAGGAGATGAGGAAGCTGGGGCTAGGGAGATTGGAGAGCTCGATCTTGAGGAAAGCGTGGGGCTGATGAAAGGGATTGGTGTCCTTTTATAACGCTATGAATACAGAACGTCCCCCCACTTTAGCCATAAACCTTGCCGGTTCCCAAAGCGGTCGTGCGTAATGCGCGGTGTGGATGCTCACGTCATATTGATAAGGATCCCACAATAAGCGTGCACGATCTCTATTCTGATAAGACGTGTCAATGAAGGTATACCTCGAAACGCAAAACTAGGACCAAATAAAACAGTTCGATATGTTAGTGGGATGGACGTGATGCTTCACTAAAAGTTGTCAGTAAAGACACGTTATTCATTTTCTTTTAAGAGCCTTGCCTTCGAGGCTATGGGTAGTACTAACCTTGTAGAGCCAAACACAATACACCTTTTTGCAGAAGATATATTCGGAAGAAGGAACCCGCCTTGCAATGCCAAAGACAATACGGAAGCCGAACTCATCGTCATCGAAGACAGGTTGCTACTGAGGGAGTCTTGGATTGAGGGGTCCTCATGTGGTCGGATAGCTCGTGGTGGGCCGGACTGGTGGGCCGTGAAGATCATTGTTGGAGATCGTCTCTCGTATCTGGATAGGACTCATGTACTTGTATAATGGCAGGTTTTAGGTTTAGGTGTAATCTTTCCTTCCTCTGCAAGATGGTTATGTACAAACCCTAGGCTCCTCCGGTGCATATATAAACTGGAGGGTTTAGTCTGTAGAGGCTAATAGAGAATCACAAATCCTCATAGGCTAGACTTTAGGGTTTAGTCAATACAATCTCGAGGTAGATCAACTCTTGTAATCATATTCATCCATATTAATATAGCAGGAAGTAGGGTATTACCTCGATCGAGAGGGCCTGAACCTGGGTAAACATCGTGTCCCCAGTCTCCTGTTACCATCAATCCTTAGACGCATAGTTCGGGACCCCCTACCCAAGATCTACCGATTTTGACACCGACAAAGGCCTTTGCGGCCGAAGAATCAACCACCTTACGATCCACGGTGGACAAGGATGATGTAGTCCTTGATAAAAGATCTAAATCTACCTCCTTCAAGATAGCAGATGAAATTATCAAATTTTAGGTGCATCTGACGGACCCTAATAAGACAGCATCCATTGGAGCACAACTAGACCTGATGGTAGACAACACCTTGCGTGCATTCTTACGAGAAAACTGGGATATATTCGCCTGGCGTCCTTCAGACATGCTTGGGATCCCATGCAGGTTGGCCGAACACAACCTCAACATCATCAAAGGGTTCAAAACAGTCAAGCAGTCCGTGCGACGATTTTCCGAACCCAAAATACAAGCTATAGGAGAAGAGCTGGCCAAACTACTGGAAGCCGGATTCATCAAAGAAATTAAACACCCGGATTGGTTAGCCAATTTGGTCATGGTACTAAAGAAGGATAAATCCTGGCGCCTTTGCGTTGATTTCAAAGACCTAAATAAGGCTTGCCCTAAGGATCCTTTTCCACTGCCCCGCATCAATCAGATGATCGATGCAACTGCAGGACATGACTCTTTATGCTTCCTCGACGGTTACTCCGGATACCATCAGATACCGCGACGACGTTTATCACTCTATACGGGCCTTTTTGCTTTGACACTATGCCCTTTGGGCTCAAAAACGCTAGTGCCACGTATCAACGCATGATTCAAACATGCTTAGAGAAACAAATTGGCTAGACAGTGGAGGCATACATGGGCGATGTAGTCATCAAGACTAAACGCATCGAAACATTGGTTGACGATCTCCGCCTCACATTCGATAACCTCCGAACATATGACATATGGCTCAATCCAGAAAAATGCATCTTCGGCATTCTGGCCGAAAAGCTGTTAGGGTTTATCATCTTCCATAGAGGAATTTAAGCAAACCCGGCTAAAATCCAAGCCTTGTCACAGCTGGCTACGCCAACCGATCTAAAACAAGTCCAAAAACTAGCAGGGTGCGTAGCGGCCTTGAGTCACTTCATCTCCAGACTAGGATTATAGACTGGTAAGGCGCACGTACAACTTTGAAAGGACGGATGCAGTCACAGCCGGACTGGAAGAAATAAATACCCTATTAGCAGGCAATCCAATCCTAGCCGCTCCAAGTGTTGGCGAGCCTATGTTGCTTTATATCTCAGCAACTCACCAGGTCGTGAGTGTTGTGCTCGTCGCCGAACGAGAAGAAGAGGGACATTAATTCCCTGTCCAAAAACCAGTCTACTATGTATCCGAGGTTCTTACACCATGCAAGTCATGATACCCCAATTATCAAAAAATTGCCTATGCGGTGTTCATGGCATCTCGGAAGCTCCGACACTACTTTGAAGAGTGTTCGATTACAGCGGCATCCGAAGTACTACTCATTGATATTATAAAAAACAAGGACGCCACAGGCGGCATAGCCAAATGGGCCATCGAGCTCTTGCCATTCGAAATAATATACAAACCACGCCGGGCTATTAAATCTCAGGTATTGGCTGACTTTGTCGCATAATGCACTGAGGCCGAACTCTCTAAATAGTACGGGGCATATTCCCACTGGACCATCTATTTCGACGGCTCCAAAATGCTAGCAGGACTGGGGGCTGGCGTCATCTTGATATCTCCCACATGGGATACAATCCGTTACATATTACAAATCATGTATACGGACTCAAACAATGTTGCCGAATACGAGGCGCTACTGCATGGTCTCCACATGGCCGTATCCATGGGCATATATCGCCTAGAGGTGCGTGGAGACTCAAACCTCACAATATCTCAGGTAAATGGAGAATTCGACGTGAAGGATCCAAAAATGACGGCTTGTAGAAACGCCATATTAAAAATATTGGCTCGGTTTGAAGGGCTCAAATTTCACTATGTCGCTCGGGAGAGTAACCAGGTAGCGGACATACTCGCTCGCATGGGAGCCAAGCGCGACCCGGTCCCGCCTAACACCTTTGTAGAAAGGCTGTTCTAGCCATCCATAATATGGCAGGACGAAAGCAGAGACGCTAGTTCAGAGCCGATCACACCCCCACCAGCCAAACTCAGTGCAGATGTCATCGGGGATCCGGATATGGAAATAACACCTTCGGCTCATGAGATCATGGCCGTCATCGCCCCTTGGACCAAACCCTTCCTAGCCTACCTTAATAGCCTACCTTAATAGGTAAGATCTCCCCGATGATCAAAATGAGGCCCGTTGCATAGTTCGGCATTCTAAAGCCTATAAAGTTCTTGAAGGTGAACTATACAAGAAAAACACTACTGGTGTTCTCCAAAGGTTCATCTCTGAAGAGGAGGGACGACAACTTCTAGCCGAAATACACACTAGTATGGCAGCCAACACGCTGCAACTCGGGCTCTCGTAAGCAAGGCTTTCCAAACAGGTTTTTTCTGGCCAACAGCCCGAGCAGATGCATAAGCCTTAGTCCAACATTGTGTTGGTGCCAGCTTTTCGCTAATTAAAGTCATATGCCTCCCACTGCCCTAAGAACAATCCCCATTACTTGGCCTTTTGCGGTATGGGGGCTGGATATGGTCGAACCCCTTAAAGGGGGAAACCACAAAAAGAAATATTCACTGGTTATGGTGGATAAATTCACTAAATGGATAGAAGCCAAACCAGTAAGAACGGCTGAAGCAGGACTAGCGACAGATTTTATATCCGGCGTAGTACACCGTTATGGTGTCCCGCATAGTATTACCACAGATAATGGCTCCAACTTTATAGCTAACGAGGTGAAGAACTGGTGATCCAAGTTAGGCATTAAACTTGATTATGCCTCCGTGTACCACCCTCAAACAAATGATCAAGTCGAACGGGCAATGGCTTAATAATGAGCGGCATTAAACCCCAACTGGTGCGCTCCCTACGGGAGACAGATAAACACTGGGTTGAGGAGCTTGACTCCGTACTCTGGGGGCTGCGGACCACACCTAACCAAACAACCGGATACACACCTTTTTTCATGGTGTACGATGCAGAGGCTGTTTTGCCTTGCGACATTATTCATGACTCGCCTCGAGTGCGTATGTATGAAGAGCGAAAGGCCGAGCTTGATCGGCAGTATGACCTAGACGGCCTTAAAGAGGAGCGTGATATCATGTAGGCTCGTTCCACATTCTATCAGCAACATGCTAGGCGATACCAGTGCAGAGAAGTGTGGGCCAAAACATACAGCGTTGGCAAACTCGTTTTACGCCTCCCGAACAAGAAAAAGGATAAGCTCAAACCAAGATGGGAGGGCCCCTTCATTATTGATGAAGTTCTCATCGGAGGAGCCTATCGCCTTCGAAATACATCAGGCAATCTCCTTGAGCCAAATCCATGGAACGCTGCTAGGCTCCGACGTTTCTACGGATAGTTCGGTAGCACCCTTTATTTATCTTTCTGTTTAGGTTTCTTCCTTTGTTTTCCTTCGTCTTAATTTTTTGTTTTTTCTTCCCAGAAAGTGTTCGGCTATACAGAACTGTTAGGGGTGAACATCTTTAAATGTATATACCTCAAGATACCTGGGAGCTTCTATAACGAAGCTTATTGCTTACAGTACTCAAGTCGTCTGTTTCATATAGTTTCTTCGCCATTATATGCACCTCTATGACTTAAGTTTTTGCCAAGCTGGGTTGCTTGGCTCCTATGTTTATACCCTACGTTCCCGATTGTTCGGCTAGGGTGTAAAGGGAGCACCTCTGCGATTGCTGCAGCCGGGTAATACGGACTGTACCTTAGACGGGTGAAGCTGAAAGCTAGCGTTCTTAAGGGAATGATTGGTCGGCGGACAAATGACGAATTGCTTTTTGGCACATAATTTTTCAATATCAAAGGATAAGCGTCCTGTAATCCTATTTTTTAGGATCAGAGCCTAGGCATGCATAAATACGCATGTTGACCCAGGGAAGGAACCCTTAACAGAATTATTCTCCCTGGAAGATGTTTCTTACATTAAATAGTAATATTACATAACTCCCTGAACAAAACTTGTCTGTTCAAGCAAAATGACCGGATTGCCTGGTTTCCGAACATACTAAGTGTTAACCACATGTGACACCCCGAGACCGATGCGCCAGGTGTCAGCCAGTTCTTCGTTGTCATTGCCACGTCATTTGCTTGCGTGTTGCATCTTTGCCTTGTCATCGTGTGCATTGCATCAACATGTTTTCAAAACTTGCATCTGTTCGAGTTCGCCCGTCCTTTCCGTTGTCCGTTCTTAGCCCAGAAACACTTGCACGCGCCCACGACACCTCCGAATATTTATTTTATGAGTGGCCGAAAAACATTCTCGGAATGGGATGAAACTTGGCGTGTGGTCTTATTATAGTGTAGACAGACCGCCTGTCAAGTTTCGGCGCATTCGGGGCTCGTTTGATAGCCCAACGGATAAATATAGCGGCACTAGTCGCCGGTTAATTCGTCGGACGTTTTCGGTCTCCCAAAACCCCCGCGGGCCACTCTTCTCTTCCCTCCTCTCAGCCCGAAGCCCCTCTAACACAGCCCACCTAGGCCTTCCAAGACCCCCTCCACTCCGGACCATCCGATGGCGATCGAACGGCTCCGAAACGGCCTAAATTCCCTAACCCTAGCCCCTTCCATATATAAACAACCCCCATAGTCCATTTTTGGCAGCCTACCCCCTCTCCCCCCTCCTTTTCAGTGCCTCCTCCAACCTTGAGGGCCGCGCCGCCGCCTCCCCCTCCAAATACGTCGCCCCTCCACCTCACTCCCGCCACTTGGCGCCACCTGGTTGGCTCCGCCACAAGCCCCGCCGCCAGCCACTCCGGGCGCGCCACCTGGCTCCCCAGCCGGCTTCCACCACGCCTCCCAGCCGCAAGCCCGGGCCGGGCCCGCTCCGCCGCCCAACCGGGCCCGAGTCGCCCGACCTGCCCGCTCCCCGAGCCTCGAGCTCTCGCTCCTCCCGCTCCCTCCATTCCTTCGAGCCACGCCGCCAGTGACGAGCTCGACGCCCCGCTGCATGTTGGTTGCTGTAGCTTTCATGTTAGGTGCCATATTGCCATGTTTATCTCCGTTGCAAAAGTGCATGTGGCTGTTAAGTGCTAAAACTTGTTGTGAGATGCTAATTTGACTTGCTCGTTGCTATTGATGTGTTTGTCTTTCATGCCACATGTTAATATGTTTTAGAAGCACAATCATATGGTGTTTGCTGTGGTGCAAACCACTTTTCATGTTATGCCTTGTGGTGTTTGCAACAAGCTTGTAAACATGCCATGTCGTTGTTGCTGTTTTATACTTAGTGAAAAAGCTGCTAAGTCTGGAATATGTTAAACCTGATGCTATGTTTGCTTGATGCCCCACTCAGATCCTTGCATGTTTTAGTATGTCCAATGATCATGTCTTGTTGTCCATGTTATGATCTATCCATCCATGCCCTTATTTGCATATATGGCTTGCTGTAGCTTATTTATTTCTTGCTCTCAAGTTGCTATAAATGTACCTGTCAGGCTGTTATCAGCATGATCAATTTGGTGAAGCTTGTTGTTATTGATCCATGCCTCTTATGGTGTTGCTCCAATGGAGCTGTTTGATGTATGCTATGTTTATTACATGTCCATGATCTTTATATACTTATTAGAGTTGATATGCTTGCTGTTTTTGAACAACTTGTTGTTAATCTTGTTTCATGTATATGTGTTGAACCGTTGCTCCGTTTTGAGCGTGTATTATATGAAACTTGTGTGATTTTGCATGTAGAAGCATAATATCTTGTTGTTTACCTGTTTGGAGTGAATTTGCTTGATGTTTGATTGCATCTTACATAGTTGACATGCTTGTCTTGTTTTGCTCATATCTTCTAGGCCGTAGCTCCGAATTAAATAAACTTTATATGAAACTTGACTAGAATTTCGAGTAGATCATCATGATGCATGTTAACTTGCTGTTTAACAACTTGAACTTAATGTTTGTTCAGATCTGGACCCATGTCGAAATGTGCATATGAGGACTTGCCGGAGTTGTTACATGTGGTTTCGGGCCTCATTTAAACTTGTTGGGTGATGTTGTTCTTGTATGCTTCATTCCTTGCCATGTATTGCATCATATAGACTTGTCTTGCATCATACTTGGTTGGGCATCTTGTCATGTTCTTGAGTGGTGTGTTTACCATGTTGTGTGCTTTCTTCTCGCTAGTTCTTTTCCGTTGTGATCGTGAGGATTCGTTCAGCTACACTTGGTTCGTCTTCGCGGCTTCTTCTTCGTCTTCTTCATGGATTTGTTCTTCTTCCTTGCGGGATCTTAGGCAAGATGACCATCACCTTGGATACCTTTACTATCATTGCTATGCTAGATGTCTCGATGCTATCGTTATATGTCGCGCTACCCATCTTTTATTATCAGCCCCTCTCCTTGTTGCCATGAAACCTCTAACCTTTTACACCTTCCCGGCAAACCGTTGTTTGGCTATGTTACCCACTTGCTCATCCCTTCTTATAGCGTTGCTAGTTGCAGGTGAATATGAAGATTGTTCCATGTTGGAACTTGTTGTTGGAATATCACAATATCTACTATTATTATTAACACACATATATACTTGGCAATGGGTGGAAGGCTTGGCCTTTTGCTCGATGTTTTGTTCCACTCATGCCACCTTAGGAGCCGATAAACCGGTGTTATGTTCCTTGATTTTGCATTCCTTACACGGTTGGGTATATGGGGACCCCTTGACAGTTCGTCTTTGAATAAAACTCCTCCAGCAAGGCCCAACTTTGGTTTTATTTGCAACATAATAAAAACTTTAATTAATTAATTGCATAGGGAGTTAGCGCTACCCGAGGATTCTTCTACATAGCAGGGGGGGCCAGTGCTGATGGTGTTGGTCCCAAACGAGGGTCCTGCGGGGCCACCACGGGGAAACTCGAGGTTAGGTTTTACCTGTAGCATCACCCATCCGGACGTGGCCTGAGACGAGATACGCGCGGCTACTATCAGGGTGTCGGCACGCCGGGAGGTCTTGCTGGACTTGTTTTACCATTGTCGAAATGTCTTGTGCACCGGGAATTCCGAGTCTGATCGGGCCTTCCCTAAGATAAGGGGTAATATTATTATTATCTCTGCTGATCGTGAGAGCTTGTGATGGGCTAAGTTGGGACACCCCTGCAGGGTTATGATCTTTCGAAAGCCGTGCCCGCGGTTATGTGGCAGATTGGAATTTGTTAATGTCCGGTTGTAGAAAACTTGTGAGAGGATCCGAAATAAAATACACGAACCACGTGAGTAACCGTGACTGTCTCTTTTCATTTTGAGAAGAGAACACGGTGGGGTTATGTTTGACCCGTAGGTAGTTCAGGATCTTTAGCGATCATTACTAGTTTGCGACCGTTTGCGTAGATGCTCATCTTATTATTGTACTCGTAAGTTAGCCACCATACTATTGCTTAGCCGCTGCTGCAACCTCACCACTTAACCTCTTCCTACCCATTAAGCTTTGCTAGTCTTGTTACCCATGGTTATGGGATTGCTGAGTCCTCGTGCTCACAGATACTACAACAACAGTTGCAGGTGCAGGTTTCCGATGTCTTGACGTGAGAGCGATGTTACCTTTTGTTGGAGTTCTTTCTTCTTCTTCTTCTTCTTCAGTCTTGGGTTAGGTTCCTGGTCGACAGCCTGGGATAGCAGATGGATGTCGTTGTGTTTTTCATGTTTGCATCCGTAGTCGGATGCCTTGTATTGATGTTGTTGTATTCATGTGAATTGTATGAATTGTATGTATCCCCATGTATTTATGTAATGGTACGATGTAATGATATCCATCTTGCTAAGCGCATGAGATGCAGTTGTGCCCCAATCACGTATGAGTCACGTGATCGGGATAGAATCGCATCTTGGGCTAACACCACAACTATAGTATCCGGAAACACTCCAACCCTTGGGTTTTGGAGGTTGAAGCCGAAGGTCTGCCATGACAAATTTTTAACAAGTTCGATTGGAGATAAGTTTGATGATAAATTACGTTGCTACATGGAATCAAACGCCTATTCTTCATCTATGGCATCTATAAGACTTTCTAACCTACATTCTTCTTGTGAAAACTTTGCGGCTATCATTACTTGGTCATACACCAAGCTAACGGGAATTTCTTGTCCATCCAGTCCCCAAGGTCCAACCCGGGCCATATGATTAGGATCAAGCCCGGTGTAGCGCGTTTTCGCCATGGCATAGGCCTCTTGTGCACCTTCTCGACATGCCGATGCCTTCCATAGTTCAAAGCGACGCCGAGCTCCTTTGAATAAGTTTGCCAGCTCCTCCATAATTTCTGGAGGAGAATCAGATGCACGAGGCTTTAGCCATGTTCTTCATATCTTTCTGAACTCGCTCATGCACTTTGGAGAGCTCTTGTAGCATGCCGCCTTGAAATCCGAATACTTCTCCTTCAGGCCACCAAGTTAACAAACCTGCAGGAATAGTAGTGTGAAGCTCTGAATCATTGGATAATAAGAAAGCTAGGTTAAAGGCCATACTGAATATGCCGCCTTTTAAATTTCTATTTTCCTTCAGGGCATCCGACAGTTGGGCCAGCAGTTTGTTCTTCTCCTTAATAGTCCGTGTTAATACGCGCTGACCAGCGTCTTCTTGCCCTTCGACATGTCTTTTTTCCTCCTGAGCAGCCCTTAGCTTCTCCTCCAGTTGATCTGATGATCCCGCTGCTGTAACTAAAACAATGTATGCTTAAACATCATTAATGGTGCAAAATCGTATTTTCGGACACTATTCTTCCTTACCATTAGATCCCTTTTTGGATTTCTTCAAGTCTTCCAGTTCGGCGGTGACGGCATTAAGCTTGATCCGGTTTGCTTCAAACTCCCTGAACAACGCATCATTCTTTTCCTTGAGAAGCTGCGGTCATAATGATCCTTAAATCAGTTGGGCCAACTGCTTCAAGTCTCGGGGGCTACTGGCATATGCTTATTAATTTTAAAAAAATTCTTACCCGTATATCCTTTGAAAGCAGGTGAGTGGCTCCGGCAAGCCCGTCCCGAGCAGCTCGGATATACGCATCCACAAAACTGAGGGCGTTGAACGCCTCCTCAATAAATACTGGATCGCGCATACCTCTTTTCGCCGCCGATGATTCATCGCACTCTCCACTTTGGAATTTGTAACCAGTACATTACCCGAATCCTCCTGGAGAGGATAATCCGACGTTACGCCTGTATGGACTCTTGTCCTTGTTGATGGGCCCGGGGTCGGATTGGTTGGTGCTCGGCTAGCGGGGTCCTCGGACACAGTTCGACATATGCTCCTCCTGGAATAAGATGAAAAGTAAGAATGTGACAATCCTGCCTTGCTACCGGGCACATATTGAAAACTATACCTCTTCGATGAGGGAGGGGGCTCGACGTTGCCCCCCACTTCCTTTTGCTTCGAAGCTCGCCCTACGTAGGCATCGGCTGCTTAGGAGATGCCCTTGATGCAGTGCGGCAAGATGAGCGCCGCCGCTTTGGAGCATGAGACAGTGCGGTGGGTGAGGCGCGAAGGGAAGGCTCTGTTTAAAGGGATGTCTCCTGGGTACTTACATTGGAGGAGGGAAGAAGGCCAGGATAATCGGCTACAATGGCCACTTCTATACCATCATGGCTCGCCTGATGGAAAACTCCGTCAGTGAGTTCTATGAATATATCCGAATCCTCTTCAAATCTAGGATCTTTGTCGTGAACATGGTCCTCTGGTTACGGGGTGAAGGAAATATGCCCTAGAGGCAATAATAGAGTTGTTATTTATATTTCCTTATATCATGATAAATATTTATTGATCATGCTAGAATTGTATTAACCAAAAACTTAGTACATGTGTGAATACATAGCCAAAATAGAGTGTCCCTAGTATGCCTCTACTTGACTAGCTTGTTGATCAAAGATGGTTATGTTTCCTAACCATAGACATGTGTTGTCATTTGATGAACGGGATCACACCATTAGGAGAATGATGTGATGGACAAGACCCATCCATTAGCTTAGCACTATGATCATTTAGTTTTACTGCTATTGCTTTCTTCATGACTTATACATGTTCCTATGACTATGAGATTATGCAACTCCTGAATACCGGAGGAACACCTTGTGTGCTATCAAACATCACAACGTAACTGGGTGATTATAAAGATGCTCTACAGGTTTGTTCGAAGGTGTTTGTGGTGTTGGCATAGATCAAGAATAGGATTTGTCACTCTGAGTGTCGGAGAGGTATCTCTGGGCCCTCTCGGTAATACATATCATAATAAGCCTTGCAAGCAAACGACTAATGAGTTAGTCACGAGATGATGTATTATGAAACGAGTAAAGAGACTTGCCGGTAATGAGATTGAACTAGGTACGATGATACCGATGATCTAATCTCGGGCAAGTAACATACCGATGACAAAAGGAACAACGTATGTTGTTATGTGCTTTGACCGATAAAGATCTTCGTAGAATATGTAGGATCCAATATGAGCATCCAGGTTCCGCTATTGGTTATTGACCGGAGATATGTCTCGGTCATGTCTACATAGTTCTTGAACCCGTAGGGTCTGCACGCTTAACATTGGATGACGATTTGTATTATGAGTTATGTGATTTGATGACCGAAGTTTGTTCAGAGTCCCGGATGAGATCACAGACATGACGAGGAGTCTCGAAATGGTTGAGAGGTAAATATTCATATATTGGAAGGCTATATTCGGACATCGGAAAGGTTTCGAGTGATTCGGGTATTTTTCGGATTATCGGGGAGTTACGGGAATTCGTCCGGGGAGTTAATGGGCCTTGATGGGCCTTAGTGGGAAGGAGAGGCAGCAACCAGGAGGTGGCGCACACCCCTCCCAAGCCCAGTCCGAATTGGACAAGGGGTTTGGGACGCGACCCCCTCTCCCTTCCTTCTCCCCTCCCCTCCTTTCCCCTTTCTCCTAGTTGGACTAGGAAATGAGGAAACCTACTCCTACTAGGAGTAGGAATCCTACTCCCTTGGGCGTGCCATGGGAGGTCCGGCCCTCTCCTCCTCTCCTTCTTTATATACGTGGCCAGGGGGCACCCCATAGACACACAAGTTGATTTTAGCCGTGTGCGGGGCCCCTCCCCATAGTTACACACCTCGGTCATATCGTTGCAGTGCTTGGGCGAAGCCCTGCGTCGGTAGCTTCATCATCACCGTCACCACGCCGTCGTGATGACAAAACACTCTCGTGACGCTCAACTGGATCAAGACCTCGTGGGACGCCATCGAGCTGAACGTGTGCTGAATGCGGAGGTGCCGTACATTCGGTGCTTGGATCAGTTGGATCACGAAGACATTCGACTACATCAACCACATCACTAGATGCTTCCGCTTTCGGTCTACGAGGGTACGTAGAGACACTCTCCCCACTCGTTACTATGCTTCTCCTAGATAGATCTTGTGTGATCGTAGGATTTTTTTTGAAATACTACGTTCCCCAACAGTGGCATCAGAGCCAAGTTTATGCGTAGATGATATGCACGAGTAGAACACAATGAGTTGTGGGCGATAATAGTCATATTGCTTACCAGCATGTCATACTTTGATTCGGCGGTATTGTGAGATGAAGCAGCCCGGATCGACATTACGCGTACGCCTACGCGAGACTGGTTTCACCGTTACGAGCACTCGTTGCTTAAAGGTGACCGGCGGCTGTCTGTCTCTCTCACTTTAGTTGAATCGAGAGTGGCTACACCCGGTCCTTGTGAAGGTTAAAACAACACACTAGACGAAAAATCGTTGTGGTTTTTGTGTGCGTAGGTAAGAACGGTTCTTGCTAAGCCCATTGCAGCCACGTAAAACTTGCAACAACAAAGCAGAGGGCGTCTAACTTGTTTTTGCTGGGCATGTTGTGATGTGATATGGTCAAGACATGATGAGTTATACATTATTGTATGAGATGATCATGTTTTTTCAATTATCGGCAACCGGCCAGAGCCTTATGGTTGTCTATTTATTGTATGAATTGCGAAGGCCATGTAATTGCTTTACTTCATCACTATGACTTAGCGATAGTAGTAGTAGCAATAGTTGGCGAGACGACCATGACGCTACGATGAAAATCATGGTGTCTAGCCGGTGACGATGGGGATCATGACGATGCTTTCGAGATGGAGATCAAAAGCACAAGATGATGATGGTCATATCATGTCACATATTTTAATTGCATGCGATGTTAATCTTATTATGCTTCTTATTTTGCTTCATACAGCGGTAGCATTATAAGATGATCCCTTACAAAATTTCAATGTACAAGTGTTCTCCCTGAGTATGCACCATTGCGAAAGTTCGTCGCACCGAGACACAACGTGATGATTGATACGTCTCCAACGTATCTACTTTTCCAAACACTTTTGCCATTGTTTTGGACTCTAACTTGCATGATTTGAATGGAACTAACCCGGACTGACGCTGTTTTCAGCAGAATTGCCATGGTGTTGTTGTTGTGTAGAAATAAAAAGTTCAAAGAATGACCTAAAAATCCACGGAGAATTGTTTTGGAAAATATAAAAAATATCTGCGGAAAGATCTACGTCAGGGGGCCCACACCCTGTCCACGAGGGTGGGGGCGGGCCCCCTCCCCCTGGGCGCGCCCCCTGCCTCGTGGGCCCCTTGATGCTCCACCAACGTACCCCCGAACTCCATATATTCACTTTTGGGGAGAAAAAATCAGAGAGAACGAATTATCGCGTTTTATGATACGGAGCCGCCGCCAAGCCCTAACCACTCTCAAGAGGGCTGATCTGGAGTCCGTTCGGGGCTCCGGAGAGTGGAGATCATCTCCATCGCCATCATCAACCTTCCCCATCACCAATACCATGATGCTCACCGCCGTGCATGAGTAATTCCATCGTAGGCTTGCTGGACGGTGATGGGTTGGATGAGATTTACCATGTAATCGAGTTAGTTTTGTTAGGGTTTGATCCCTAGTATCCACTATGTTCTAAGATTGATGTTGCTATGACTTTGCTACGCTTAATGCTTGTCACTAGGGCTCGAGTGCCATGATTTCACATATGAACCTATTATGTTTTCATGAATATATGTGTGTTCTTGATTCTATCTTGCAAGTCTATAGTCACCTACTATGTGTTATGATCCGACAACCCCGAAGTGACAATAATCAGGACCACTCTCGGTGATGAGCGTAGTTTGAGGAGTTCATGTATTCACTAGGTGTTAATGCTTTGGTCCGGTACTCTATTAAAAGGAGGCCTTAATATCCCTTAGTTTCCACTAGGACCCCGCTGCCACGGGAGGGTAGGACAAAAGATGTCATGCAAGTTCTTTTCCATAAGCACGTATGACTATATTCGGAATACATGCCTACATTACATTGATGAACTGGAGCTAGTTCTGTGTCACCCTAGGTTATAACTTCTACATGATGAATTGCATCCGACATAATTCCCCATCACCAATCCAATGCCTACGAGATTTTCACATACTGCTAGTTGCTTATTTACTTTTCCGCTGCTGCTATTACAAAACCTTCAAAAACATTACTGTTACTTTTATTGCTGTTACCGCTATCTCCATATTACCTTGCTGCAGATATTAAGTTTCCAGGTATGGTTGAATTGACAACTCAGCTGCTAATACTTAAGAGTATTCTTTGGCCCCCCTTGTGTCGAATCAATAAATTTGGGTTGAATACTTTACCCTCAAAAACTATTGCGATCCCCTATACTTGTGGGTTATCAAGACTATTTGCTGGCGCCGTTGCCGGGGAGCATAGCTATATTCTTTAAGTCACTTGGGATTTATATCTGTTGATCACTATGAAGAACTTGAAGGACTCAAAAACCAAGATCTTTCCCTCAACTACGAGGGGAGGTAAGGAACTGCCATCTAGCTCCGCACTTGATTCTCCTTCTGTTATGAGTAAATTTGCGACACCTACTCCTGCTATTGAATCTGATATGTCGCATGTTCTTGATGATGCCACTTCTGCTATGTATGATGAAACTACTTCTATGCTTGATAATACTGTGCCACTAGGTGAATTTCTAGATGAACAAATTGCTAAGGTTAGGGAGAATGCAAATATTGAAACTGATAATATTTATGAAAGTGATGATGAAGATTATCCCCCTAGATATGAATTGCCTATTGTTCCCGAGGGTTATGTTATGGATGAAGAAACTGCTAGAGACTTTGTCGCTTGCAACGATAGATATGATCTTAAGAAATTATTAGCTAAGCTGAAAGAAAAGTCCTTGAATGCTAGAATGAAACATGACCCTGCTTTTGCTACTTCACCTATCTTTGTTACTGATAAGGATTATGATTTCTCTGTTGATCCTGAGTTAATTACTTTGGTTGAATATGATCCTTTCCATGGCGATGAATCTGAAACTGTTGTGGCACACTTTACTAAGTTGAATGATATAGCCACCCTGTTTACCAACGATGAAAAGATTCGTTATTACTATATCCTTAAGCTATTTCCTTTCTCGTTAAAGGGTGATGGCAAGACTTGGTTTAATTCTCTTGATCCTGGTTGTGTGCGTAGTCCCCAGGACATGATGTATTACTTTTCTACTACATATTTTCCCGCTCATAAGAAACAAGCTGCCTTATGGGAAATATATAACTTTGTGCAAATTGAAGAAGAGAGTCTCCCACAAGCTTGGGGAGGCTTCTCCAATTACTTAATGCTTTGCCTGATCATCCCCTTCAGAGGAACGATATACTTGATGTCTTTTACAATGGACTAACCGATGCTTCTAGAGACCACCTGGATAGTTGTGCCGGTTGTGTTTTTAGGGAAAGAATAATTGAACAAGCTAAATTACTATTGAATAATATGCTGGTTAATGAAAATAATTGGACACTTCTTGAACCAGCCCCTAAGCCAACTCCGAAAAAGGGGTGTTCTATTTCTCAGTCCAGAAGATATGCAAGAGGCAAAGAAATCTATGAAAGAAAAAGGTATTAAAGCTGAAGATGTTAAGAATTTACCACCTATTGAAGAAATACATGGTCTTGATAACCCGACATAGGTAGTAAAGGTAAATTCTCTTTATAGATTTGATGAAGGTGATATTCCTCATTATAAGTCTGCTAGCCAATGCTTAGATGAGTTTGACAATTTTATTGTGAAACAAGAAAACTTTAATGCTTATGTTGGTGGACAATTGCAACGTGATGCTTATATGATTGAACGCTTGAGTAATTATATATCTAGAGTTAAATGTGAATTGAAACTCATTAGTATACATGCCTCTATGGTTACCACTCAAGTAGAACAAGTACTTAAGGCTCAAAATGATTTGCTCAATGAATTAAATAGTAAGAATAATGATTATGCTGTTAGAGTTGCAACTATAGGTGGTAAAGTGACTCAGGAACCTTTGTATCCTGAGGGACACCCTAAGAGAATTGAGCAAGATTCTCAGAGAAATAATTTAGATGCACCTAGTTCTTCTAAGAAGAAGAAAAAGAAAAATGATAGAACTTTGCATGCTTCTAGTGAACCTGTAGCTGACACACCTGAGAATCCTAATGATATCTCTATCTCTGATGCTGAGACACAATCTGGTAATGAACATGAATCTAGTGATAATATTAATGATGATGTTCATGATGATGCTCAACCCAGCAATGATAATGATGTAGAGATTGAACCTGCTGTTGATCCTGATAACCCACAATCAAAGAATCAACGTTATGATAAGAGAGACTTTGTTGCTAGGAAGCATGGTAAGGAAAGAGAACCATGGGTTCAGAAACTCATGCCTTTTCCTCCTAAACCATCCAAGAAAAAGGATGATGAGGACTTTGAGCGCTTTGCTGAAATGATTAGACCTATCTTTTTGCGTATGCGTTTGACTGATATGCTTAAAACAAATCCTTATGCTAAGTATATGAAAGATATTATTACCAATAAAAGAAAGATACATGAAGTAGAAATTTCCACCATGCTTGCCAATTACACTTTTAAAGGTGGAATACCTAAGAAAATAGGAGATCCAGGAGTACCTACTATACCTTGCTCCATTAAAATAAACTATGTTAAAACTGCCTTATGTGATCTTGGAGCCGGTGTTAGTGTTATGCATCTTTCTTTATATCGTAGACTTGACTTGAGTAAGTTGAAACCTATTGAAATAAATTTGCAAATGGCTGATAAATCAACTGCTATACCTGTCGGTATTTGTGAGGATGTGCCTATTGTAGTTGCAAATGTTACTATTCTAACGGCCTTTGTTATCCTTGATATTCCCGAGGACGATAGTATGTCTATTATCCTTGGTAGACCCTTTGTGAATACTGCAGGGGCTGTTATTGATTGCAACAAAGACAATGTCACTTTTCATGTCAATGGTAATGAGCATACGGTACACTTTCCGAGGAAACAAC
Organism: Secale cereale; assembly: GCA_902687465.1. Taxonomy (NCBI): domain Eukaryota; kingdom Viridiplantae; phylum Streptophyta; class Magnoliopsida; order Poales; family Poaceae; genus Secale; species Secale cereale. The sequence continues at coordinate 28,154,534 of LR738714.1, forward strand.
CTTAGGTCCACAGTATCAATTCTATAGGAAAATTTTCAACTATTACTGTTGGAGGTTTTGAATTTCCTCTTCCTACTGTTAAGAAGACATATGATATTCTTATTGTTGGGGACATACATATCCCCATTGAGGTAACCTAGTGTTATTCAAAAATTCTCTGGTTTCATGTTATTCGGAAAGAGTTTATTAACAAGACTTGATCAACCTTGTTAATGGATTCCTTTTGATGAGCATGAGATGGGTGAATCTGGATAGCACAACCTTCTGTACCCTCCATTTACTTTCTGTTAATTAGACTAAATAAAGCAAAAATAGTATTTTCTGTTTGTTTCCAGACTTATCCGTGCAATAAAAAAATACCCCAAAAATAAAATTTCTCCAAATGCCCTAAAAATGAAATATGATTTTTTCTAGAATATTTGAGAATGTATGGCACATAAAACACAGCAAGGGGAGCCAGCACCTGGCCACGAGGGTCCAGGGCGCGCCCCTGCCTCGTGGGCCCCATGTGGCCCCCCTCCACTTATTCCTGCACCCACACACTTCTTCTTCCTCCCAAAAAATCACCATCCAGATCAAGCACGAGTTCTAGCTCATCTTGCTGCCATTTTCGATCTCCTTGCTCAAAGCTCCATTCACAAAACTGTTTGGGGAGATTGTTCCTTGGTATGTGACTCCTCCATTGGTCCAATTAGTTTTTGTTCTAGTGCTTTATTTATTGCAATTTTTTGCTGCTATGGTGACCTTGTTCTTGAGCTTGCATGTCCAATTTCTTTGGTCCCAAGTAGTTTTAATGCATGATATAGTCTCTAGGCACTTGTAGGAGTTGTTGCTATCAATCTTGTTGAGTTTGGTTCACTTTTATTTTGAGTTACTAAATTTTTTAGAAAATTTCAGAAAAATGCATAGGAACAATCTTCCAAGGTGGTTCCTCAAGGAAGCAAGAAGCAAGGCTCGTGATTCGTGAGCCCGACGATGAACTACCGAGGGAAGCTGATGTGCGGCCTTGTGAATGGCCGTCGGAGGAATTTATGGTTCAGGTTGGCATTAAGGAGGAATTTGACGCATATGTGCGTAACACTGACCTCGAGGGCTTCATACAAGATACGTGCCCTCAATACCGTTACTTAACTGATACCTTTGTGAGAAGGTTTAAATTTTCATCTTCACGTAATTCTCACACTGTCCTGTTTGACCTTTATGATAAATCTTACACCATGGACTTAAAGGATTTTAATGAGCTTGTAAGCTCCCGCAGTGGGGCAGTATGGGTGATCCTCGCAAATCTGAATATAGAGACTTCCTTGCTAGTATCACTGTGGGGGAATCTAGAGAAATCACACAAGCTACCATAGGGAGCATTCATTTTCTTGCTATTCATTACTTTGCTCTCTTTATTGGTAGATGCATAAACGGTAAAGATGAGGCTTGCCACATGCGTGTCCCTAATCTTAGTGTTCTCAAGAGTGCTGTATTAGGTGATAGACAATATAACTTGGGAGCCATTGTTGCACGTAGGCTACATCATAATGGTTTGTATGGAGATTTATTTGGTGGGATTTATGCCACTCATATAGCCTACCGTCTTGGTGTGCCTGTACATGAAAATTATGAATCTTTACCACCCGCTTATTTGGATTACAATGCTATGGCTAGTCACCGGTTTATAGAGAGGGATGAACAATCCCTCAAATATTGACTAATCTTTAACAGGTGTCATGGTGTCCATATTGCTCTTCCTGCCCCTACCCTGTTTGACTTTCAGGCAAAAGGGAGATATACTATAACCAGGGAGGAGGCAAACGAGTATCATGATATGATGGAAGCAGCCCGTCTCCAAGCTGCAGCTCAGCAGGCAGTAGCTGCTACATCTCAGTATAACCCCAATTACAACTTTGGAAATCCGTCAGGCCAATATTGGCCATAGACCAACTTAGGCCAAAGGCCTAAGCTTGGGGGAGTACGTGTTTCTCACCGACTTTACATTCATGTTCACACACTTATTCAAGTTGTCGGTGCTCACACTCTTTCATTGTACCATCCATGCTTAGTTTCAATTCTTTTTCTTAGTCTTTTTCTTGTGTGTTAGAAAAATCTTAAGAAAAAACAAGAAAAATATTAGTTGTAGCTTTTAGCTAGTTTACTTTCCTTGCTTGTAGTAGTAGTAATTAAAAGAAAACCCAAAAAGATTTCTCGTTCTTCTTTTTCTTGTTGGGAGCTTTCCCGTGTAAATAGTTTCTTTTCTTTTCTTTGGGGGTTAAGAGTAGAAGACCATGATTGAAAATTCTTAGTGGCTCTCATATGCTTTATTGTTTATTTAACCTTGAGCCATATTACCATGTCTTCTCTCTTGTATTTAAATGCTCACAGATTCCAGCTTAGTCCAATGCACGTGCACTATTATTATTATCCACACCGTTCGGTCGTGCGAGTGAAAGGCAATAAGGATGATATATGATGAATTGATTGAGATGAGAAAAGCTGGTATGAACTCGACCTCTCTTGTTTTGTAAATATGATAGTGCATCATTCCTGATTCAGCTTGTTATGAATGAAACATGCTTGCAATGACAATTAGAGATCATAGCTGCTTATGCCATGCTTAATTCGCTAGGAGTTTATAATGGTCGATCTTGCGTGCCAACATGATATTAAAATGGTTGTGATGTGGTATGATGGGGTGGTATCCTCCTTTGAATGATTGAAGTGGTCTGACTTGGCACATGTTCACGCACGTAGTTGAAACAAAATCAACATAGCCTCCACGATATTTATGTTCATGGTGATTTATATCCTACTCATGCTTGCATTCACTGTTTATTAATTTTAATGCATGTTCATGACTGTTGTCGCTCTCTAGCTGGTCGCTTCCCAGTCTCTTTCTAGCCTTGACCTGTACTAAGCAGGAATACTGCTTGTGCATCCACTTCCATAAACCCCAAAGTTATTCCACATGAGTCCACCATACCTTCCTATATGCGGTATTTACCTGCCGTTCCAAGTAAAATTGTATGTGCCAAACTCTAAACCTTCAAATGAAATTCTGTTTTGTATGCTCGAACAGCTCATGTATCGACTAGGGCAGTCTATATCTTCCATGCTAGGTGGGTTATTGTCACGATGATTAGACTCCGCTCATCATTCATGAGAAAATGGCTAGTAATCGGGATGCCCTGTCCCATGTTCAAATCGTAATAATCAAACAAAATCCCCCAGGGCTGTTGCTGGTTTGGATTCGGGCTAGCCATGGAGTGTGCTTGTTGGTGATTGGGGGAGTATAAACTTTACCATTCTGTTTGGGAACTGCCTATAATGTGTGTAGCATGGAAGATATCGAGATTCTTGGTTGTTATGTTGACAATGAGAGTATACTGCTCAAAATGTTATTCATCTCTATTTAAAAATCGAGCTCTAGCACCTCTACAAATCCCTGCTTCCCTCTGCGAAGGGCCTATCTATTTACTTTTATGCTGAGTCACCATCCTCTTATAAAAGAGCACTAGTAGGAGAGCACCTCTGTCATTTGCATGCATTTCTATTAATTTGCATTGAGTATGATCATGACTGGATCTCTTTTACCATGAATTACAATGTCTGGTCAGCCCTTGATCTTTAAAGGTGCTCTGCATTTATGTTATGCGGTCTCAGAAAGGGCTAGCGAGATACCATCTTGTTATATCATATTATGATTGTTTTGAGGAAGTGTTGTCATCTGAGGTTTATTATTATTGCTCGCTAGTTGATTATGCCATTGATATGAGTAGACATGAGACCCGATAAAGTTATTGTGAATGTGGTTAGTTCATGATCATTGCTGAAAACCTAAATGTTGGCTTACATATTTGCAACAGCAAGAGAAAACATAGTTTGTCAAAGTTTTTCTTTATCACTTTCAGTTTATCAACTGAATTGCTTGAGGACAAGCAAAGGTTTAAGCTTGGGGGAGTTGATACGTCTCCAACGTATCTACTTTTCCAAACACTTTTGCCCTTGTTTTGTACTCTAACTTGCATGATTTGAATGGAACTAACCCGGACTGACGCTGTTTTCAGCAGAATTGCCATGGTGTTATTTTTGTGCAGAAATAAAAATTTCTCAGAATGACCCGAAAATCCACGGAGAATTGTTTTGGATAATATAAAAAATATGTGCGGAAAGATCTACGTCAGGGGGCCCACACCCTGTCCATGAGGGTGGGGGGCGCGCCCCCTCCCCCTGGGCGTGCCCCCGTGCCTAGTGGGCCCCCTGGTGTTCCACCAACGTACCCTCGGACTCTATATATTCACTTTCGGGGCGAAAAAATCAGAGAGAAAGAATTATCGCGTTTTACGATATTGAGCCGCCACCAAACCCTAATCTCCCTCGGGAGGGCTGATCTGGAGTCCGTTCGGGGCTCCGGAGAGTGGAGATCGTCGCCATCGTCATCATCAACCTTCCTCCATCACCAATACCATGATGCTCACTGCCGTGCGTGAGTAATTCCATCGTAGGCTTGCTGGACGGTGATGGGTTGGATGAGATTTACCATGTAATCGAGTTAGTTTTGTTAGGGTTTGATCCCTAGTATCCACTATGTTCTAAGATTGATGTCGCTATGACTTTGCTATGCTTAATGCTTGTCACTAGGGCCCGAGTGCCATGATTTCTGATATGAACCTATTATGTTTTCATGAATATATGTGTGTTCTTGATCTTATCTTGCAAGTCTATAGTCACCTACTATGTGTTATGATCCGACAACCCCGAAGTGACAATAATCGGGACCACTCTCGGTGATGACCGTAGTTTGAAGAGTTCATGTATTCACTATGTGTTAATTCTTTGGTCCGGTACTCTATTAAAATGAGGCCTTAATATCCCTTAGTTTCCACTAGGACCCCGCTGCCACGGGAGGGTAGGACAAAAGATGTCATGCAAGTTCTTTTTTAAGCACGTATGACTATATTCGGAATACATGCCTACATTACATTAATGAACTGGAGCTAGTTCTGTGTCACCCTAGGTTATGACTTTTACATGATGAATTGCATCCGAAATAATTCCCCATCACCGATCCAATTCCTACGAGCTATTCACATATTGCTAGTTGCTTATTTACTTTTCTGCTGCTGCTATTACAAAACCTACAAAAACATTACCGTTACTTTTATTGCTGTTACCGCTATCTCCATATTACCTTGCTACTAAATTACCTTGATGCAGATATTAAGTTTCCAGGTGTGGTTGAATTGACAACTCAGCTGCTAATACTTAAGAGTATTCTTTGGCTCCCCTTGTGTCGAATCAATAAATTTGGGTTGAATACTTTACCCTCGAAAACTGCTGCGACCCCCTACACTTGTGGGTTATCAATGATCGGGTGTGATAAGCTCTACGTTCAAGTACAACGGGTGTAAGACAGTTTTGCACATGCAGAATACTCGAGTTAAACTTGACGAGCCTAGCATGTACAGACATGGCCTTGGAACACTGGAGACCGAAATGTCGAGCGTGAATCATATAGTAGATATGATCAACATAAGATGTTCACCATTGAAAACTACTCCATCTCACGTGATGACCGGACATGGTTTAGTTGATTTGGATCACGCGATCATTTAGATGACTAGAGGGATGTCTATCTAAGTGGGAGTTTTGTAGTAATATGATTAATTGAACTTTAATTTATCATGAACTTAGTCCTGATAGTATTTGCAAATTATGTTGTAGATCAATAGCTCGCGTTGTAGCTCCCCTATGTTTTTGGTATGTTCCTAGAGAAAACTAAGTTGAAAGATGTTAAGTAGCAATGATACGGACTAGTTCCATGATCTGAGGATTATCCTCATTGCTGCACAGAAGTATTATGTCCTCGATGCACCGCTAGGTGACAAACCTATTGCAGGAGCAAATGCAAACGTTATGAACGTTTGACAAGCTTGGTATGATGACTACTTGATAGTTTAGTGCGCCATGCTTTACGGCTTATAACCGGGATTTCAAAAAACTTTTTGAATGCCATGGAGCATATGAGATGTTCCAAGAGTTGAAAATAGTATTTCAGACTCATGCCCGTGTCGAGATGTATGAGACCTCTGACAAGTACTTTGCCTACAAGCTGGAGGAGAATAGCTCAACCAATGAGCATGTGCTCAGAATGTCTGAGTACTACAATTGCTTGAATCAAGTGGGAGTTAATCTTCCAGATAAGATAGTGCTTGATAGAGTTCTCTAGTCACTATCACCTAGTTATTAGAACTTCGTGATGAACTATAATATGCAAGGGATGACGAAAACGATTCACGAGCTCTTCGTGATGCTAAAATCAACGAAGGTAGAAATCAAGAAAGAGCATCAATTGTTGATGGTTAACAAGACCACTAGTTTCAAGAAAAGGGCAAGGGGAAGAAAGCGAACTTCAAAAAGAATGGCAAGCAAGTTGTCACTCCCATGAAGAAGCCAAAAGCTGGACCTAAGCCTGAAACTGAGTGCTTCTAACTGCAAAGGAAATGGTCTGTGGAAGTGGAAGTTCCCCGAATATTTGGCGGGTAAGAAGGATGGCGAGGTAAACAAAGGTCTACTTGATATACATATTGATAATGTGAACCTGATACATCTCCAACGTATATATAATTTTTGATTGTTCCATGCTATTATATATTCTATTTTGGATGTTTAATGGACTTTATTACACACTTTTATATTATTTTTGGGACTAACCTACTAACCCAAGGCCCAGAGCAGATTGCTGTTTTTTTTTGGCCTATTTTAGGGTTTCGCAGAAAAGGAATATCAAACGGAGTCCAAACGGAATGAAACCTTTGCGAGAGTTATTTTTGGAACGATATTAACAAAGAAGACTTGGAGTACACGCGAGGGAACGAAGGAGGTGGCCATGAGGGTCCAGGGCGCGCCCCCTCCTACAGGGCGCACCCCCACCCTTGTGGGCCCCCTCTGGCTCCCCCGATGCCCTCCTTCCTCCTATATATATCCATATACCCTGAAAACATCGGGGCAACAGAGAAAACCCTAATTCCACCTCCGCAACCTTCTGTTCCCATGAGATCCCATCTTGGGGCCTGTTCCGGAGCTCCACCGGAGGGGGGATCTACCACGGAGTGCTTCTACATCAACACCATAGCCTCACCATGAGTTGTGAGTAGTTTTCCACAGACCTTCGGGTCCATAGTTATTAGCTAGATGGCTTCTTCTCTCTTTTTGGATCTCAATACCAAGTTTCCTCGGTCTTTGAGGAGATCTATTCGATGTAATCTTTTTTTGTGGTGTGTTTGTCGAGATCCGATGAATTGTGGGTTTATGATCAAAATTATCTATTAGAAATATTTGATTCTTTTGTGAAATCTTTTATGTATGATTATAATATCCTTGCAAGTCTCTTCGAATTATTGGTTTGGTTTGGCCTACTAGATCTATAGTTCTTGCAATGGGAGAAGTGCTTGGCTTTGGGTCCAATCTTGCAGTGTCCTTTCCCAGTGACAGCAGGGGCAGCAAGGCACGTATTGTATTGTTGCCATCGAGGATAAAAAGATGGGGTTTATATCATATTGCTTGAGTTTATCTCTCTACATCATGTCATCTTGCTTAAAGCATTACTCTATTCTTATGAACTCAATACTCTAGATGCATGCTGGATAGCGGTCGATGTGTGGAGTAATAGTAGTAGATGCAGAATCGTTTTGGTCTACTTGTCGCGGACGTGATGCCTATATATAATGGTCATGCCTAGATATTCTCATAACTATTCGCTTTTCTATCAATTGCTTGACAGTAATTTGTTCACCCAGCGTAGAGTTCTGCTATCATGAGAGAAGCCACTAGTGAAACCTATGGCCACCGGGTCTATTCTCAACATATTAATTTCCAATCTACTTTACTTTGCGTTATTTACTTTTCTGTTCATATATCCAAAAAACCAAAAATATCATACTATCCTATCTATCAGATCTCACTTTCGTAAGTGTCCGTAAAGGGATTGACAACCCCTTATCGCGTTGGCTGCGAAGTTCTTATTTGTTTGTGCAGATGCGAGGGACTCGCGCGTGGTCTCCTAATGGATTGATACCTTGGTTCTAAAAAACTAAGGGAAATACTTACTCTACTATGCTGCATCACCCTTTCCTCTTCGAGGGAATACAACGCAAGTTTGAGAAGTAGCAGTACCTCACTAGTGTTCATAGTAGCCCCTGGGTATTTGATATTTGTTCGGTTGTTAAGATTAGTAACTCAAAATAGGAGTTGCATAATAAACAAAGACTAGTTGAGGGTGAGGTGACGATGTGTGTTGGAAGTAGTTCCAATATTGATATGCTCATCATCGCACACTCCCTGTATTTTCGGGATTAGTGTTAAACCTAAATAAATGTTATTTGGTGTTTGTCTTGAGCATGAACAAGATTGGATCATGTTTATTGCAATACGGTTATTCATTTAAGTGAGAGAATAATTGTTATTCTGTTTACATGAATAAAACCTTCTATGGTTATACATCCAAGATGAATGGTTTATCGAATCTCGATCATAGTAAATACACATATTCATAATATTGAAGCCAAAAGATGCAGAGTTAATAATGATAAGTGCAACATACTTGTGGCACTGCCGTTTAGGTTATATTGGTGTAAAGCGCATGAAGAAACTCCATGCTGATGGGCTTTTGGAATCACTTGATTATGAATCACTTGGTGCTTCCTGCTACTTCTCGAGCTTGCGTTGTATTCCCTCGAAGAGGAAAGGGTGATGCAGCACAATAGCGTAGGTATTTCCCTCAGTTTTTGAGAACCAAGGTATCAATCCAGTAGCAGACCATGCGCGAGTCCCTCGCACCTGCACAAACAAATAAGAACTTCGCAGCCAACGCGATAAGGGGTTGTCAATCCCTTTACAGTCACTTACGAAAGTGAGATCTGATAGATAGGATAGTATAATATTTTTGATATTTTTGGTATAAGAACAGAAAGTAAATAAAGCAAAGTAAAGTAGATGGAAGATTAATATGTTGAGAATAGACCCGGGGGCCATAGGTTTCACTAGTGGCTTCTCTCATGATAGCAGAATTCTACGGTGGGTGAACAAATTACTGTCGAGCAATTGATATAAAAGCGCATAGTTATGATAATATCTAGGCATGTTCATTATATATAGGCATCACGTCCTTGACAAGTAGACCGAAACGATTATGCATCTACTACTATTACTCCACACATCGACCGCTATCCAGCATGCATCTAGAGTATTGTGTTCATAAGAACATAGTAATGCTTTAAGCAAGATGACATGATGTAGAGGAATAAATTCAAGCAATATGATATAAACCCCATCATTTTATCCTCGATGGCGACAATACAATACGTGCCTTTCTGCCACTGGGAAAGGACACCGCAAGATTGAACCCAAAGCCAAGCACTTCTCCCATTGCAAGAACTATAGATCTAGTAGGCCAAACCAAGCCAATAATTTGAAGAGACTTGCAAGGATATTATAATCAAACATAAAAGATTTCAGAAGAGAATCAAATATTGTTCAAAGATAATCTTGATCATAAACCCACAATTCATCGGATCTCGACAAACACACCGCAAAAAAGATTATGAATAGATCTCCTCCAAGATCAAGGAGAACTTTGTATTGAGATCCAAAAAGAGAGAAGAAGCCATCTAGCTAATAACTATGTACCCGAAGGTCTATGGTAAACTAGTCACAACTCATTGGTGAGGCTATTGTGTTGATGTAGAAGCACTCCGTGGTAGACCCCCCCTCCGGCGGAGCTCCGAAACAGGCCCCAAGATGGAATCTCACGGGAACAGAAGGTTGCGGCGGTGGAATTAGAGTTTTTTCTGTTGCCTCGACGTTTTCAGGGTACATGGATATATATAGGAGGAAGGAGGGCATCGGGGGAGCCAGAGGGGGCCCACAAGGGTGGGGGCCGCACCCAGGGGAGGGGCGCGCCCTGGACCCTCGTGGCCACCTCCTTCGTTTCCTCGCGTGTACTCCAAGTCTTCTGGGTAGATACAGTTCCAAAGTTGACTCTCCCGAAGGTTTCATTCCGTTTGGACTCCGTTTGATATTCCTTTTCTGCGAAACCCTGAAATAGGCAAAAAACATCAATTTGCACTGGGCCTTGGGTTAGTAGGTTAGTCCCAAAAATAATATAAAAGTGTAAAATAAGCCCATTAAACACCCAAAACAGAATATATAATAGCATGTAACAATCAAAAATTATAGATACGTTGGAGACGTATCAAGCATCCCCAAGCTTAATTCCTGCTCGTCCTCAAGTAGGTAAATGATAAAAACAGAATTTTTGATGTGGAATGCTAACTAACATAATTCTCAATGTAATTTCTTTATTGTGGCATCAATGTTCCGATCCGAAAGATTCAAGACAAAAGTCTGTATTGACATAAGAAATAATAATACTTCAAGCATACTAACAAAGCAATCATGTCTTCTCAAAATAACATGGCCAAAGAAAGTTATCCCTACAAAATCATATAGTCTGGCTATGCTCCCTCTTCATCACACAAAATATTCATATCATGCACAACCCCGGTTTCAGCCAAACAATTGTTTTCATACTCAAATTTTTTCAAACCTTTCAACTTTCACGCAATACATGAGCGTGAGCCATGGATATAACACTATAGGTGGAATAGAGTGGTGGTTGTGGAGAAGACAAAAAGGAGGAAGATAGTCTCTCATCAACTAGGCGTATAAATGGGCTATGGAGATGCTCATCAATAGATATCAATGTGAGTTAGTAGGTATTGCCATGCAACGGATGCACTAGAGCTATAAGTGTATGAAAGCTCATCAAAAGAAACTAAGTCGGTGTGCATCCAACTTGCTTGCTCATGAAGACCTAGGGCATTTGAGGAAGCCCATCATTGGAATATACAAGCCAAGTTCTATAGTGAAAATTCCCACTAGTATATGAAAGTGACAAAACAAGAGACTCTCTATCATGAAGATCATGGTGCTACTTTGAAGCACAAGTGTGGAAAAGGATAGTAGCATTGTCCCTTCTCTCTTTTCTCTCATTTTTTGGAGGGGCTTCCTCTTTTTTTAGCCCCTCTCTATATTTTTTTGGGCCATCTCTTTTTTGGCCTTTCCTCACATGGGACAATGCTCTAATAATGAAGATCATCACACTTTTATTGACTTACAACTCAAAGATTACAACTCGAAGCTAGAACAAAATATGACTCTATGTAAATGATGATGAAGCATGTCATATGAACGGAACATTGGAAAGTTGCATGGCAATATATCTCAGAATGGCTATGGAAATGCCATGATAGGTAGGTATGGTGGCTGTTTTGAGGAAGGTATATGGTGGGTATATGGTACCGGCAAAAGTTGCGCGGTATAAGAGAGGCTAGCAATGGTGGAACGATGAGAGTGCGTATAATCCATGGACTCAACATTAGTCATAAAGAAGTCATATACTTATTGCAAAAATCTACGAGTCATCATAACAAAGTATGCAACGCATGCTCCTAGGGGAAGGGTTGGTAGGAGTTAACCATCACGTGGTCCCGACCTCCACAAAAAGTATGACACTCAACAAATACCTCATGCTCTAACTTCGTCACATAGCGGTTCACCATACGTGCATGCTATGGGAATCACAAACTTTAACACAAGTATTTCTCAAATTCATAATTACTCTACTAGCATGACTCTAATATCACCATCCTCATATCTCAAAACAATCATCAAGTATCAAACTTCTCATCATATTCAATGCAATTTATATGAAAGTTTTTACTATATTCATCTTGGATGCCTATCATATTAGGACTAGTTTTATAACCAAAGCACATTACCATGATGTTCTAAAAGACTCTAAAAAGGATATAAGTGAAGCATGAGAGATCAAAAATTTCTACAAAATAAAAGCACCTCCGTGCTCTAAAAGATATAAGTGAAGCACTAGAGCAAAAACTATCTAGCTCAAAAGATATAAGTGAAGCACATAGAGTATTATAATAAATTCTAAACCATATTTATCTCTCTCAAAAGGTGTGTCCAGCAAGGATGATTGTGGCAAACTAAAAAGCAAAGACTGAAATCATACATGACGCTCCAAGCAAAACACATATCATGTGGTGAATAAAAATATAGTCCTGAGTATAGTTACCGATAGATGAAGATGGAAGAGGGGATGCCTTCCCGGGGCATCCCCAAGCTTAGGCTTTTGGTTGTCCTTGAATTTTAACTTGGGGTGCCTTGGGAATCCCCAAATTTAGGCTCTTGCCACTCTTTGTTCCATAGTCCATCAAAGCCATACTCAAAACTTGAAAACTTCACAACACAAAACTTAGCCAAAAATCTCGTGAGATTCGTTAGTATAAGAAAACAAACCACCACTCAAAGGTATTGCAATTAACTCATTCTTAGTTTATATTGGTGTTAAAGCTACTGTATTCCAACTTCTCTATGATTCATACCCTCCAATACTACTCATAGATTCATCAAAATAAGCAAACAACACACGAAAAAAACAGAATCTATCAAAAACATAACAGTTTATAGTAATCTCTAACTTTCGAATACTTCTGTAACTCCAAAAAAATTGAAATAAATTGTTAAACGTGAGGAATTTGTCTATCAATCATCTGCAAAAAGAATCAACTAAATTGCACTCTCCAGTAAAAAATCACAGCCAAACTCGTGAGTGCTAAAGTTTCCGTTTTTTACAGCATGATCATATAAACTTCACACAAGTCTTCCCAAAGGTTCTACTTGGCACCACTGTTCAAGAAATCTTCTGATTCAGCGATTTATCGTCCGATTTATCGCTACTCTTGGGGTGACCGATAAGTTTTATGCCTTATCTTCATCATTTATCGTTTGGGTCGATTTATCGCTATGACAAGCGATTTATCGGGAATCTACCGATAAAATCGGTCCTATTCGTTGCACTATGTTTGCAAGAACTATGTTTATTTGTGTTTTGTGGACCTTGTTATGCAATATGTAATGTTTTTCTATTTTGTTTGTCATTATATCAGGATTCAAAGGCTAGGATTCAAGGTAACACTTTTGTCCAATATTGTTTGGGTGTTGAATATAGCATATTTTAGTGTTGGGAACCTGGGATTTGAAAAAAATGGCCGATTAATAGTCGACCAATAAAATCGATTAATCGGATGATTTCCGATTAATCTCTAATCCCCAGCTAATTGAGACGATAACGATAAGCAATATCCTAAACATTGCTTGGCACAAACACTAACTAAAACACCAAACCACATCTAAACAGAAGCAAGATCCAATATTTATTCCTAAAGATAAGCAAAAACAAATAAAATAAAATTGGGTTGCCTCCCAACAAGCGCTATCGTTTAACGCCCCTAGCTAGGCACGATACAAGAATAAATCTAGGTATTGCCATCTTTGGTAGGCAATCCATAAGTGGCTCTCATAATAGATTCATATAGTAATTTGATTTTATTTCTAGGAAAGTGTTCCATGCCTTTCCTTAACAGAAATTGGAATCTAATATTTCCTTCCTTCATATCAATAATTGCACCAATCGTTCTAAGGAAAGATTTACCAAAGAATAATAGGACATGAAGGATTGCAATCTGTCGGTGTACTAAAGTAGGGGTACCCTTAGTATCCCGAACTTGTGCACGGGCAGTCGTAGCGCCCCGCGGCAAGGCTTGCCGGGTGGTCGCCACGGTCCTCCGTGGTTCCTTTGGAGCCATTCAAGAACAAAGTATCCAAGCCAAGGAGACAAGGCCCCGGCAAGAGGAGCTTGCCGGGAAGGCCACTCAAGGCACAAGACTACTCAAGGCGCAAGACCCTGGCAAGATGAGCTTGCCGGGGAGACCAACCTAGGCACCTCAAGAAACTTGCGGCGACGCGCCACGCGTCCCGGCAAGGCCCGGTGAGCGACAAACTCCCAGAAGCGACAAGATAGCGGCCGTGGCAAGGCGCTTGCCGCGGCAAGCTTCCACTCAGTACCCGCGCTCCAGCACATCCATCCACGTGCCGCTCTGAAACCCTTCCAGGCGCACGCGGCGGAAGGCTGTGCAGCCAGGGGTACACGGTGGCAAGCGGCGCTGACAAGGAGGCCATCGTGGCGAACGGTGGCGCCCCTGACAGCCCTTTTTGCACTGTTTGGGCGACGGCGACGGGCATTTAATGCCCTTGTCCCCTGCAGTCAAGGTTAGGTATAAAACACTGTACCAACTACCACACTTTTTCCAGTTTTACCCTCGACTGCGTTGCCACCTGTCGGTGACCCCTTTGAGCGTATAAAAGGAGGCCCATGCGCAACGTAGAGGGGGGTTAGACATTCAAACGCTCCAACGCTCGGTCTCGTTAGCTGCTGAAGTGTACTGTAGCTCTCAGCGCTCCCGAGCAAGAACTCAATACAAACCAAAGCAGGAGTAGGGTTTTACGCATCCGTGCGGCCCGAACCTGGGTAAACTGCTCGTGTGCCTCGCCTCGATCTACTCTTCGTACGATCTCCGCCCCCTGCCGTACCGAAAAGGGGCTCCGTCCCCATAGGTGTTCGTGGGTGGATCAGTTTCCCCAACATCTTTGGCACGCCAGGTAGGGGGTGCGTCGAGGTTGTGTGAACCTGATCCGGCGTTCACACGAGCTAGATCTTCATCATCTTCATCAACATGCCGCCGAAGAAGAAGGCTTTGGAGGCAGCTGGATCGTCCGCGTCGATCCCACCAACGCCGGAGCCAACGGCTGGTGGGGTAGACGCCGGCGGAAGAACGGACATCGACGAGGGAACTCACGGTGCTGCCAGGTCCAAGGACTAAGCTGCGCTGCCCATCGGCGGCGTAGCCGGCTCCCACGACGACCGGGCGCACTCCAAGACCTCGGCGTCCGTGCATGCACCGCGCCCATCTCAGGAGGCGCGGGACCGACAACGTCATGGTACTCACGGTACCATACGTTTGCTGGGCCAAGGTCAAGCTGGTGGATCTCGGGACGATCAAGACCAGCATGCGCGCCAGCATGCCGGCACGAGCAAGGCACGGTCGCCTAGACGGGATGCTGCTCCTTCTAACGTAGTTAGAAGTCCGAGCATATCCCGCTCCTCGCGCCGTTCGCCACCGCTGCCCACCACTCCAGCAGAAGCTCTGGCACGAGCTCAACTGCTCCTAGACTTCCCTCCAGCGGCAGACAAGGCTGACGACTGGAGGGCCACCATTCAGAGTCTCATCACCTTCGCCAACGGCGACACTCCGCGGCAACCGAGCACATCGCAGCCGTGGCAAGTCAGCCAGGCGCGGGCCGATGGTGACAAGACTGGTGGGGGTGCAACCACCGTGCACTCTCCGCCCCGAAGGCCAAAATCGCCGACTCGCCGGATCAACATCGACGACGACTCCACTACGTCATCAGATCCGCGAGCTCGTCGCGACCAGCGCCAAGTTCTCCACGAACGACAGCAAGAGGATGCTCGTACTCGCATCGAGCGCCGAAGAGAAGCGCGACGTCAATCCGACCAGCGCGCTGGGCCCACTGTCGACATGCATGCGCCAGGGGGACCAGGCGACTTGCCGTACGCGGTAGGTTGCCCTGCGTTCACTCGTGAGCTGCGGCAAGTCCAGTGGCCCAGCATGAAGAATTTCAAGCCAGACGTACCGGAGAAGTACGACGGCAAGACGCACCCGTCGGAGTTCCTCAGCATCTACACCATCGCGGTGCAAGCTGCTGGGGGGCGGGACGACAAGATCCTTGCCAACTACTTTCCTCTGGTACTCAAACCCAACGTCAGGTCCTGGCTCATGCACTTGCCGGACAACTCCATTTCTTCTTGGGCAGATCTCTGCCATGAGTTTGTTGGTGCCTTTACGGGCAGCCACAAACCCCATGGCCAAGAGAGTGACCTTCACCTGCTCGCCCAGAAGGAAGGAGAACCCTTGCGCAAGTATATCAAGAGATTCAGCCGCGTACAACACAACATCCCAGATGTCCACCCTGCCGCGTTCATCAGCGCATTCCATCAGAACGTGCGTAACCGCAGGATGAGGGAGGAGATGGCGATGTGCAAGATCAGAGATGTCAGTGAGCTTTATGCCCTGGCCGACAAGTGTGCACGCGCTGAGGAGGGGAGGAAACTCCCCGGAGAGGATACAGGCGCAGGAGGGTCTGACAGTGAGGATGCTGCCCCGGCAAAGAAAAACCGGCGACAGAACAACAGGAAGAAGAAGAACAAAGAAGTGCTAGTCGTCGAGCAGTCCGGCAACGGAGGTGGCGCCGACAAGGCCAAGGTTGGTGGCTCCGGCAAGGAGACTGTCGCATGCACCAACTGCCAAGCTGTGGCGGCCGCCGACAAGTAGGACGGCACCGACAAGCAGTACTGCAAGATCCACCGCAACAAGGGCCACGACCTCCAGAACTGCAAGAGGGTCGAGCAGCTTGTTGAGCAGCAGAAGGCTGAATACGAGCGGCGCGACAAGGAGAAGGCCCAAGGAGGTGATGGAGGATCCGGCAAGAAGCGGCCATTCAACGGCCGGGGAGGACGCCGCGGCAAGGCCAAGCAGCGGCAAGGAGACCGACCTCCCTGCGGCCGCGACAAGGATGAAGATGACGAAGATGACGAAGATATGGATGATGTTGAGACCAGCGAGCAGGAGTTCCAGAAAGCCACAGAGGTTTTGTGCGTTGACGGCGGTGCTTCTCTGCATACTTCACACCACCCACTCAAGCAGTGGGTGCGTGAAGTCAATGCGGCAGAACCACCTGTCGAATTGCGCAAGCTTCTGAAATGGTCCAGCACGCCTATCATCTTTGATGTTGAGGACCACCCTGATCGCACAACTGCGGTCGGGTGCTTGCCGATGTTGGTTTTGCCAACTATCCGCAACCTCAAGGTCACTAAGATGTTAGTTGACGGCGGGGCCGGCTTGAACTTGATCTCTTCCACTGTACTCTAGAAACTCCAAATCCCTGACAGCGAGCTCGAAGAGACCGGCACGTTCCATGGAATAAATCCGGGAAGGAGCAAGCCGAAGGGGAAGATAACGCTGCCAGTGACGTTTGGCGGCGAGCTGAACTTCAGGACTGAGAGGGTCACTTTTGACGTTGCCGATTTTCCATTGCCTTACAATGGAATCCTCGGCCGTCCATCGCTTGCCAAGTTCATGGCGGCCTCTCATTACGCCTACAACATGCTCAAGATGCCAGGCCCGATAAGCGTCATCTCTGTCCCTGGCGACAAGAAGGATGCTCTTATCTGTGCCGACAAGATCTACCGGGAAGCAGCAGCCGCAACAGACAGCAAGACACTTGCCGCTGAAGCTCCCGGGGGGAAGAAGAAGACCAAGTCCGGCAAGAGCTCTGGGGCCCACTCCGGCAAGCGCACCTCTTCGGAGTGCTGCGCTACCGTCGAGGACGCACCATCGAGCTCCACCGACAAGTGTAAGAAGACGATGGCAGCTCCGCCAAAGACCAAGAAGGTGTCCGCCAAGGAGGACGACACTGGTGGTACCTTCACCATCAGTGCCACGCTTGGCCCTAAATAGGAAAGCGCGCTCATTGCTTTCTCGCGGGCGAACGTCGACGTGTTTGCATGGCAACCGTCTGACATCCCTGGTGTTCCCAGGAAAGTGATTGAGCACAAGCTTGCCGTCTGTCCTCACGCGCGGCCCGTCAAGAAGAAAGTCAGGAAACAAGCAGTGGAGCGCCAAGAATTTATAGCAGAAGAGATCAAGAAGTTGGAAGCAGCAGGCCTTGTCAGAGGAGTGCTCCATCCTATGTGGTTAGCCAATCCGGTAGTCGTGCGTAAGGAAAACGGGAAATGGAGGCTTTGTATCGACTTCACCGATGTGAATAAAGCTTGTCCCAAAGACCCATTTCCCTTTCCGCGCATTGACCAGATTGTTGACTCCACGGCCGGATGTGACTTGCTTTCATTTCTTGACGCATACTTAGGATACCATCAGATCTTCATGGCAGAAGAGGATGAGGAGAAGACCGCGTTCATCACTCCATGTGGCACGTACTGTTTCATACGGATGCCTTTTGGTTTGAAGAATGCTGGATCAACATTTGCAAGGGTGGTCCATACAGCTTTTGAGCCACAAATTCACAGAAATGTAGAAGCATACATGGATGACATAGTGGTCAAGAGCAAGGACAGGGCGACCCTGGTTCAAGATTTAGAAGAGACCTTTGCAAATCTGCGCAAGATCCAACTCAAACTCAACCCCGAGAAGTGTGTGTTTGGAGTCCCTTCCGACAAGTTTCTCGGGTTCTTCGTGTCTCAGAGGGGGATTGAAGCCAATCCTGACAAGATCAAGGCCATTGAGCAGATTGAAGCACCCAAGCGCGTCAAGGATGTGCGAAGACTTGCCGGTTGCGTGGCTACTCTCAGCAGGTTTATCTCTAAGTCAGCTCAACGCGCCCTGCCGTTTTTCAAAATTTTGAAAAAGGCAGGTCCAATGAAATGGACTACGGAAGCGGAGGCTGCGCTGCAAGACTTGAAGAGGTACATGTCCTCTACTCCAATACTTGTCGCACCTAAACCACAAGAGAAGTTGCTGCTGTATCTAGCGGCAACCAATCAAGTGGTTAGTGCTGCGTTAGTAGCGGAGAGGGAGGCAAACGATGAGCCAGCGACCGCGGCAAGCGCATCCAGTGACAAGCAGGGGGCTTCCCCGACAAGCTCTGGTCCCGACAAAGATGGAGCTGCGCAGACACAAGAGGAGGTACAGAAGAAAATGGTGCAGCGCCCAGTGTACTTCGTCAGCTCCCTTCTGCAGGGGGCTAGATCAAGGTACTCTGGTGTGCAGAAGTTGCTTTTCGGCCTTCTCATGGCCTCGAGAAAGCTGCGCCATTACTTCCAGGCACATGAGATCACAGTTGTCACTCGCTTTCCGCTGAAGAGGATACTGCAGAATCCAGAAGCAACAGACATGATTGTTGAGTGGGCACTGGAACTGTCAAGCTTTGGTCTCAAGTTTGAAAGCACTTCAACTATCCAGAGCAGAGCATTGGCAGAGTTCATAGCAGAGTGGACGCCAACACCAGATGAAGAGATTCCAGAAACGAGCATCCCCGTCAAGGAAGCAAGCAAAGAGTGGCTGATGTACTTTGATGGTGACTTTTCGCTGCAAGGCGCCGGGGCTGGCGTGCTGCTTGTCGCACCCATCGGAGAGCACCTCAAGTACGTAGTCCAGATGCACTTTCCCAAGGAGCAAGCGACAAACAATACTGCAGAGTACGAAGGTTTGCTTGCCTGTCTCAGGATCGCGGCAGACCTTGGGATCAAGAAGTTGATTGTCAGGGGTGACTCACAGCTTGTCGTCCGCCAAGTGAACAAGAGTTATCAGAGTCCGATGATGGAAGCTTACGTTGATGAAGTGAGAAAGCTTGAAGAACACTTTGACGGCCTACAGATGGAGCACGTCCCAAGAGCTCAGAACGACATCGCAGATGGCTTGTCAAAGAGCGCCGCACTTAAGTTACCTGTGGAACCAGGGATTTTTGTGCTCAAGCTGACTCAACCGTCCGTAAAACCATCGACTGGACAGGGCAAGAAGAGGAAGTTGATTTCTGGTGACTATTTTCCGGCAGAGCTCCCTGAAGCCGCCGCCAAGAAAGTCCCCAGGATCAACGCTAAGAGCGCTGAGGAGCAATCTGCTCTGGCAAGCCCTAGGGCTTGTTCTGTTGCAGCAGAGGCTCCCGACAAGTTTTGCTCCGGCAAGCTTGCCGGGGAATGTCAAGCTCCGGCTGAGCCGCATGTTCTTGCCGTAGAAGCGGACGTTCCTGCAGCAGCAGATGTGCCTTTAGTCCTTGCCGTCGAGCCACAAGCTCCAGCATGGGCGCAGCAGATTGTCCGTTTCCTTCAGACAGGAGAACTTCCCGAAGAACAAGAAGAAGCGGAAAGAGTAGCCCGGCAGTCAAGTATGTACCAGTTTGTTGACAACACACTGTACAGAAGAAGACTCAACGGTGTGAAATTCAAGTGTATTCCCCGGGAAGATGGACAAAAGCTGTTGGCAGAGATACATGGAGGCATATGTGGTCACCACATTGGCGCAAGAGCACTTGCCGGCAAAGCATTCCGGCAAGGTTTCTTTTGGCCAAAAGCCCTCCAGGATGCAACTACACAAGTAACCAAGTGTGAAGCGTGCCAGTTCCATTCCAAGCAGATACACCAGCCAGCTCAAGCTCTCCAGACGATCCCTTTATCCTGGCCATTTTCGGTCTGGGGGCTCGACATCCTCGGCCCCTTTCCCCACGCAGCCGGGGGCTTTGAGTACTTGTACGTTGCAATCGACAAGTTCACAAAGTGGCCGGAAGTGGAACCAGTGAGAAAGGTGACCCCACAGTCAGCAGTCAAGTTCTTCAGGTCGATTATTTGCCGTTTCGGGATCCCTAACAGGATCATCACCGACAACGGTACGCAATTCACGAGCCGCACCTTCATGCAGTACGTCCAAGATCTTGGCGCTAAGGTCTGCTTCGCTTCTATTGCTCACCCGAGAAGCAACGGTCAAGCGGAGAGGGCGAATGCTGAAGCGTTGCGTGGCCTCAAGACCAGAACTTTCGACAGGCTGCACAAGTGCGGAAGAAACTGGATCGAGGAGCTGCCGGTGGTTCTTTGGTCGATCAGGATGACGCCGAATCGAGCCACTGGACAGACACCTTTCGCTCTAGTCTATGGAGCGGAGGCAGTTCCCCCACGGAAGTCGTATACGGGTCACCTCGAGTGCTCGCTTATGATGAGCTCGAGCAAGAGCAGCTGCGACAAGATGACGCACTACTCCTTGAGGAAGACCGTCTTCAGGCTGCTGTACGAGCTGCTCGCTACCAGCAAGCTTTGCGCCGCTATCATAGCCGCAAAGTTAACGCCAGAAGTCTCAAGGAAGGCGACCTTGTTCTTCAGCGCGTTCAGTCCGCCAAGAATTCCAACAAGTTGACGCCAAAGTGGGAAGGCCCTTACCGGGTGAAACTAGTCACTAGGCCCGGCGCTGTCCGCCTTGAGACCGAAGATGACTTTCCGGTGAGCAACTCCTGGAACATCGAGCATCTTCGCAAGTTTTACCCGTAAGGCGCGGTTGCCGTGACCTGCTCCGGCAACCACCTTTTGTACGAGTCTTGCCGCTGTTGCATGCAATCCTTTGTACAAAGCCGGGCGCAGACCCCGTGCATCAGTAAAACTCATGTGCCTCGCACATCTTGTCATTTCATGCTTTTTATATTTTGCATGTGTTATCTGACACTTTGTGCAGCACCTATCCCCGATAAGCCATAACGAGCCATGGGACTCCATATCGTTATTTTCTCTTCTTTCTTTTTTCTCAAGAAAAGGAAGGTTCCCTCGCCCACAAGTTTGCCTGGGGGGGGGGAGGAGAAGATAGTGGTATGGACCAAGCGCCGTTCAAGAAAGTTTCGCCTTGCCGGGAAGCAGACGACACAAAAGCTAAGTTGCCAAAGTTTGAGCAATCAGATTTTTAAATTTTTAAGTTATCTTCCTTGAACGACCGTGCTTTGTATGGAAAACCTGTGCGCGGAGGAACCTAGTCGTAGCTAGTTGCGCCCTTACTTTGTTTCGAGTCCGCTCAACGACTTAAGTGTGCTGCGACTAGTGTCGCACCCTTACTTTGTTTTCGAGCACGCTCAACAACTTAAGTGCGCTGCAACTAGTTGCGACAAGGTTTCTTGTCGGTAACGGCATCGCCGGCAGGCTGCTGACGTCCCGCACTCAGCGCTCGCGGCTAAGGTGCCTACGCCGGCAAGTCCCCTAAAAGCGTAGGGTTAAAACATACAAAGCAAAGGAATCAAGTAAAGGAAATGACGTTGCGATTAATACCCAAAATAAAGTTATATTACAAGATAACTTGTTGCAGCTCTAACATATTGTTTTCATAACATAATTAACAGCAACAAGGAAAGAAGAAAATGGGCAGCCTAATCTGCGCGATCGCCCTCGACCCTCTTGATCCCGCTCACCTTGTCCACAATGGGTGCGGCAAGGGCCTTGAGCGCCTCCAGATTAGCGTCTGACGGCAAGCTCCTAAGGACGTTGGTGAGGTTGAGGCCTGGATTGCGGAAGGCCACCTTCATCAGAACCTTTTGAAGGGCGCCCGCGCGGAGCTTGCGCGACTCGTCCGCCAGCTGCTTGGGGATCCTTTCCCGGAGTTGCTGGAGGGCCGTCGCCACGCCTCTGAAGAACAGAGTGAGCTTGGCGCTGGGGTGGAGGTCCTCGTCGGTGGAGTACCCGAGATACTCCGCCCCCAGCTGCACCAGCTCCTTGTCGATAACCACGGCGGCGTTCACAAGACCCTCCGTCCAGTGCTCGACGGTCGCCCTGAAGTTGTTTTGGGTAATGGCAGCACTCTCCAGCAGCGCCTTCTCGGCCCTGACCTCCTCCTTCAGGGCCGCCTCCCGCTTCTTGGCGCCGTCCAGCGTCTCGGTCAAAGTGGTTAGCTTCAAATCAAGATCAACATTGGAGTTCTTGACGGCGGCAAGCTCCTTTCCCTTCTCGGCGAGGCGGACCTGCAGCTCAGAATGGCTGTGGGCGTCCTTCTCCCGCTCGAGTTTGAGCGCGGTGATTTCTTCACCTCTCGCCTTGAGGTCGGCCTCCAGCTGCGCCACCTTCGCCTCCAACTCCTTCTTGGCGGTCTCAGCAGCCGCGGCAGCATCCTTTGCTTCCTGAAGAGCTCCGCCAAGTGATTGCTCGCGCGCGGCAAGCTCCTCCTCGTGGCTGTCGAGGTTGACTTTCCGCTGCGCTAGCTCGCCTTCCAGCGTAGATAGCTTCTCGGCGGCAAGCCGTTGCTGCTCTTCGACCTCGGCTTTCTTGAGGAAGAAGGCCGTCCGCTCTTCGCCGAGCTGCTCCCGCTCCTCTGCCAAAGACCGGAGAGCTGCTTGGTGAAGGCCCCGGAGCTCCTCTGCGCGCTTCTCCATATCAGCTCCCGCCTTGGCGGCCAGCACTTCGTGGGACTCCAGCTTGGCCTGCCGGGCGCGGTAGAGTGACAGCAGCTTGCGCAGCAGCCGCTCCTCCTCGGGTTCGCCGCTGCTGCTGCTCGGCTTGTCGACAAGCTTCAGCCCGGCGGAGGCAAGTACTTCCCCGTCAAAGGCTTCCCCCTCGACCGGCGCCCATGGGAGGCTGATGAAGACGCCGTTACCGGCCTCCAAGTAGGCGCCTGGCTCGGGCTCTTCGGAGCCTGGAGCTGCGGCAGCGGCGGAGGGATCGGCAGTCGGCGTAGCGCCTGGCGCTCCTGCGGCCTCAGGGCCGTCAGTACGACCGCCCGACCCCTCGTTAGCCGCTGCGGTAGCAGCCTTGGCAGCCTCGTCGCCGGTGGGCTCGTCGGCACCGGCTGCCTCTTCAGTGGCAGCGGCGTCGCCGGTGTTGCCGCGCGTATCCTCCTCAACAGCAGCCTCCGTCTCCATAGGCTCCGCAGCAGATGGATCTGACGGTAGGAAAGGGGAGGAAAACAGTCAAGCAAATATCCAAAAAAGAAGAATCAAAAGAGGAAAAGCCCAAGGGGAGTTTTTAAACAAGAAGATTACCTGTGCGAGCCGGCTCCTCGGCAGTGTCCCTCGCCGGGGAGCTCTCCCTTGGCGGCGTAGTTGTAGTCCCCGCCGGCGGAGGGCCGCTGGTGCTGTCCCTCGCCGAAGAACTTGCCCTTGGCGGAGAATCCACCCTTGGCGGAGAACTCTCCCTTGCCGGAGAGACCCTTGCCGGGGAACTTTCCCTTGGCGGCGTGGTTGAAGCAGGTGGCACGACGGGGGCGGTCTCCGGGCGCTCCTGGTGTGTCTGCTCTGCTCCTACACGAATCAACAAGCAAATGTCAGCAAAAACAAAACGCCCCCGCGCACCTAACAGCAGAAAGAGAACCAAGAACTTACGCTGGGGGCTGCGCTGGGGGCTGCTCTGAAGAACAGTTGCCGGGTCCGGCAAGTTTGTCTCAGGCGCACCCCCTGTTATCGCGACAGGCTCGTCCTCGATGACAATCACCGGGGCCTTGGCTCTCTTTGCCGCCCTCTGGGCCAGAGTTCTGAAAAAAGGAACAAGTTCTGAGTGAGGCAAAAGAGACACAAGACAAAACAACAGAAAATCGAAGAAATGCAAGAACAACGAAGTCTTACTCTTCTTCTTCCTCGTCGGAGCTGAGCGCAGAGAAGTCGAAGTCTGGCTCACGCGTCCCGGCGCGAGGAGGCGGAGGAGTAGGCTCCCTTGGCCGCTTGGCGGGAGCAGGGGCAGTGGTCTGAGACGACCCCGCTCCGGCTGCCGCCGAGGCGTGGGGAGCGGCAGGAGCAGAAGCGGCGGTCCGAGAAGACCCAGCTCCAGTTGCTGCAGAAGCACGAGGCGCTCCCGCGGCAACCGTGCTTGCCGTGGTGGCGCGTGTCGTGCGGCGCGGCGGCTGTTGGCCCGTCTGCCGCTCCGTCGCGTCCCCGGCCTTGCGGAGGCGCCTCCTTGGTGGAGCTGGAGGCTCTGCTGGTGGTGGCGAGCTGCCTGAGGACGAGGAGGAAGAGGAGCCGACCTCCAGCGAGCCGCTCGTGCCCTCGGCGGGCCCGCTCGACTCGACGCCCTGCTCGGCGGGCTCGCTTGGCTCGGCGTCTTGCCCGGCAAGTTTCCCCGCGTTGAGAAACGCTTCTCGCTCGGCAAGGCTTGCCGCCTCAGCTGCCTCCGCCTCCTCCACGGTGTATCCGAACTCGCCCGCGGCCGCGGCTGCCGCCGCCTCTTCCAGCCTGGTGGCGATGTACGCCATCTCCTTATCGGTGGTGTCGCGGGTGAGGCCCTTCTTCTCGTCGGAGCGGATCGACGTTTCTTCCACGTTGTCGAAGAATGCCTGCACGGCTTCGTCGGTAGGCTCTTGCCAAGTTGGGTCGATCCTGTGCGAGTCACACAGCGGCATCATTGCGCGGATGCGGCTAAGCGCGAAGTTATTGCACAGCGGGACGACCCCCCTCGGCAACCTGAACACTTCGGGATGATCGGGGTCATACTTGAACAGCTCCTGGAGCACCCCGTTAAGCTCCAGGACAGTGAAGTTGTAGTTGAGGCCCGGGCGCAGCCTCATGATGTCTGCCGCGTTCTCAAACTCCCAGGCGGGCCTCTTCCTCTCCTGCAGGGGGGCGATGCGGCGGCGAAGAAAGTCTGCGCCAACTGCGCCTACAGTTAGCCCGGCAAGCCTGAGGCAAAGAATCCGGGCAGCAGCAATCTTCAGTCTACTGTCTTCCGGGGCCAGGTCGCTCCACCGCGCACTACTGGGGCTTGGCGCCGGGCGGTGAATGGCTGCGGGTTCTCCTCTATGATCCAGCACCAGTCTGCTCTCCATTCATCCCATTTGCTGCGGAGCTCGCCCTCCAGATAAGCCTCCTTCTTCTGCGTCCTCGAGATCCAGGAGACCCCGCCGGATAACGGCTCTCCTCTCTCAACTCGGGGCGTGAAGTAATGGCAGAAGAGGGCAACATTGGGGAAGACTCCGACAAAGTTTTCGCACAGAAGTGCGAAAACTGCCATGGTCAGAACGACGTTGGGGGCGAAGTCAAGGAGGTGGAACCCGTAGGTGTTCATGATGTCGCAGAAGAATTCAGAGAAAGGCGGGCAGAGCCCGCAGTAGAAGAACAAGGCGAAGAACGCGTATCCGTCCGGAAACATTTCGCAAGCAGCGGCTGGGAGTACCTTGGTGCGCGGATGGGCCCGTGTCTCCCCCGACCAGAAGAGGTAATAGTTCTCCCTCAGCTTCCTCGCGGCAAGCTTGGGGGGGAAGACAGCCCGCTTCTTTCGCAGCGCCGCGAGCCGCAGCGCCTCGGCCGACTTCGTGGTCTTCCCCTTCTTGCCCTTCGGAGCCATGGCGGAAGCGGTGAGGGAGGTCGACGGCGCTGGTGGTGCTGGTGGCGATGGGGGGCGAAGCGCTGCTCTCTTTCAAGCTTTGGGAAGAAGGGGAGCAGCGGAGGTTTTCGAGGATTGAAGCAGCAACGGGCAGATGGACGAACTGCCCCTGTTTCCCCTGCTTATAAGGGGGAGGGGGCGGACGTTCCGCATTTCCGATTAAAGAAACCGCCCACGATCTCTCCCACGACGCCGCAATCGACGCGTGTCATTAGGGGAGGGCGCGGCGGATACGGAGAAAGATACGGCGAGAACCAGGCCGCGCGTGCCCGTGCACTGTTTTGGGCCTGGCCCAACAGCGCTCGGCACCGTGTATGGCCCAGGCCAGGGGGCTCCTGTCGGTGTACTAAAGTAGGGGTACCCTTAGTATCCCGAACTTGTGCACGGGCAGTCGCAGTGCCCCGCGGCAAGGCTTGCCGGGTGGTCGCCACGGTCCTCC
Organism: Secale cereale; assembly: GCA_902687465.1. Taxonomy (NCBI): domain Eukaryota; kingdom Viridiplantae; phylum Streptophyta; class Magnoliopsida; order Poales; family Poaceae; genus Secale; species Secale cereale. The sequence goes on from LR738714.1 coordinate 28,180,798, forward strand.
GTGGTTCCTTTGGAGCCATTCAAGAACAAAGTATCCAAGCCAAGGAGACAAGGCCCCGGCAAGTGGAGCTTGCCGGGAAGGCCACTCAAGGCACAAGACTACTCAAGGCGCAAGACCCTGGCAAGAGGAGCTTGCCGGGGAGACCAACCTAGGCACCTCAAGAAACTTGCCGCGACGTGCCACGCGTCCCGGCAAGGCCCGGTGAGCGACAAACTCCCGGAAGCGACAAGATAGCGGCTGTGGCAAGGCGCTTGCCGCGGCAAGCTTCCACTCAGTACCCGCGCTCCAGCACATCCATCCACGTGCCGCTCTGAAACCCTTCGAGGCGCACGTGGCGCAAGGCTGTGCAGCCATGGGTACACGGTGGCAAGCGGCGCTGACAAGGAGGCCATCGTGGCGAACGGTGGCGCCCCTGACGGCCCTTTTTGCACTGTTTGGGCGACAGCGATGGGCATTTAATGCCCTTGTCCCCTGCCGTCAGGGTTAGGTATAAAACACTGTACCAACTACCACACTTTTTCCATTTTTACCCTCGACTGCGTTGCCACCTGTCGGTGACCCCTTTGAGCGTATAAAAGGAGGCCCATGCGCAGCGTAGAGGGGGGTTAGACATTTGAACGCTCCAACGCTCGGTCTCATTAGCTGCTGAAGTGTACTGTAGCTCTCAGCGCTCCCGAGCAAGAACTCAATACAAACCAAAGCAGGAGTAGGGGTTTACGCATCCGTGCGGCCCGAACCTGGGTAAACTGCTCGTGTGCCTCGCCTCGATCTGCTCTTCGTACAATCTCCGCCCCCTGCCGTACCGAAAAGGGGCTCCATCCCCATCGGTGTTCGTGGGTGGATCAGTTTCCCCGACACAATCTATATCAAGAATAATGAAATCTACGGGCACATAATTCCTATTGGCAAGAATAAGAACATCATTAATCCTTCCCATAGGTTTCTTAATGGTAGAATCCACAAGATGCAAATTTAAAGAACAATCATCAAGCTCATGGAAACCTAACAAATCACACAAAGTTTTTGGGATAGTAGAAACACTTGCACCCAAATCACACAAGGCAAAGCATTCACGATCTTTAATTTTAATTTTAATAGTAGGTTCCCACTCATCATGAATCTTTCTAGGGATAGAAACTTCTAATTCAAGTTTTTCTTCATATGATTGCATCAAAGCATCAACTATGTGTTTGGTAAAAGCTTTATTTTGACTATAAGCACACGGAGAATTTAGTACGGATTGCAACAAGGAAATACAATCTATTAAAGAGAAATTATCATAATTTAATCCCTTGAAATCCAAAATAGTGGGTTCATCACTATGCAAAGTTTTAATCTCTTCAATCCTTTTAATAATTTTAGCATCAAGATCTAAAAATTCCGAATCATTGGGACGCCTTTTAACTAAAGTAGACTCATGTCCAGTCCCATCTTTATCAAGATTCATACTAGAAAACAAGGATCTAATAGGAGACACATCAATAATTTTCAGATCTTCATCTTTATTTTCATGATAATTACAAGAACATGTTTTCATAAAGCAATCGTTTTTAGCATGCATCCTAGCGGTTCTTTCTTTGCACTCATCAATGGAAATTCTCATGGCTTTGAGAGACTCATTCCTATCATGCTTAGGTGGAATAGATCTAAGTTTCAAAGAATCAACATCAAGAGTAATTCTATCCATGTTTCTAGCCAATTCATCAATCTTAAGCAATTTTTCTTCAAGCATAGCATTGAAATTCTTTTGCGAAATCATATATTCTTTAACACTAGTTTGAAATTCAGAGGGCGTCTTACCAAAATTTCCATAATAGTTATTGTAGGAACTACCATAATTATTAGAGGAATTACTAGGAAAAGGCCTAGGATTAAAGTTTCCTCTATAAGCATTGTTACCAAAATTATTCTTACCAACAAAATTCACATCCAAAGATTCATTATTATTTTCAATCAACGTGGACAAAGGCATATCATTAGGATCAGAAGAAGCACTCTTAGTAGCAAATAATTTCATAAGTTCATCCATCTTTCCACTCAAAACACTAATTTCTTCAATATCATGCACTTTTTTACTAGTAGATCTTTTGGTGTGCAATTGAGAATTGTTAACCATAATATTATCTAGGAGTTTGGTAGCTTCTCCTAAGATAGTTTCCATGAAAGTGCCCCCTGCGGCCGAATCTAAAAGATTTCTAGAAGCAAAATTCAAGCCAACATAAAAGTTTTGTATAATCATCCATAAGTTCAAACCATGTGTAGGGCAATTACATATCATTAAATTCATTCTCTCCCAAGCTTGTGCAACATGCTCATGATCTAGTTGCTTAAAATTCATAATATCGTTTCTAAGAGAGATAATCTTAGCGGGAGGAAAATACTTAGAGATAAAAGCATCTTTGCACTTATTCCATGAATCAATACTACTTCTAGGCAAAGAGGAAAACCAAGTTTTAGCACGATCTCTAAGTGAAAAAGGAAATAGCTTCAATTTAACAATATCATTATCCGTATCCCTCTTCTTTTGCATATCGCACAAATCAACAAAGTTGTTCAGATGGGTAGCGGCATCTTTACTAGGAAGGCCAGCAAATTGATCTTTCATGACAAGATTCAACAGGGCAGCATTGATTTCACAAGATTTAGCATCGGTAATAGGAACAATCGGAGTGGTAATAAAATCATTATTGTTGGTATTGGAAAAGTCACACAATTTGGTAATGTTCTGAGCCATAGTGACAAGCAAGCAATCCAACACACAAGCAAACAAGAGGCAAGCGAACGGTAAACACACGGAAAAAGAAGGGCAAATAAAACAGTAAGGGTGAAGTGGGGGAGAGGAAAACGAGAGGCAAATAATGTAATGCAAAGGATAATGGTTTGTGATAGGTACTTGGTATATGAATTTTGCGTAAACCTCCCCGGCAACGGTGCCAGAAATTCTTCTTGCTACTTCTCGAGCTTGCGTTGTATTCCCTCGAAGAGGAAAGGGTGATGCAGCACTGTAGCGTAAGTATTTCCCTTAGTTTTTGAGAACCAAGGTATCAATCCAGTAGGAGACCACGCGCGAGTCCCTCGCACCTGCACAAACAAATAAGAACTTCGCAGCCAATGCGATAAGGGGTTGTCAATCCCTTTACAGTCACTTAAGAAAGTGAGATCTGATAGATAGTATAGTATAATATTTTTGGTATTTTTGGTATAAGAACAGAAAGTAAATAAAGCAAAGTAAAGTAGATGGAAGATTAATATGTTGAGAATAGACCCGGAGGCCGTAGGTTTGACTAGTGGCTTCTCTCATGATAGCAGAATTCTACGGTGGGTGAACAAATTACTGTCGAGCAATTTATAGAAAAGCTCATAGTTATGAGAATATCTAGGCATGATCATTATATATAGGCATCATGTCCGTGACAAGTAGATCGAAACGATTCTGCATCTACTACTATTACTCCACACATCGACCGCTATCCAGCATGCATCTAGAGTATTAAGTTCATAAGAACAGAGTAATGCTTTAAGCAAGATGATATGATGTAGAGAGATAAACTCAAGCAATATGATATAAACCCCATCTTTTTACCCTCGATGGCAACAATACAATACGTGCCTTGCTGCCCCTGCTGTCACTGAGAAAGGACACCGCAAGATTGAACCCAAAGCCGAGCACTTCTCCCATTGCAAGAACTATAGATCTAGTAGGCCAAACCAAACCAATAATTCGAAGAGACTTGCCAGGATATTATAATACATAAAAGATTTCAGAAAAGAATCAAATTTGTTCAAAGATAATCTTGATCATAAACCCACAATTCATCCGATCTCGACAAACACACCGCAAAAAGAATACGAATAGATCTCCTCGAAGATCGAGGAGAACTTTGTATTGAGATCCAAAAAGAGAGAAGATGCCATCTAGCTAATAACTATGGACCCGAAGGTCTGTGGTAAACTACTCACAACTCATTGGTGAGGCTATGGTGTTGATGTAGAAGCACTCCATGGTAGATCCCCCCTCCGGCGGAGCTCCGGAACATGCCCCAAGATGGGATCTCACGGGAACAGAAGGTTGCGGCAGTGGAATTAGGGTTTTTGTGTTGCCTCGATGTTTTTAGGGTACATGGATATATATAGGAGGAAGGAGGGCATCGGGGGAGCCAGAGGGGGCCCACGAGGGTGGGGGCGCGCCCAGGGGGAGGGGGCACGCCCTGGACCCTCGTGGCCACCTCCTTCCTCCCCTCGTGTGTACTCCAAGTCTTCTAGGTAGATACAGTTCCAAAAAAAAACTCTCCCAAAGGTTTCATTCCGTTTGGACTCCGTTCTATATTCCTTTTGTGCGGAATCCTGAAATAGGCAAAAAACAACAATTTGCACTGGGCCTTGGGTTAGTAGGTTAGTGCCAAAAATAATATAAAAGTGTATAATAAAGCCCATTAAACACCCAAAACAGAATATATAATAGCATGGAACAATAAAAAATTATAGATACATTGGAGAAGTATCACTTGCGAACCATGCCTCATGGGCAAGATGACTAAAACGCCGTTCTCCGGAACAATGGAGCGAGCAACTAACTTATTGGAAATCTTACATACTGATGTATACAAACCAATGAGTGTTGAGGCTCATGGCGGGTATCATTATTTTCTCACCTTCACTGATGATTTAAGCAGATATGGGTATATCTACTTGATGAAGCACAAGTCTGAAACGTTTGAAAAGTTCAAAGAATTTCAGAGTGAAGTAGAGAATCATCGTAACAAGAAAATAAAATTTCTATGATCTGATCGCGGAGGCGAATATTTGAGGTACGAGTTTGGTCTTCATTTGAAACAATGTGGAATAGTTTCATAGCTCACGCCACCTAAAACACCACAGCGTAATGGTGTGTGCGAACGTCATAACCGTACTTTATTAGATATGGTGCGATCTATGATGTCTCTTACCGATTTACCACTATTTTTTGGGGTTATGCATTAGAGACAGCTGCATTCACGTTAAATAGGGCACCATCTAAATCCGTTGAGACGATGTCGTATGAACTATGGTTTGGCAAGAAACCAAGTTGTCGTTTCTTAAAGTTTGGAGCTGCGATGCTTATGTGAAAAATCTTTAACTTGATAAGCTCGAACCCAAATCGGCGAAATGCGTCTTCATAGGATACCCAAAGGAAACTGTTGGGTACACCTTCTATAATAGATCCGAAGGCAAGATATTCGTTGCTAAGAATGGATCCTTTCTAGAGAAGGAGTTTCTCTCGAAAGAAGTGAATGGGAGAAAAGTAGAACTTGACGAGGTAATTGTACCTTCTCCCGAATTGGTAAGTAGTACATCACAGAAACTAGTTCCAGTGATTCCTACACCAATCAGTGAGGAAGCTAATGATGATGATTATGAAACTTCAGATCAAGTTACTACTGAACCTCGTAGGTCAACCAAAGTGCGTTCCGCGCCAGAGTGGTACGGTAACTCGGTTCTGGAAGTCATGTTGCTAGACCATGACGAACCTATGAACTATGAGGAAGCGATGATGATCCTAGATTCCGCAAAATGGCTTGAGGCCATGAAATCTGGGATGGGATCCATGTATGAGAATAAAGTGTGGACTTTGGTTGACTTGCCCGATGATCGGCTAGCCATTGAAAATAAATGTATCTTTAAGAAGAAGACTAACGCTGACGGTAATGTTATTGTCTATAAAGCTCGACTTGTTGTGAAAGGTTTTCGACAAGTTCAAGGAGTTGACTATGATGAGACTTTGTCACCTGTAGTGATGCTTAAAGTCTGTCCGAATCATGTCAGCAATTGCCGCATTTTTATGAAATCTGGCAAATGGATGTCAAAATTGCATTCCTTATGGATTCTTAAAGAAGAGTTGTATATGATGCAACCAGAAGGTTTTGTCGATCTTAAAGGTGCTAGCAAAGTGTGCAAGCGTCAGCGATCCATTGATGGACTGGTGCAAGCCTCTCAGAGTTGGAATATACGCTATGATAGTGTGATCAATGCATATGGTTTTATACAGACTTGCCGTGAAGCCTGTATTTACAAGAGCGTGAGTGGGAGCACTACAGCCTTTCTGATAAGTATATGTGAATGACATATTGTTGATCGGAAATGATGTAGAATGTTCTGGAAAGCATAAAGGATTGTTTAAAAGGAGTTTTTCAATAAAAGACATCGGTGAAGCTGCTTACATATTGGGCACCAAGATCCATAGAGATAGATTAAGACGCTTGATAAGATTTTCAATGAGTACATACCTTAATAAGATTTTGAAGAAGTTCAAAATGGATCAGTCAAAGAAGGAGTTCTTGCCTCAGTTGTAAGGTATGAAGTTGAGTAAGACTCAAAACCCGACCATGGTAGAAGATAGAGAAAGAATGAAAGTCATTCCCTATGCCTCAGCTGTAGGTTCTATAAAGTATGCCATGCTGTGTACCAAACCTGTTGTGTACTTTGCCATGAGTTTGGCAAGGAGGTACAAAACTGATCCAGGAGTAGATCACTGGACAACTGTCAAAATTATCCTTAGTTACTGGATAACTAAGGAAATGTTTCTTGATTATGGAGGTGATAAAGAGTTCGTCGTAAAGAGTTACGCCGATGCAAGCTTTGGCACTAATCTAGATGACTCTAAGTATAATCTGGATACATATTGAAAGTAGGAGCAATTAGCTAGAGTAGCTCCATGCAGAGCATTGTAGACATAAAAATTTGCGAAATACGTACGAATCCGAATGTAACACACCCGCTGACTAAACTTCTCTAACAAAGCAAAACATGATCACACCTTAGTACTCTCTGGGTGTTAATCACATGGCAATGTGAACTAGATTATTAACTCTAGTAAACCCTTTGGGTGTTGGTCACATGGCGATGTGAAATGCGGGTGTTATTCACATAACGATGTGAACTATCGGTATTAAATCACATGGCGATGTGAACTAGATTATTGACTCTAGTGCAAGTGGGAGACTGAAGGAAATATGCCCTAGAGGCAATAATAAAGTTGTTATTTATATTTACTTATATCATGATAAATGTTTATTATTCATGCTAGAATTGTATTAACCAGAAACTTAGTACATAATACATAGACAAAACAGAGTGTCCCTAGTATGCCTATACTTGACTAGCTCGTTGATCAAATATGGTTATGTTTCCTAACCATAGACATGTGTTGTCATTTGATGAACGAGATCACATCATTAGGAGAATGATGTGATGGACAAGACCCATCCGTTAGCTTAGCACTATGATCGTTTAGTTTTACTGCTATTGCTTTCTTCATGACTTATACATGTTCCTATGACTATGAGATTATGCAACTCCCGAATACCGGAGGAACACCTTGTGTGCTATCAAACGTCACAACGTAACCATGTGATTATTAAGATGCTCTACAGGTGTCTTCGACGGTGTTTGAGGTGTTGGCATAGATCAAGAATAGGATTTGTCACTCCGAGTGTAAGAGAGGTATCTCTGGGCCCTCTCGGTAATACATATCATAATAAGCCTTGCAAGCAAACGACTAATGAGTTAGTCACGAGATGATGTATTATGGAATGAGTAAAGAGACTTGCGGGTAACGAGATTGAACTAGGTATGATGATACCGAAGATCGAATCTCGGGCAAGTAACATACCGATGACAAAAGGAACAACGCATGTTGTTATGCGGTTTAACCGATAAAGATCTTCGTAGAATATGTAGGATACAATATGAGCATCCAGGTTCCGCTATTGGTTATTGACCGGAGATATGTCTCGGTCATGTCTACATAGTTCTCGAACCCGTAAGGTTCGCACGCTTAACATTCGATGACGATTTGTATTATGAGTTATGTGATATCATGACCAAAGTTTGTTCGGAGTCCCGGATGAGATCACGGACATGACGAGGAGTCTCGAAATGGTCGAGAGGTAAAAATTGATATATTGGAAGGCTATATTCGGACATCGGAAAGGTTTCGAGTGATTCAGGTATTTTTCGGAGTACCGGGAGTTATGGGAATTCATTCGAGGAGTCAATGGGCCTTGATGGACCTTAGTGGGAAGGAGAGGCAGCAACCAGAGGTGGCGCGCGCCCCTCCGAGGCTCAGTCCGAATTGGATAAGTGGTTTGGGCCGCGCCCCCCTCTCCCTTCCTTCTCCCCTCCGCTCCTTTCCCCCTTCTCCTAGTTGGACTAGGAAAGGAGGAATCCTACTCCCTTGGGAGCACCATAGGAGGACCGACCCACGCCTCCTCTCCTCCTTTATATACGTGGCCATGGGGCACCCCGTAGACACAAAAGTTGATTTTAGCCATGTGCGCTGCCCCTCCCCATAGTTACACACCTCGGTCATATCGTTGCAGTGCTTAGGCGAAACCCTGCGCCGGTAGCTTCATCATCACCGTCACCACGCCGTCGTGCTGACAAAACACTCCCGTGATGCTCAACTAGATTAAGAGCTCGTGGGATGTCATCGAGCTGAACGTGTGCTGAACGCAGAGGTGCCGTAGGTTCGGTGCTTGGATTGGTTGGATTGCGAAGACATTCGACTACATCAACCGCGTCACTAGACGCTTCCGCTTTCGGTCTACGAGGATACGTAGACATACTCTCCCCACTCATTGCTATGCTTCTCCTAGATAGATCTTGTGTGATCATAGGTATTTTTTGAAATACTACGTTCCCCAACACGGGGCGGGGCAATAAACCCCCTCGATCACCTTCCTCCATTCCTGTTGAAAATAGCCGGATTTGGTTTGGTTAGCATATCTCGTAAAAGAGACTGTATAAAGCTAGCAATCGAAAAAACTCATCCGGTAGACGGGGTTATACATAGAAAAACCTCCCTAACATTTCAAGCGGACAAAGTCTTCCTTCTCCCCCTTATAAAGATCAACTAACATGGCGGCCAAGGCAGCAGGGGTATCCGAACCCTCACCTAGGCAGCGAGATGCATCGTCCTGCCCATTGTAATGCCACATGGGAAACCCTCTGGACTGAAGTGGCTGAAGACATCGCTTTATTGTAATGGCCATTACTTCAATTATCAAAAGTTCGGAGTGGGCGAGTACTCTGATCTTGCTGACTAGCCTCTTAATCTCCACACTGTCTTCTTCCTTGAGGCTTCGGGGGCGCGAGTTGAAGCGTTTCTTTAAAGGAGCGCTGTAAAATTCGGGAAGACCACACCAGATTGTGTTCGGAAGAACAATGTCTTCGATATAAAACCACTCCGAGGGCCACTCTTCGGATGCCTTCTTAGGAGTGCCGGAAAGGTAACCTGTCCTTGCTATGCGCCACACTTCGGCGCCATCCACCTCGAATATGGATCCCTTTTGGGAGCGAGGGATGAGACAAAAGAATTTCCTCCATAGCTTGAAATGAGCCTCATAGCCTAAAAATAGCTCGCAAAGAGCAATGAAGCCTGCAATATGCAGGATAGAGCCTGGCGTAAGATTGTGCAGTTGGAGCCCATAAAACTCCAGGAAACCTCTAAGGAAAGGACGGATTGGAAATCCTATGCCTCTAAAGAGAAAGGAAACGAAGCACACCCGCTCCTCTTTGGTGGGGTTGGGTAAGTTTTCCGCCAAGGCTTCGCCGCCGATCAAAGTTAATTCAGCTCGGACGGTGACTAGATCCGCGGGAGGGAGATATCCCTCCGTCTGAAGTCTGTTCAGATGGGCATGAGATACCGAGCAGCTTCCCCAATCACCTGCTTGAGGGCCATGGGGGCGCTAGGAGGAGCTGGGGGCGCTTTCCATATTTGGAGGATTTTTCGTGGCTGGCTCTAAAGGTTTCTACGTGGTGTGGAATGGCATATGAGATCCAATCTCTTTAAATAGACGCCATCCTCATGCGACCAAGGGTTTATTTGTAAAAAGTACATGCACTGTTCGCATTCGTCTGACACGTGGAAGCCAAGGCAGTGACGGGAAGGAATCATCAAGGCGCGGAGTTGAGGCCAGAACCGAACTATCATTGTTCCAAAGAAAAACCTGCCTTGCAAGAACGAAGACATGAAGCCGGATACAATCTCGTCATTTGAATGCAAGTTTGGGGCTACTGAGGGAGTCCTGAATTTAGGGGTCCTCAAGTGTCCGGACTACTGAAGGTGGGCCGGACTGACGGGTCGTGAAGATAAAAGCAGAAGGCCATCCCCCGTGTTCAAATAGGACTCTTATGTATGTAAAAAGGCAAGATAGATGTCCGGATGTAATGATTCCTTCCTCCCAAGTCATCTTTTTACAACCCTAGCCCCCCTCCTGCATGTATATAAGCCGGAGGGTTTAGTCCGTAGAGGCTAGCAGAATCACAATTATCCTAGGCTAGATTTCTAGGGTTTAGCCATTACGATATCGAGGTAGATCAACTCTTGTAACCCTATATTCATCAAGATCAATTAAGTAGGAAGTAGGGTATTACCTCGATAGAGAGGGCCCGAACCTAGGTAAACATCGTGTCCCCAGTCCCTTGTAACCAATGATCCTTAGACGCACAGCTTGAGCACCCCTACCCGAGATCTGCCGATTTTGACACCCACACTCCCCGACAACATATGCGAGCACCAGGAGCCCCATGATGACGAGTCGCGTCCACCCATGCCCTCGGCAATCTCCGGCGACCACCAAAACACCGGCAATGGCCACACCCGAGTGTGGCATTGATACGTCTCTAGTGTACCTATTTTTTTATTGTTTCATGCTATGATTTATATGCAATTTTATATCATTTTTGGGAACTAACCTATTAACCTAGTGCCTAGTGTCGGAGTCAAAACCGGTGGATCTCGGGTAGGGGGGTCCCGGACTGTGTATCTCAGGATCGATGGTAACAGGGGGAACAAGGACACGATCTTTACCCAGGTTCATGCCCTCTTAATGGATGTAATACTCTACTTCCTGCTTGATTGATCTTGATGAATGTGGGGATTACAAGAGTTGATCTAGATACCTCGAGATCGTAATGGATGAACCCTAGATGTCTAGCCTATGGTAGTTGTGATTGCCTCTACGGACTAAACCCTCTGGTTTATATATACACTGGAGGGACCTAGGGTTATACAGAATCATCTTGCAGAGGAAGAAAACATTACACTCGGACTCAAACTTGACGTTCTACGCACATACTAGTCCTAGCCGGACACGGGGGATAATCTTCTGCTTTGATCTTGACGGCCCACCAATCTGGCCCATAGCGAGTAATCCAGACACCCAATGACCCCCTAGTCCAGGACTCCCTTAGTAGCCCTGAACCAATCTTCGATGACGATGAGTCCGGCATGCATACTGTCTTCGATATTGCAAGGCGGGTTCCTTCTTTCCTATCATATGAAGTTTATTTCCTGCGTAAAGGAACTATGTCCGGCTCTGCATGATTAGTACAACCCTTAGCCACGAAGGCATAAACATTGAAATAGGTACTGTGTCTTTACTGATAAATTTTTCGACGAAACATCACATTTGACCCTTTAATATTTCGAACCGTTTTCTTGGCTCTGGTTTCGTGTTTCGAGGCATAGCCTCCATTGGCACGTCTTGTTGAAACAGAGATCATGCCCGCTTATCGCGGTGTCCCCATCAATATGATTTCGGTAACCCAACCGTACCTTATGCATGTTCTCATTGGCAACATGCGAGTTTTATGGCTTGAGTGGGAGGACGTTTGGTATTTACTGCCTATAAAAGGACATAGATCCCTCCCTTTTACCTCACACTTTCCTCAAGCCTTTGCTTCCCAATCTCCTAGCTCCAGCGGCCATAGCTCCAGCACCCACAGCTCCCATCCCTTCCACCACCACCTCCTTCTCCAGCAATGTCTGGATCTGGCTCTAAGGGCTAGTGGGAGGCCTCCACCGTCACGGAGAAAGACGTGAAGAGTCTCTGGAGCGCAGGCTATCTTGCTGCCAACATAGCGCACCGGATTCCTGACAAGAATCAGGTGACCCCCATCCCAGGGCCTGGCAAGAGGGTTATGTTCATCCCTCACTTTCTTCGGGGGCTCGGATATCCCCTCCACCCCTTTGTCCGGGGTCTCTTGTTCTTCCACGGGCTAGATTTCCATGATCTAGCCCCAAATACTATTCTTCACATATCGGCTTTCACAGTCGTATGTGAAGCTTTCCTCCGCAGCCCCCACACTTCGGCCTATGGCTCAAGACCTTCAATCTGAAGCCGAAGGTGGTCGATGGGCAGCACGCGGACTGTGGGAGAGCTATGGTAAGCAAGCTCTCGAACGCCACCTGTCCCAAATGGCCTTTTGTGGAAAGCAACAAGGTATGGCAATAGGAGTGGTTGTAGATCACCGAACCCCGTGAGACTAAATGGGCGGCCATGCCCGAATTCAGATCCGGACCTCCAGAAAGGCTCACCTCATGGACCACCAAGGGCCTCGAGTGGGGCTCTCAATCAGAGGTGAAGATGCTCCAGAATCGCATCTCCGACATGATAGTAGAGGACACCCACCTCACTAACGTGATTCAGGTGACGCTCTTTTGCCAAACCCTCCCCTGCCAGCTCCGGGCCTCCTGCTTGTGGGAATTCAATCTAGAGGGACCACGGACCTTGAAGGGCTTCTTCGGCACTACACACGAAGACATATGGAAGCAGCTTTTCAAGGCCCAGAAGAAGTGGCCAAAGGAAACCAAAGACATGTGATTTGACAGTGTGACTCAGGCTACGGAGGTAAGTACGACTTTGGCTAAGACCTATCCTGTCTATATTTCAATTATAACAAGAGTCAGAACATTTGTGTTTCATACATGCCTGGACAGCGAAAGCGGAGCGGATCAACTGTCCGGCCCCGCTGCACGAGGACCCAACCACGCCTCAACTAACGGTGATGCTGGTACTGGCGCCGTACTAGGCGTCGGAGAAGATGGCCAAGAAGAAGGGCAAGGAGGTTAAGAGCGGCCCCCTTCCTAAGGGTCCTCGGAAGTGTCCGGAGAGACCGATGCCCCCTCCTCCCATGACAAAGAGGAAGAGGAGGAGTAGGTGGAAAGCGTCTTCCCCATCAAGGGGAAGAGGAAGAAGAGGACGGCCCCCGATAACATGGGGAAAGGGGTGCCCAGGCGGAAGATGAACCTCCCGGACAGATCGGACTCAGAGTCCAAAGCCGACTTCCGAAAACAGCCCAGGATCGAGCCCCTGGCCGAATCGTAAGTATTCAGACTTTTACTGTTGTCTTCGGTCAGTCTATTATCATCGTATACGTAATTCTATTTGTTGTTTTGCAGTCCTCCCCACACATTCCTCAGCGCTTCATTGTTGTCAGGGAACTCTCTGCCTCCCGACATGGCGGAGAGTGACACGCCACCGCGGGCTCAATTGCCCATCATCCTAGGGGACACTGAGGTGTCTTCCCTGCGGGCGCCCCCTACGCGAGAGGGTGGGAGCGGGGTCGACGGCGGGAAGCCCAAGCAATCCGGGCTCCCGCCGAACACCATTCCGGAGGCCAGTATGGCTCCGAAATCGGACAGGCATCCCCCTATGAAAGGGGGAGGAGCATCAGCTCCACCGACGACCTCCATTAATCTGGAGGCGCCGAACACACTGGAGGAAGCACTACAAGGTGCTTCCATCATGGCAGAACACCGCACCCTGATGGTTGCGGTTATGGGGAAGATTCGGTCTGCTAAGAGCGCACTGAATGAATCCTTCAACAACCTACTGATAGGCTTTGAGGTATGCGATGTAATACCCTAAGAGAACTTTATGTTTTATTTGTATAGGATAATAAACCTGTGTACGGATGCTAGCCCCTGATGCTCTGTTTGATTCTGAAAGGAATCGGACAGAGGATCCGCTGCTAATATAACATACTGTGCCATTTATTTGAGCAGGCTTCCCTATTAGCAGCATCGACCCAGGCCGCAGAGGTTTCCGAGCTCAATCGGAAGCTTCGAGAAGCTGACGAAGAGCTCGACCGCATTAACAAGCAGTTTGATGAAATGCAAGGTATGTGGAATTAGAAAATTATTATGTCAAAATACGATATGTTTTATTTAAGAGTTTTAACTCATTGTGTGGTGTGATTATGGTCATAGCTGGCGCAGCCAAAGTCGAGACCCTCAAGGGCACCCTTGCTCAGGCCAAGAAAGAGGCCGAGATGAACAAGGCAGCCGCTGACAAAGTGGCTGCCGAGCTGGAGGCTGAACAAGCCTCCCGCCGTCAACATGAGGCTCGGGTGGCTGAAGTCAAATAAGAGCTGCAAGACGCCATCCGCAAATGAGAGGAGTTGGAGTAGAAGACTTCGGACCAAACATCCGAGCTTAACAAAGCTCTCAATGTTGCCAAGGAGGCACGGAGTGAGTCCCGGAGTGCTCGCGAGGAGACCCATCAGGCACGGCAGATGGCGGCTGGTAAGGCCTCTCTTCTGCAGAGTATCTTTCGAGGTTAGAAGTATGTGTCACTGACTCGAGTGTGGAGTTCTCCAGGCGCGTTTGCATATCTCTCGAAGAGTATCGTTGGCGCTGCCCAATTCTTCAGAGCCTAGGAGGGGAACATGACGGAGAAGCTATTCTGGTCGCAATTCCTTGCAGCAGAACATCCAACACCTCTGAACGACCAGCTAAAGCAGCTGGTCGAGCTGCATAAGATGGCGGGTGCGGCCATGAAGGATTTAATAGTCCAGCTCTGGCCAGCCGAGCCAATCCCTAGCAGCTAATTTGGATTGGTGAAGTAGCTCATCGATGCAGGTTGCGGGTCAACTCTATGAAGCGTTCAGCCTATATATAGGGTGCCCGGATGGCCTTTTCCCGCGTCAAGATGCACGGGGTGAAGATAAAGGCCACCGAAGTGGCGACCGCAGGCCCGCCCGAAGGCAAGGATCATTGGAAGCCGGAGAGGTACTTCGATGATGTCTTTCAGGGAGCCCGCATTGTAGAGGGCCAGTGCTCAAAGGACCTGGCTTTTAATTAAGTGTGTTCGGGTTGTAAAGACTATGCTTATGACCCAATATGTATGAATATATTTTTGCGCCTTATATTCAAGCGAGTTTTCCTCCTGTGCGGCAGTTTATTTTTATATCTGAAAGTTTCCAATCGACGGCTTCAGCCCCCATGTAGATGCTATAGGGGTGTTCGGCATGACGCTTGACCACGCTTTACCCAACATCTGGGTCCGTAAAGGAGGTGTTCGCGAAGTGAACCAGGCAATCAGACTATGCGGCTTTATTTCTTTCACTTAGCCATAGGAGTTTGACTGTGGGGCTAAGTACTAGCCCCTTGTGCGTGTACGGCTATCCAGATTACGGTGCCTGCTCTACACGGCTGGGCGAAGACCAGCCCCTCGTGTAAGACGGAGTAGATCACTAACGATCTGTAGTATAAAACTAAGTCGCTGAATCGCCGACCAGCTCTCGCTTATCATGACAGTCAGTTTTCCGCTTTATCTACTGAGGTACTTGGTTGGACGAACCAGAAATACAATCGTACTAGTTCTCCCTTTACTACCATAGCCGAACAATGCGGAACGTAAGGTGGTAAGCACAGGAGTCGGGTAACCCAACTATAGACCCAAGATATGATTCGGAGCCGATGCATATAACATAATATCCGAGATGCCGGACAGTTCCCTATAGGTGTTCAAACTTTGAAATGTGCTAGGACGCATACAACCCCGGTGTTAAGTCCGGACTGAAGCACATGTGGCAATCTGGGGTAGGGAGAGAACACAGATGGTAATGTAAAATAAACTCCAAACAAAGTGGAACCCAACTGCTTCTTTTATACCCTGATTAATACGATGAGCCGTGTGGTTACAGATAATGCCAACAACATCTTGGACATTTTACATGCCAAAAAAAGAAAATAAGATAGTGACAGGTTTACACAGAGCCTAAGATTAATGATTAAAAAAATCCCAATGAAGCCCTGCTGCACGTCTACACCGTTTCTCCTTTGTGACACATCATTAAAGGAGAGAGGCCTGATGGCCGCCTGTGAAAAAGGAAGAGGAAATATGGAAAAGAATTCCCTGCACAACCATAGATAAGGTGGGTTCTTTAATGAACATACAATGAAAATATATTTATAGTCCGAATAGGGTCGAGCCGTACCGCAGTGTGCCCCCGGCGCTGCCCAAGGTATTTTAAGGGCGTAGTTGTGTACACGAGTTACGTATGCCGCAACCTTGTAAGGCAGTCGACGGAGGTGTAACTGCTAATCAAGTTCAGGTTCTTCTGAGCTATCGCATTGCAATGCGGGCCAGACACGTTTAATAGTTTCTTTGGTCTTGACGACCGGTGAATTATTTGGCTTGAATATGCCGCCTTCAACTTCGGCTTCCAGGGCCCCGGTATCCTCCTCTGTGCGGAGGGAGCGCTCCATATTTCCATTGACTGTGATGACGCCACGAGGTCCACACATTTTATGCTTGAGGTAAGCATAGTGCGGGACTGCATTAAAGCGGGCGAAGGCGGTTCTTCCGAGTAGTGCATGGTAGCCACTTCGGAAGGGAGCGATGTCGAAGATTAACTCCTCGCTTCAAAAATTGTCTGGAGAGCCGAATACCAGCTCCAGTGTTAATGAGCCCATGCAGCGGGCCTCTACGCTTGATTCTTGATAGGTCTATCCCCATCTCGCGGACAATATCTTGATATATCAAGTTGAGGCTACTACCGCCGTCGATAAGGACTCGAGTAAGATGGTTTCCATCAATGATAGGATTGAGTACTAGGGCGCTGAACCTTCGTGACCGATACTGGTTGGCTGATCCCTGTGATCGAAGGTGATTGATACGTCTCCAACGTATCTATAATTTTTGATTGTTCCATGCTATTGTATTATCCTTCTAGGATATTTTATGGGCTTTTATTATACACTTTTATATGATTTTTGGGACTAACCTATTAACCTAGAGCCCAGTGCCAGTTTTTGTTTTTCCTTATTTTTGAGTTTTACAGAAAAGGAATACCGAACGGAGTCCAATTGACGAGCCAATTTTTGATGATTTTTTCTGGACCAAAAGAAGCCCCCAAAGTAAAAGAGTTGGGCCAGGAGAGCCACGGGCTGCCCATGAGGGTGGGGGCGCGCCCACCCCAAGTGACGGCGCCCCCTGTCTCGTGGACGGCCCGGAGACCCCCCTAATGTGAGACCTACGCCAAAAATTCCTATAAATACTGAAACCTCCGGAAAGTTCCGCCGCCGAAAGCTTCTGTTGCCACCAAAAACCAATCTAGAGCCCGTTCCGGCACCCTGCCGGAGGGGGAATCCCTCTTCGGTGGCCATCTTCATCATCCCGGTGCTCTCCATGACAAGGAGGGAGTAGTCCACCCTTAGGGCTGAGGGTATGTACCAGTAGCTATGTGTTTGATCTCTCTCTCTCTCTCTCTCTCTCTCTCTCTCTCGTGTTCTTGAGATGGCACGATCTTGATGTATTGCGAGCTTTGCTATTGTAGATGGATCTTATGATGCTTCTCCCCCCTCTACTCTCTTATAATGGATTGAGTTTTCCCTTTGAAGTTACCTTATCGGATTGAGTCTTTAAGGATTTGAGAACACTTGATGTATGTATTGCATGTGCTTATCTGTGGTGAAAATGGGATATCATGTGATTCACTTGATGTATGTTTTGGTGATCAACTTGCGGGTTCCGTGACCTTGGGAATCTATGCATAGGGGTTGGCACACGTTTTCGTCTTGACTCTTCGGTAGAAACTTTGGGGCACTCTTTGAAGTACTTTGTGTTGGTTGAATAGATGAATCTGAGATTGTGTGATGCATATCGTATAATCACGCCCATGGTACTTGAGGTGACAATGGAGTATCTAGGTGACATTAGGGTTTTGGTTAATTTGTGTCTTAAGTTGTTATTCTAGTATGAACTCTATGATAGATTGAACGGAAAGAATAGCTTTATGATATTTTACTACGGACTCTTGATTAGATAGATCAGAAAGAATAACTTTGAGGTGGTTTCGTACCCTACCATAATCTCTTCGTTTGTTCTCCGCTATTAGTTACTTTGGAGTGACTCTTTGTTGCATGTTGAGGGATAGTTATATGATCCAGTTATGTTATTTTTGTTGAGAGAACTTGCACTATTGAAAGTATGAACCCTAGGGCTTGTTTCCTATCATTGCAACACCGTTTATGCTCACGTTACCACTTGCTACCTTGCTGTTTTTATATCTTTCTTATTACGAAAACCTATATGTACCATCCATATTGCACTTGTATCACCATCTCTTCGTCGAACTAGTGCACCTATACAATTTACCATTGTATTGGGTGTGTTGGGGACACAAGAGACTCTTTGTTATTTGGTTGCAGGGTTGTTTGAGAGAGACCATCTTCATCCTACGCCTCCCACGGATTGATAAACCTTAGGTCATCCACTTGAGGGAAATTTTCTACTGTCCTACAAACCTCTGCACTTGGAGGCCCAACAACGTCTACAAGAAGAAGGTTGTGTAGTAGACATCAAGCTCTTTTCTGGCGCCGTTGCCGAGGAGGTGAGTGCTTGAAGGTATATCTTTAGATTTTGCAATCGAATCTTTTAGTTTCTTGTTTTATCACTAGGTTAATTTATAAAATAAAACTACAAAAAAATGGAATTAAGGTTATCTTTTTAATATCTTTCGTGAAAATGATGGGAAGGAAAATTGTGCTCAAGTACTAGAAGAAGAATTACATAGAATGCTTGGCATAAAATATGTGCATGATGAGCATGATTGCAATATCGTTAGTATGAATTTTTTGAATACCCATGATGCTAATGATATGCAAAGCCACAAGCTTGGGGATGCTATGTTTGATGAAGATGATATGTTTAGTCCCCCAAGTTTTGATGAGGAAATTAATTATGATGAAAGCATGCCTCCTATTTATGATGATTATATTTATGAAAGTAGATTTGGAGAGGTCATGACTTTCTTTAGTGATGAATCCACTATTTCGGAAGAGGTTCCAATTGATTATGAGAAAAAAGTTACTTTCTATGATGATTATTGTGATGACTTGTATGCTATTAAGAATAATGATAACCATGGAACTTTTCATCCTGATTTTATTTTTCAATTGGATTATGCTTCGCATGATAGTTATTTTATTGAGCTTGCTCCCACTACTATGAATGAGAAGAATTTTGCTTATGTGGAGAGTAGTAAAATTTCTATGCAAGTAGATTATAAAAAGAATGCTTTATGTGCTGGTTATATTGTTGAATTCATTCATGATGCTACTGAAACTTATTATGAGAGAGGATCATATGCTTGTAGGAATTGCAATAATATCAATTTTCCTCTCTATGTGCTTAAAATTTTGAAGCTATGCTCGTTTTGCTTTCCTATGCTAGTTGATTATTGTTCCCATAAGTTGTTTGCTCACAAAATCCCTATGCATAGGAAGAGGGTTAGACTTAAATGTGCTAGTCATATTCTTCATGATGCTCTCTTTATGTTTCAATTCTTATCTTTTATGGGAGCATCATTGAAATCATTATGCCTAGATAGGGGCGTAAACGTTAGCGCTTGTTGGGAGGCAACCCAACTTTATTTTTGTTCTTTGCTTTTTGCTTCTGTGTAGGAATAAATATTGCATCTAGATTCTGTTTTGATGTGGTTTTGTGTTTTAATTAGTGTTTGTGCCAAGTATAACCTTTGGGAAGACTTTTGTGAAGTTTATGCGATCATGCTGTAAAAAACAGAAACTTTAGCGCTCACGAGATTGGCTACCATTTTTTTTACTGGAGAGTGATTTTTTGTTGATTCTTTTTGCAGATGATTAATAGACAAATTCCTCATGTCCACCAATTTATTTGAGAATTGTTTGAGTTACAAAAGAATTCTAAAGTTACATATTGCTACAGACTGTTCTGTTTTTGACAGATTCTGTTTTCTATGTGTTGTTTGCTTATTTTGATGAACCTATGAGTAGTATCGGAGGGTATGAACCATAGAGAAGTTGGAATACAGTAGATATTATACCAATATGAATTTAGAATGAGTTCACAACAGTACCTAAGTGGTGGTTTTATTTTCTTATACTAATGGAGCTTACGAGTTTTCTGTTAAGTTTTGTGTTGTGAAGTTTTCAAGTTTTGGGTAAAGATTCGATGGACTATGGAATAAGGAGTGGAAAGAGCCTAAGCTTGGAGATGCCCAAGGCACCCCATGGTAAAATTCAAGGACAACCAAAAGCCTAAGCTTGGGGATGCCCCGGGAAGGCATCTCCTCTTTCGTCTTCGTCAATCGGTAACTTTACTTGAGGCTATATTTTTATTCACCACATGATATGTGTTTTGCTTGGAGCGTCATTTTGTTTTATTTTGTTTTTCTTGCTATTTGAATAATATCCCAAGATCTGAAATTATTAAACGTTAGAGAGTCTTCACATAGTTACATAATTATTCAACTACTCATTGATATTCACTTATATCTTTTGGAGTAGTTTGTTGGTTGCTCTAGTGCTTCACTTATATCTTTTAGAGCACGGCGGTGGTTTTGTTTTGTAGAAATTATTGATCTCTCATGCTTCACTTATATCTTTTTGAGAGTCCTTCACAACATGGTAATGTTCTTTGGTTATAAAACTAGTCCTAATATGATAGGCATCCAAGATGAATGTAGTAAAAACTTTCATACAAAGTGCATTGAATATGATGAGAAGTTTGATACTTGATGATTGTTTTGAGATATGAGGATAGTGATATTAGAGTCATGCTAGTGGATTTATTATGAATTTGAGAAATACTTGTGTTAAAGTTTGTTATTCCCGTAGCATGCACGTATGGTGAACCGCTATGTGACGAAGTTAGAGCATGAGGTATTTATTGAGTCTCAACCTCTATGTGGAGGCCGGGGGCGCGCGATGGTTAACTCCTACCAACCTCCCCCCTAGGAGCATGCGTTGATTGCTTTGTTTTGATGACTCGTAATTTTTTGCAATAAGTATATGAGTTCTTTATGACTAATGTTGAGTCCATGGATTATACGCACTCTCACCCTTCCCCATTGTTAGCCTCTCTTGTACCGTGCAAGTTTCGCCAGTACCATACACCCACTATATACCTTCCTCAAAACGGCCACCATATACCTTCCTCAAAAAATCCACCATACCTACCTATCATGGCGTTTCCATAGCCATTCCGAGATATATTGCCATGCAACTTTCCACCGTTCCGTTCATATGACACGCTTCATATTGTCATATTGCCATGCATAATCATGTAGTTGACATCGTATTTGTGGAAAAACCACCATGCATATTTTTTCATACATGTCACTCTTGAATCGTAGCACATCCCGGTATACCGCCGGAGGCATTCATATAGAGTCATACTTTGTTCTAGTATCGAGTTGTAAATCAATAAAAGTGTGATGGTCATCATTATTAGAGCATTGTCCCATGTGAGGAAAGGCCAAATAAAATAAGATGGCCCAAAAAAAATTTATATAGAGAGGGGCTAAAAAAAAGAGAAAGCCCATCCAAAAAAATGAGAGAAAAGAGAGAATGGACAATGCTACTATCTTTTTTTCCACGCTTGTGATTCAAAGTAGCAACATGTTCTTCATGATAGAGAGTCTCATGTTTAGTCACTTTCATATGCTAGTGGAAAATTTTCATTATAGAACTTGGCTTGTATATTCCAACGATGGGCTTCCTCAAATGCCCTAGGTCTTCGTGAGCAAGAAAGTTGGATGCACACCCACTTAGTTTCTTTTGATGAGCTTTCATACACTTATAGCTCTAGTGCATCTGTTGCATGGCAATCCCTACTCACTCACATTGATATATATTGATGGGCATCTCCATAGCCCGTTGATACGCCTGGTCGATGCGAGACTATCTCCCTCCTTTTTGTCTTCTCCACCACCACCACTCTATTCCACCTATAGTGTTATATCCATGGCTCACGCTCATGTATTGCGTGAAAGTTGAAAGGTTTGAAAAAATTTGAGTATGAAAACAATTGTTTGGCTGAAACCGGGGTTGTGCATGATATGAATATTTTGTGTGATGAAGAGGGAGCATAGCCAGACTATATGATTTTGTAGGGATAACTTTCTTTGGCCATGTTATTTTGATAAGACATGATTGCTTTGTTAGTATGCTTGAAGTATTATTATTTCTTATGTCAATACAGACTTTTGTCTTGAATCTTTCGGATCTGAACATTGATGCCACAATAAAGAAATTACATTGAGAATTTTGTTAGTTAGCATTCCACATCAAAAATTCTGTTTTTATCATTTACCTACTTGAGGACGAGCAGGAATTAAGCTTGGGGATGCTTGATACGTCTCCAACGTATCTATAATTTTTGATTGTTACATGCTATTATATATTCTGTTTTGGGTGTTTAATGGGCTTATTTTACACTTTTATATTATTTTTGGGACTAACCTACTAACCCAAGGTCCAGTGCAAATTGATGTTTTTTGCCTATTTCAGGGTTTCGTAGAAAAGGAATATCAAACGGAGTCCAAACGGAATGAAACCTTCGGGAGAGTCATTTTTGGAACTGTATCTACCCAGAAGACTTGGAGTACATGCGAGGAAACGAAGGAGGTGGCCACGAGGGTCCAGGGCGCGCCCCTCCCCTGGGTGCGGCCCCCACCCTTGTGGGCCCCCTCTGGCTCCCCCGATGCCCTCCTTCCTCCTATATATATCCATGTACCCTGAAAACGTCGAGGCAACAGAAAAAACTCTAATTCCACCGCCGCAACCTTCTGTTCCCGTGAGATCCCATCTTGGGGCCTGTTCCGGAGCTCCGCCGGAGGGGGGGGGGGGTCTACCACG
Organism: Secale cereale; assembly: GCA_902687465.1. Classification (NCBI taxonomy): domain Eukaryota; kingdom Viridiplantae; phylum Streptophyta; class Magnoliopsida; order Poales; family Poaceae; genus Secale; species Secale cereale. The sequence continues at coordinate 28,203,527 of LR738714.1, forward strand.
GAGTGCTTCTACATCAACACAATAGCCTCACCAATGAGTTGTGACTAGTTTACCACAGACCTTCGTGTCCATAGTTATTAGCTAGATGGCTTCTTCTCTCTTTTTGGATCTCAATACAAAGTTCTCCTCGATCTTGGAGGAGATCTATTCATAATCTTTTTTGCGGTGTGTTTGTCGAGATCCGATGAATTGTGGGTTTATGATCAAGATTATCTTTGAACAATATTTGATTCTCTTCTGAAATCTTTTATGTTTGATTATAATATCCTTGCAAGTCTCTTCAAATTATTGGCTTGGTTTGGGCTACTAGATCTATAGTTCTTGCAATGGGAGAAGTGCTTGGCTTTGGGTTCAATCTTGCGGTGTCCTTTCCCAGTGGCAGAAAGGCACGTATTGTATTGTCGCCATCGAGGATAAAATGATGGGGTTTATATCATATTGCTTGAATTTATTCCTCTACATCATGTCATCTTGCTTAAAGCATTACTATGTTCTTATGAACACAATACTCTAGATGCATGCTGGATAGCGGTCGATGTGTGGAGTAATAGTAGTAGATGCAGAATCGTTTCGGTCTACTTGTCAAGGACGTGATGCCTATATATAATGAACATGCCTAGATATTATCATAACTATGCGCTTTTATATCAATTGCTCGACAGTAATTTGTTCACCCACCGTAGAATTCTGCTATCATGAGAGAAGCCACTAGTGAAACCTATGGCCCCCGGGTCTATTCTCAACATATTAATCTTCCATCTACTTTACTTTGCTTTATTTACTTTCTATTCTTATACCAAAAATATCAAAAATATTATACTATCCTATCTATCAGATCTCACTTTCGTAAGTGACTGTAAAGGGATTGACAACCTCTTATCGCGTTGGCTGCGAAGTTCTTAATTGTTGCGTGAAAGTAAAAAGGTTTGAATTTTTTTGAGTATGAAACAATTGCTTGGCTGAAACCGGGGTTTTGCATGATATGAATATTTTGTGTGATGAAGAGGGAGCATAGCCATACTATATGATTTTGTAGGGATAACTTTCTTTGGCATGTTATTTTGAGAAGACATGATTGCTTTGTTAGTATGCTTGAAGTATTATTATTTCTTATGTCAATATAGACTTTTATCTTGAATCTTTCGGATCTGAACATTCATGACATAATAAAGAAAATTTCATTGATAATTATGTTAGGTAGCATTCCACATAAAAAAATTCTGTTTTTTTAATCATTTACCTACTCGAGGACGAGCAGGAATTAAGCTTGGGGATGATTGATACGTCTCCAACGTATCTATAATTTTTTATTGTTCCATGCTATTGTATTATTCTTCTAGGATGTTTTATGGGATTTTATTATACACTTTTATATGATTTTTGGGACTAACCAATTAACCTAGAGCCCAGTGCCAGTTTCTGTTTTTTCCTTGTTTTTGAGTTTTATAGAAAAGGAATACCAAACGGACTCCAATTGACGAGCCATTTTTTTATGATTTTTTCTGGACCAAAGGAAGCCCCCAAAGTAAAAGAGTTGGGCCAGGAGAGCCACGGGCTGCCCACGAGGTTGGGGGGCGTACCCACCCCAAGTGGTGGCGCCCCCCTGTCTCGTGGACGGCCCGGAGACCCCCCTGGCGTGAGACCTACGCCAAAAATTCCTATAAATACTGAAACCTCCGGAAAATAACCTGGATCGGGAGTTCCGCCGCAGAAAGCCTGTGTTGCCACCGAAAACCAATCTAGACCCCGTTTCGGCACCTTACCGAAGGGGGAATCCCTCTCCGGTGGCCATCTTCATCATACCGGCGCTCTCCATGACAAAGAGGGAGTAGTCCACCCTCGGGGCTGAGGGTATGTACCAGTAGCTATGTGTTTGATCTCTCTCTCTCTCTCTCTCTCGTGTTCTTGAGGTGGCACGATCTTGATGTATCGCGAGCTTTGCTATTATACTTGGATCTTATGATGCTTCTCCCCCTCTACTCTCTTGTAATGGATGGAGTTTTCCCTTTGAAGTTATCATATCAAATTGAGTCTTTAAGGATTTGAGAACACTTGGTTTATGTCCAGCATGTGCTTATCTGTGGTGATAATGGGATATCACGTGATTCACTTGATGTATGTTTTGGTGATACACTTGCGGGTTCCGTGACCTTGGGAATCTATGCATAGGGGTTGGCACACGTTTTCGTCTTGACTCTTCGGTAGAAACTTTGGGGCACTCTTTGAAGTACTTTGCGTTGGTTGAATAGATGAATCTGAGATTGTGTGATGCATATCGTATAATCATGCCCACGAATACTTGAGGTGACAATGGAGTATCTAGGTGACATTAGGGTTTTGGTTGATTTGTATCTTAAGTTGTTATTCTAGTACGAACTTTATGATAGATTGAACGGAAAGAATAGCTTTATGTTATTTTACTACGGACTCTTGAATAGATACATGAGAAAGAATAACTTTGAGGTGGTTTCATACCCTACCATAGTCTCTTCGTTTGTTCTCCGCTATTAGTTACTTTGGAGTGACTCTTTGTTGCATGTTGAGGGATAGTTATATGATCTAGTTATGTTATTTTTGTTGAGAGAACTTGCACTAGTGAAAGTATGAACCCTAGGCCTTGTTTCCTATCATTGCAACACCATTTATGCTCACGTTTACCACTTGCTACCTTGCTACCTTGCTGTTTTTATATTTTCTTATTATGAAAACCTATATCTACCATCCATATTGCACTTGTATCACCATCTCTTCGCCGAACTAGTGCACCTATACAATTTACCATTGTATTGGGTGTGTTGGGGACACAAGAGACTCTTTGTTATTTGGTTGCAGGGTTGTTTGAGAGAGACCATCTTCATCCTACGCCTCCCACGGATTGATAAACCTTATGTCATCCACTTGAGGGAAATTTGCTACCATCTTACAAAACTCTGCACTTGGAGGCCCAACAACGTCTACAAGAAGAAGGTTGTGTAGTAGACATCAGTGATCGGACAAGCCGACCATGGGTTGAAGTTGGGAGCGACGGGCTCTACAGCATAAACGTCCCTTAGTGCATGCTTGCGCTCCCTCTTGGGGATATGGGTGGCGTAGATCATCTTCACCGTTTTCACATCAGGGGGAAATTGTTTTTGTCCCCTAGTATTCGGTGGGCGAGTCTCGTCTTCGTCCTCGCTTTGAGATCCTTTCCCCTTGTGTTCGGCATTTAACTTCCCGGCCTGCTTGAAGACCCAATAGTTTCTATTGATGTGGTTTGCAGGTTCGTTAGGAGTGCCATGAATCTGGCAAGGTCTCTCTAATATTTTGTACAGGTTGGTGGACCATCCCTGTTGCCTTTGAATGGCTTCTTCCGCCGACCGGATTTTGAGCCACTGAATCCAGCATTCACTGCCCTGTCATCTGTTTCTCTGTTATTGTTCTAACGCTTGTTCTTGTTGCGTCGTGGCGTACCATTACCATCCCTGGCTTCGGAAGTGCCAGGGTCGCTGGTACTGTTGCTTCTACGAGCCAACCAGTTGTCTTAGCCCGTGCAAAAGCGGGTCATCAGCGCAGTAAGAGCTGCCATGGTCTTCGGCTTCTCCGGGCCGAGGTGTCGCGCGAGCCGTTCATCTCGGACGCTCTGTTTGAATGCCGCTAAGGCTTCGGCATCCGGACAGTCAACAATTTAGTTCTTTTTAGTTAAGAATCGATTCCAAAGCTTGTGGGCGGACTCCCCGGGTTGCTGGATTATGTGACTTAAACCATCAGCATCCGGTGGACGGACGTAAGTCCCTTGAAAGTTAGCCCGAAAAGCATCCTCTAAATCTTCCCAGCTTCCAATGGAGTTCTCTGGGAGGCTGTTCAACCAGTGCCGTGCTGGCCCTTTTAGCTTTAGAGGGAGGTATTTGATGGCATGGAGGTCATCTCCCCGAGCCATGTGGATGTGGAGAATAAAGTCTTCAATCCATACAGCGGGATCCATCATTCCATCATACGGCTCGATGTTTACGGGTTTAAACATTTCTGGAAATTGATGATCCATCACCTCATCGGTAAAGCACATAGGATGCGCATCGCCCTTGTATCGTGCGACATCGCGATGTAGTTCGGACGACATCTGTGTTCGATGTTGACTCCGAACGTGATTATATCTGGCGTGCTTAGCTTGATAGCCACCATCCCGTGTGGGAGCACATCCTCTTGACCCGTAGATCGATCTGGCCTAACCGGCTTTATTGTTCTAGTCCTGACGTAAGTCGTACTTATGGCCCTGAGCCGCCGTATCCTTTCCTTTACGGTGGGGAGGTGCGGGCTGGTATACGGCATTGCTAGCCGCTTTGTCCCGTCCATGAGGTGGTCGGTCCAGTTGATCGGCCTGATCGTGCCTCGACGGAATTGGCGCAAGGGCCTCATCATCGAATTGTGGCAGCAACTTGTGCTTGTGATAGCTCTTTGTTTGGCGCTCACGGCCGTATCTTTCTTCAGCGTCTAGCACTTCATTCCATTTATCATTGAGTGTATCCTGTTCGGTTTAAGCCACCACTGCTGCTTTTTCAGGCTCCTTGCTGTGGCAATAAGCCGTTGCTGAAAGCGTTCTTGTCCGAGGGGCTCCTCTGGTATGATGAATTCATCGTCTCCCAGGCTAACATCCTCTTTGGAGACAGGTAGATAGTTACTGTCTTCGGAATCATTGTGATCGGTGAGTTGTTTGGGACTACATTGGCCATCCTCCCGCTCATCCTGCTCTAACACTGGCTCTATGGGGTCTTCGGCATCCTCTGGAGCCTCATTGTCTCCGGTCCCGGTATTACTTTCCCTTTCTTGATGCGATCGTGAGCGGCGCCATTGACGCCGACGCTTAAGAGGTTCATCGACGGGCTTATCATCCTCTGGATCTTTAGCTCCATCATCGTCCTTCTCCTCGGGTGCATCCACCATGTATACATCATAGGTAGAAGTGGTCGTCCATCGCCCGGTGATGGGCGGGTTTTAACCTAGATCAGTTTCGATGTCGTGGTCCATGACATCGAAGTCTTCGGAAGCGTAGTCTAGTACGTCGGTTAAGTCTTCAACCGTGGCTACCAAGTGGGTGGTGGGTGGGAAGCAAAATTCCCTAGTTTTAGCTGTCAGTTTGAACTAGGCATAGTCCGGAGGTGAAGCCCTCCATGAGGGCAAGGGATTGCATCAAGTCCAGCGCCTCGTTTAGGAGTGAGGGCTGGAAAGGAGTGTGAGGATCCGGAGAACTGGGGCCGGTGTTAACTACTAGGCCGAGCTCGGAGGATGCAGATCTTGAGCGTTCGGAGCCCGTATCGGGAAGCGAACCCGGATCCCTAGCCATCCGAAGAGTTCTATTTGGCTCTGGGTCCACTAGTGGCACAGTCGCTTCCAGGTCTCCTGTGAGAAACTTCTCGGGGGTGAAGAGTTTGACGGGGTTTAGCCTCCCGTCTTCGGATGAAGTGACCTGCTCCAGATCTAAGGCCGGAGTAAACATGAGTGTTGACCCTAAGACGGGATCTGACAACCGGTTTGTAGGATCCTCAACGTGTAGGCAGAGAGTGGCGGTCGAGACCGCGAATCCCTCGAAGACTAGATCTCCTCAGATATCAGCAATGTAATTCAGATTTCCAAAGCTGACCTGTTGACCAGGGTCGTAGCTGTCGATCTGCTCGAGGCGACCATCCAAGTTGGCATGTAGCATGAAGCCGCCAAACACGAAAGGCTGGACGGGGAGATAGATCTTTCTAGAGGCAGTGCCGTCGCCGATATCAAAGCGAGCCATCGATCCTTCCATAGAAAGCACATCAGAACTCTCAATGAAAGCACCAATGTCGGTGTCAAAACCGGCGGATCTCGGGTAGGGGGTCCCGGACTGTGTATCTGAGGATCGATGGTAACAGGGGGAACAAGGACACGATGTTTACCCAGGTTCATGCCCTCTTAATGGACGTAATGCCCTACTTCCTGCTTGATTGATCTTGATGAATATGGGAACTACAAGAGTTGATCTACCTCGAGATCGTAATGGCTAAACCCTAGATGTCTAGCCTATGGTAGTTGTGATTGCCTCTACGGACTAAACCCTCCGGTTTATATATACACCAGAGGGATCTAGGGTTGTACATAATCATCTTGCAGAGGAACAAAACATTACACCCAGACTCAAACTTGCCATTCTAGGCATATAGGAGTCCTAGCCGTATACGGGGGATAATCTTGTGCTTTGATCTTCATGGCCCACCAATCCGGCCCATAACGAGTAATCCGGACACCCGAGGACCCCCTAGTCCAGGAATCCCTCACCTAGTGCCAATTCCTGTTTTTGCCAATTTTATTATTTCGTAGGAAAACCATAACAAATGAAGTCCAAACACGATTATCCTTTTCAATGATTATTTCTAGACCAGAAGGACCCTAGAAGCTTCCAGGGAGACCAGACGCTACACGAGAGAGGCACAAGCTCACACGACATGCCCCAGGTGGGCGCCGCCTGAGCTTGTGCCCTCCCTCGCAACTCCATTTGACCTAATTCCAAGCCCATAAATTCCCTAAAATACATAAACTACCAGAGCGAGGCCAGAAACAATTATTCCGTTGATGCAAGCCTTTGTTCTTCTGGTGGCCTCCACAGGTACTCTACTGGAAGGGGAATTGATCACATAGGTCCTCTACACCAATCTTGCTGCACCTCCAATGATGTGTGAGTAAATCCTCACATGACCTACTGTTCCATAGCAGTATCTAGGTGGCTCTCTCTCTCTCTCACCCTCTTTGATCATCAATACAATGTTCTCTTCGGAGATCGATATGATGCAATCCTTGTATGTGGTGTGTTTGTTGGCATCCGACGAATTGTGGGTTTATGGTAAAATTATACCTTGTGTGTACCAGATGTCGCAACGTAACTGGGTGACTATAAAGGTGCTCTACATGTATCTCCGAGGGTATCTATTGAGTTGGCATGGGTCAAGACTGGGATCTGTCACTCCATATGACGGAGAGGTATCTCAGGGCCCACTCGGTAATACATCATCACAAGAAGCTTGCAAGCAATGTGACTAATGAGTTAGTCACAAGATCTTGTATTACAGAATGAGTAAAGAGACTTGCCGGTAACGAGATTGAACTAGGAATGGAGGTACCGATGATCAAATCTCGGGCAAGTAACATACTGATAGACAAAGGGAACTACATACAGGATTAACTGAATCCTTGAAATCGAGGTTTGACCAATAAGATCTTCGTAGAATATGTGGGAACTAATATGGGCATCCAGGTCCCGCTATTGGTTATTGACCGTAGAGGTGTCTCCATCATGTCTGAATAGTACACGAACACACAGGGTCTACACACTTAATGTTTGGTGACGATATAAGTATAGTTGAGTCATTATGGTGGTTACCGAAGGTTTTTCGGAGTCTTAGATGGATCCTGAACATGACGAGGAATTCTGGAATGGTCTGTAGGTGAAGATTGTTATATTGGATGAAGGGTATTGGAGTCCGGAATTGTTCCGGGGGTACCGGGTGATGAACAGCGTCACCGAAAGGGGTTT
>LR738714.1:28211760-28242002 GCA_902687465.1 Secale cereale
GTTGTTGTCTTTCACTTAATCTTTATCTTCTATAAAAATGACACATGATTACTAAAATAATATACTATTTTATATGTACAACTGTTAATTAAGTTAAGTATTTTAAGGTTCTAATTTATATAAATTATATTACTATTGTTTCAAAATAATTGGGGTTTAGGTTTATCCTAACTCAAACTTCTTCAAATTTGTAGAAAAATATACCAATATCTAGATCAACAAATTAGTTCTATTAGAATCTTTAAAAAATATTCATTCTATGTATATTTTATTTTGTTGATATCATTTTTTTTTATAAATTTGTACAAATATAACTTACTTGGAAAAGGTAAAACTCTAACTATTTTGGAACGGTGGGATTTATTGTAGTAAGTAGTGTACCTGCATCAGTTCTGCTCACCGCATGTACCCGTATTTGATCCGCCTGCGTCTCGCCCTCCCCGCACATTGACATCAGACTGTAGATCAATGGACTGTGTTGTTGTCGTGACGAGTAGCGGCGAGCGACGATGGCGAACGACCTAGCCCCAGGACATGCTGATGGCAACAGGCAAGCAGCAGCGATGGCGGCCAACGCCCTAGCAGATGTGCATGTTTTTTTTTGAGACAAAGCAGATGTGCAGGTGCAACACAAACATGTACGTCGACAGATATCAATAGATCGATCTGATCGATTAGACACTGGCCCATGTCAAAATAACAACCAGCCACAAGCACTGTACATGGGTTATTGGGTCATATGGGCTTCTCTACTTTGGCGATGTTTCAGTAAATTATTAACATATGGTCTGGGCTAATTATGCAATTAGTTGCGGCCATTAGGCATATACAGTACACTGACATGAATCGTTGAGGGGGCGAACGATTGGCAGGGGTCTGACCCTACTCGCTCCTCCCTGTCTCCGCCCGTGTCCTCTTCGTAGTGCTTAGCGAAGCCCTGCTGAGATTCCGCCACCACCACCGCCAACACGCCATCGTGCTGCCGGAGGACTCGAGCTACTACATCACCATCGCTCGCTGGATGGAGGAGGTGAAGGCATCATCAAGCCATACGTGTGTTGAATGCGGAGGTGTGGTCCGTTCGGCACTAGATCGGAGTTCGCGGGACGGATCGTGATTGGATCGCAAAGACGTTCAACTACATCAACCGCGTTTGTTAAATCTCCCGCTTAGCGTTCTACAAGGGTATGTAGATCCAATCTCTCCCATTGTAGATGGTCATCTCATAGATTGGATCTTGGGTGTTCGTAGGATTTTTTTTGTTTCCCATGCAACGTTCCCCAATAGTGGCATCATGAGCTAGGTCTATGCGTAGATGACATCATGAGTAGAGCACAAAGGAGATTGTGGGCGTTGATATCCAGATTGCTTCCTTCCCTAGCCTTATTTTGATTCAGCGGTATTGTGGGATGAAGCGGCTCAGACCAACTTTACATGTCCTTGTACATGAGACCAGTTCAATCGACAAACATGCAACTTGTTGCATAAAGATGGCTGGCGGGTGTCTGTCTCTCCCACCTTAGTTGAATCAAATTCGACAAAGGCGGTCCTTGTAGAAGGTTGAATAGAAATTTGAATATCACCGTTGTGACTTTGCGTAGGTAAGAATCGTTGTTGCTAGATACCCATATCAGCCACGTAAAACATGCAACAAGAATTAGAGGACGTCTAACTTGTTTTTGCAGGGTATGATGTTCAAAGATCGTGGATGTCGCCTAGAGGGATGGTGAATAGGCGCTTTAAAATAATTACGGTTTAGGCTTGAACAAATGTGAAATAAACCTAGTGGTTAATTTGTCAAGCACAAAATCTACAACAACTAGGCTCACCTATGTGCACCAAGAACTTATGCTAAGAAAGATAAACAACTAGATGATAGCAATATATATAGCAAGAAACAATATGGCTATCACAAAGTAAAGTGCATAAGTAAAGGGCTCGAGTAAGAGGTAACCGAGGCACGCGGAGACGACGATGTATCCCGAAGTTCACACCCTTGCGGATGCTAATCTCCGTTTGGAGCGGTGTGGAGGCACAATGCTCCCCAAGAAGCCACTAGGGCCACCATAATCTCCTCATGCCCTCGCACAATGCAAGATTCCGTGATTCCACTAAGGAGCCCTTGAGGGCGGTCACCGAACTCGTACAAATTGCTCGGGGCGATCTCCACAACCTAATTGGAGACCCCGATGCTTGCCCGGAGCTTTACACCACAATGACCGAGCTCCGAACACCACCAATGTTGGGGATATCTCCACAACTTAATTGGAGGCTCCCAATGACACCACGAAGCTTCACCACAATGGAATATGGCTCCGCGGTGACCTCAACCGTCTAGGGCGCCCAAGCACCCAAGACGAACAAGCTCAAGGGTACCAAGCACCCAAGAGTAATAAGCTTCTCAACTTGTAACTTTCACGTCTCACCATGGAGAACTCAAATCGATGCACCAAATGTAATGGCAAGGGCACACGGAGTGCCCAGGTCCTTCTCTCCCAAATCCCACCAAAGCAACTAATGCTAGGGAGGGAAATGAGAGGAAGAACAATGAAGAGAACACGAAGAACTCCAAGATCTAGACCCAAAGGTTCCCCTCACATAGAGGAGAAAGTGATTGGTGGAAATGTAGATCTAGATCTCCTCTCTCTTCCCCCCCAAAACTAGCAAGAATCCATGGAGGGATTTAGAGATAGCAAGCTCGAAGAAGGTCAACAATGGGGGAAGAACACGGGCTCAAAGGATGAGGCTCAATGGGGAAGAAGACCCCCTTTTATAGAGGGAAAAAATCCAACCGTTATCCCCATTCACAGCCCGTAGCGAGCGGTACTACCGTTGGACACGGCGGTACTTCCGCTCGGCCCAGCGGTACTTCCGCTCGGCCCAGCGGTACTATCGCTAGGACCTCACACAACACCAAAGAGAGAAGAATAAAGAGAGAGAGCCCCGGAGCAGCACTAGTAGCGGGGGTGGGGCGGTACTACCGCTTATAAGCGGTACTACCGCTCCCACTGGTGCTCCTACTGCCGCCCAACCCGACACAAGAAGCGGCCGTCTTTAATCGAGGCGGCACTAGAGCGGAACCGGAGCCGTACTACCGCATATAGCCATGGGCGGTACTATCGCTGTGGACCAGCGATACTACCGCTTGTGGCTATAAGTGGTTGATACGTCTCAAACGTATCTACTTTTCCAAACACTTTTGATATTGTTTTGACCTCATTCTTGCATGATTTGAACTAAACTAACCCGGACTGACGCTGTTTTCAGCAGAGCTGCCTGTATGGTTTTATTGTGTGCAGGAAAACGGATTTTTAGGTATCTCAGAAAAATCCACGAAAAATCACAGAAAATCCACGCACCCGAAGGAACCCGTAACCAGAAGAAGGGCCAGAGGGGGGCCAGGGGGGGCCCAGGCGCCCTGGTTGTGCGGCCCACCCCCTGGCCGCGCCGGGGGGTCGCCTGGGTGGGCCCCACCTCCCCTGGTGCCCTACTTTGACCCGTATTTTAGCTCGTGACGGAGAAATCCCAGATCAGAAGTTCTTTTCGCAGTTTTTGTCACGGAGCCGCCGCCACCCTCTGTTCTTCTTCGGGAGGGCTAATCTGGAGGCTGAATTGGCCTCCGGAGAGGGGAGATCGTCGCCATCGTCATCACCATCACCACTCCATCATCCCTCCATGACTTCTCCTTCCATGTGTGAGTAATTCCCTACTGTAGGCGAAGGGGATGGTAGGGATTGGATGAGTTAGATCATGTAATAGTTTGTCAGATCGTTGGGGGCTTGTTGCCTATCATCTACTATGGTGTTTATCATCTTTGCTTCAACTTGTTATGCTTAATGCTTGTCACTTAGGGCCCGAGTGCCATGATTTTAGATCTGAACCATATGTGTTTGCATGAATATATTTGTGTTCTTGATCCTATCTATGAGTTGTTTGCACCTATTACGGTTCGGAACCAGCGATCCCAAAAGTGACAGCTTGGGACACCCAAAGGGGACGGTCCGTAGTTTGAGGATTACATGTATCCATTGAGTTCATTGCTTTGTTCCGGTGCTCTTTGACAGGAGCACCTTAATCTCCATAAGTTCCTTTTGGCCCCGTTCGTAGCAGGATGGTAGGACAAAAGATGTTGTGCAAGTTCTTATTGCAAGCACGTACAACTACCTACGGGATACATGCCTAATGTTTGATATTTGCCTAGATGATCATTACTTTTCCGTGTGCCGTGCCCCAAGTTAGAATCATGATATATCTCATCCATGCAGCGCCCAACCATCCATCTCCCTAGCCTACAGTGTTTTAAATCCTGCTGGTTACTAGTTACTACTTTTGCCATTTACTCTTGCTATTTACTTTTGCTGTTTACTTTTACTATCACCATCATCACTATCATATCACTGTTACCACTTATCTTTTGTTGCAAGTAAGTATATTTCAGGTGCGGTTGAATTGACAACTCAACTGTCAAAGCTTATAAATACTCTTTGGCTCCCCATGTGTCGAATCAATAAATTGGGTTATTCTTACCCGCGAAGACTATCTCGATCCCTTACGGTTGAGGGTTATCAAGTACCGTTTTCTGGCGCCGTTGCCGGGGAGCATAGCAATATTTACAAGTCTACTTGAAGTATCCTACCTGCTGCACTTCATCCGCTATGGGTAAGAAAGGAGACCCCAAGGTTCTGATCTTACTATCCACTACAAGAAGAGGTACTGTTCTGAGCACTAGTGCTACACTTAATTCACCTTCTGTTATGAGTAAGTTTGCCTCACCGCCACCACATGATGCTCCTACTGAATCTGTTACTATGTCTGATACTCTTGATGATGCTTCTACTACTGTTGATGATATTAGTTCCCTTGGTTATGCTCTTGAGAAACAGATCGCTGCTGCTGCAAAAAAGTCTGGAATTGAAATTCCTGTTACTCGCTACCCTATTGGTGAAACTTATGATTATCCTGATTTGAGTAAACTCAAGGAGAGACTCCTTGATGATGATTACTATATGCTTGATGAAGATTTATGCAGGGAACTGACAGAGTTTTCTGGCTCTGACCCTGAAGTTATTAAGAAACTGTTTGAAAAACACTCTTTGAAGAACCAAACCGTTCCTGATCCTGAATTTGCTACATCTCCTATATGCATTGATGATCCTAATTATGATTTCTCTGTTGATCTTTCACTTATACCTATGGTTGAAGCTGACCCCTTTTATGGCAGAGAGAATGATGATGCTATTGCACACCTGACTAAACTCGGTGAGTTGGGTGGCCTATTTACCACAAATGAGAAGATACGATACTTTTATGTGACCAAGCTTCTTCCTTTCTCCTTGAAGGAAGGTGCTAAAGCATGGTATGATTCACTCCCATGCGGTTCCATTAAGAGTCCTCAAGACTTAGCTCACTCTTTTGTTGATAAGTACTTTCCTGCTCACATACAACATGCTGCTTTACAAAGAATTTATAACTTTAAACAGTTGCAGGATGAGTCCCTCCCTAAAGCTTGGGGGAGGTACTGCGGTTTGATTCGGTCTAGACCAGGACATGAAGTCCCTAAGAACGAATTAATTGATATATTCTATGCTGGTCTAACTGATGAATCCAGGTCCTATTTGGACAGTTGTGCTGGTTGTATTTTCAGGAAAAGGACGCCGAAAGATGCAGAAGATTTGATGGGCAGGATTGCCAAAAACCATGAAGTTTGGTCCGTCCCTGAACCACCTCCACCACCAAAGAAGAGGGGAATATTTGTTCTAAGCCCCGAAGATATGCGAGAAGCAAAGAAGTCTATTAAAGAGAAAGGTATTAAAGCTGAAGACGTGAAGAATCTACCCCCTATTGAGAAGCTGTGTGAGCCTACCACTCACCCTCCTATGGTAGAGGTACACTCTCTTTTAGATTTCAACGCAAGTGACATCCCTCATGGTAAGCCTCCTGATCAATGTTTAGATGAGTTTGATAATTTTATTATGAAACAAAATCATTTTAATGAGAGGATACAAAGTCAGTTGCATGATAATTCCCTTGCTATCAAAAGATTGCTTGATATTCTAGGTAGAACGGTTAATGATGTTCAATGTCTTGTGAAGCATTTTCATATGGTTCAAACTCAGCTTGACCAAATTTCTAATGTGCAAAAAGATTTGCTTGCTAAGAATGCCAAACAAGATGATTTGCAGGCTTTCGGGATGAAGACCCGAGGAGGAACTAGAACTCAAGATCCTCTCTATCCAGAGGGGCATCCGAGGAGAATCGAGCAAGATTCTCAAATGCAGGAAGAAGAAATTGTTGGCTCTCCAAAGAACAAGAAGAAACATAAGGAGGCCGACAATTCTAATGATCCTATTGCAGATGAAGAGCCAGCTGTTGATCCCAACAGTGTATCTATCTCCGATGCTGAGACTAAAGATGGTGCTGAACCTGAAGGTAAGGATAATGAGAAGAATGATCCGCCTGAAGTTCGATAAGAAGAAGCACCTGACAAACGTAAGAGGTACACTAAAGAAGATTTCATCGCAAGAAAACATGGGAAGGAAAGAGAACCATGGGTACAGAAACCCATGCCCTTTCCAGGTAAGTCCATCAAATATAAAGAAGAAGAGCATTACAATAAGTTTTGTGAGTGGATTAAGCCTCTTTTTCTTCAAATCCCTTTGACTGAGGCTATTAAGTTACCTCCTTATTCAAAATATATGAAAGATATTGTCACTAATAAAAGAAAAGTTCCTAATGAAGCAATATCTACTATGCTTGCTAACTACTCTTTCAGTGGCAAGGTTCCTGAGAAGCTCGGTGATCCAGGTATACCCACCATTCCTTGCTCAATAAAGAATAATTATGTCAAAACTGCTTTATGTGATCTTGGAGCAGGAGTGAGTGTTATGCCTCTCTCTCTTTACGAGAGGCTTTGTTTAGAGAAACTAATTCCTACAGATATCTCTCTTCAGATGGCTGACAAGTCAACCGCCGTTCCGATAGGTATTTGTGAGGATGTTCCAGTAGAAGTTGCTAATTGTTTGATACTTACTGATTTTGTTGTGCTTGACATGCCCGAGGATGGGAGCATGTCCATTATTCTTGGTAGACCTTTTCTTAACACCGCAGGTGCTGTTATTGATTGCAATAAAGGGAAGGTTACCTTCAATGTGAATGATAAAGAACACACGGTATATTTTCCAAAAAAGACCGACAGGAGGCATGGCCTCAACTCTATAGAAAATATCGAGACCGTGAAGATTGGAGAATGGGACTGTCCACTACATGTGCCTCACAAATACAAAACTATCATGGTGGGGACAATGTCCATCAAAGTAAAGGTTCAGTGATTACTTCGTAAGAGGTGAGACTTTTTGCTCTATATATCACCTGTTTGTTGGTAAGACTTGATCAACCTTACTAGTAAACATGTTTTATATAGATAAAAAGTTGAGCTTGTTATGTTTTCATTTGTTTTTAGTTTTTGTTCTACTTGTTGTACCAAGTATTTATGTTTTGAAGCTTCACAATACTACTCACTGCTTCAAGTTTTCAGAGAGTTTCACAGCTTTTTGAACTTCGAAAAAATTTCAACAGTGAAGTTTTCAGAAAAATTCCAGAAAAATTTAAATAAAAATTTCCACGTCGGGAGTGACCCAGAGGGACCTGGGGCCAGCCAGGGGGACCCACCAGTGGCCCAGGCGGCCAGCTGGCGCGGCCTAGCCCCTGGCCGCGCCCACAGGGCGCCTGGGGCCCACATGGCCCCCCTCCAGGTATGTCTTCTTCCTCCCTCTCTCTTTTTCTCCAAAAACGCGAGTTCTGCACTTGTTCTTGTGTTCTTGCTGTTCTTGGAGGCGATTCTTCGATCTCTCTCTACAGCCCACCATTTGAGCTGAGATTTTGAACAAATACTCCCTGGTATGTGACTCCTCCACACCTCCAATTAGATTCTGATTGGTGGCTTCATTTGTGAGTATTTAGTAGTTCTTGGTGCTGCATAGATGACCTTGCATGCATGTGTAGAAAGTTATTATCCAAGTTTTGATGCAAGTTTATGCCTTGGGCAAGTGAGTTGAGTAGTTTGCCTTAACTCACCTTGTTTTAATCCTCGTTTTTGTAAATTGCCAAAAATTTCAGAAATGAGTTTGTTAGGAAGGGCAAAAGGGTGGCTTGAGAAGAGGAGGCCCGCACACTCCGATCGAGTTACTAGAGCCGCAGCTTCACCCTCGACTGCTAGGGTGAGCTATAATGAAGATCATGTGCCCCTGGAGTTGTTGGAAGACACAAGTCCAGCACGTGCTATGACGTTTCCATGTGATGAATTCCTTGAAGCTGCGGGAATCAAGGATGAGTTTTATAATCTTTGTGCTAATGCAGGCCCGACACGGCTCGTCACGTGCCGTGTTACTCAGTATCAAAAACTCACCTCCAGTTTCATTAACAGTTTTAGATATAATCCTGATTCAGGTGCTATTGAGTTTAAAATTTACAATGATCTTATCACCATGCCTTTGGGAAAGTTTTGTGAAATAATAGGTGTGCTAAACGTTGGGAGGACGGCTAGGATGGCCACTCAGCCCTCCGAGCTGAAAACCGTCATCAACTCTCTCTGCAGCATGGGTACGAGGGATATTCATCGGTCGAAGATCTCCAGCATCTTATTTCCTCACCTCAGGTATTTTGCATATTATGTTGCTAGAGGGGTGTTAGCTCGTGACAACACGAGCAACATTTCTGCTCCGGATATTGCTATCCTGGCAGCAGCCCTCTCAGGGAGGTCTGATTATAATCTGGGTGCCTTAATTGGTCGACGCCTTGCTATGAACGGTAACAAGGGAGACTTATATGGTGGCGTTTATGCCACACTTATCTTAGAACATCTTGGAGGCACCCCATACCCTGATGATAATCCTTTTACTTATTTAAGCTTTGATCTTGCTGCTATGAAAAGGCATAAGTTTGTTACCATGGCTTCTGAGCTGGATAATCTTGTTTATATCTTGTGTTTCGGAACTGCCGCGGAACGCGAGATCCGTCTACCTGCACCTCTTTTGTTTGATTTTTCTCGCAGGAACGGATGGTCCTTTGATGTTGTCCAGTTCGATGAGTTCATGGTCTAGCATCAGTTTCATAACCCCATTGAGGGGGTTGTGCCCGACGAGGAGGAGCACGGTGAGTTACCACCTTTTCAGGAAGAAACCGCCACCGAGTTTGGTGAAGGGTCTTCCTCTGCTTGGCGTACGGACCCTTCCTCGTGGGAGACTCCGAGGAGTTCGGTGTACGCGCCAGCATCCTTCTACGACCCTTGGACTCACTACCATACCCCCGGAGCAGGAGGCTCCTCGAGGCAGTAGCTGCTACCAACTTAGGCCAAAAGCCTAAGCTTGGGGGAGTACGTGCCCCTCTCGCTTTTCCATTGTATTATCCGTTTTATTCGCTTTGATCTTTTCGAAGTTTTTGCCCGTTCTTCTTTATTTCTCTCTTTGCAAAAACAACAAAAAGATTTTCTCTTTCTTTTGCTTTCGTTCAACCTTTGAAATAATCCAAAAAGATTTCCTTTCTCTCTTTAGTTTGCTTTGTTTTCAGAGTTCAGCTCGAGTCCGTGATGGCATTTAATTATATTTCCTACGTTCGATATTGCAAGTGACGAGGCAGTAATGACGAAGATCGACTAAAGGGAAGCAACAAGAAAGACCGGTATGAACTCTTCTTGTTTCTACTTTTGTACATATGCCTGTACTTATGATCTAGAGACCAGCTTGTAGCGACATAGTGCTATGTTTACAATGCTCTTCCAGTGGTTCATGCTTTCCTTGTGGCTAATCTTGAATGGCTAGAGTATATAATGTGTTATTGAAATGATCTACATGCATTGTATTGTTCATAGTTCGGTATACTAAGGTGGTATTTCCCTTTAGAGAATTTTTGGATTGACTTGGCACATGTTTACACATGTTTAAGACTAAAAGGTCTGCTCTGCCTTGATGATCTTTGAGTTCAGAATAGTTATATCACTTTCATGCCCGATTCAATGTTGCTTTGTCGCTCTGCATGATTATGACCGTTATTGCTCTCTAGTTGGTCGCTTCCCAGTCTTTTGCTAACCTCCACCTGTACTAAGCGGACTGACTGCTTGTGCATCCAAAATCCTTAAAACCTGTTATGCCATGTGAGTCCACCATACCTTCCTATACATGGTATTTACCTGCCATTCCTAACGAAGACTTTCATGTACCATCTCGAAATTAATCAAAAGCATTTCTCTTTTTGTGCCTCTGTTTTAGCTCATGAGGAAGTAGTAGTTAATTCATGATCTTTTTAAGTTGGACAAGTTTCACCCCGGGATTGCATGTCGAATGTGCAAACCCATAATACGAGAAGGAACTGGCATAGAGTGCGCCCGGCTCATAAAGATATCACAACAAACAAACCCTCCTTCACGCTTTGTTCATGAGAAATCAGAAAACTTTGGCAGTGATAAACAAAGGAGATTAAGAGGATGTGATCGTCCTCATGCGGGAGCCGTTCCTCGAAACTTGTCCAGCTCAAGAAGTGATTGAGTTATCTGCTAGCATTCGTTGACAAAAGATGCACCTCTCAAAAAACATTTTACCTCTATTTTTAAAACCAAGAGCTCTGGTACATGTTTAGTTTTTGTTTCCGACCACGGGTTTTCAACCTTGCCAACAAAAGCCACAGTTCGAGAGTCTCCACCTTCCTTCTTCAAAGCACCAACTAGGAGAGCATAATTGTCATTCTGAGTGTAATGTGCATTGTCCCAAAGTATTACATTGTCTTCTGCATGCTTGTGATATGATTTATTATGAAATTCTTAGTTCTAGTCTCCTTTAAAACTCTGGAGGAGTTTCTGCATTTATGTTTTGCTTTACTCATGGAGGCTAGCGAGATACCACCCTAATATGCTCAAGCTATGTGCAATGTGATCTTGTCGTGATTTTCAGTAGTATATTATTTACTTTTAGGTATTTGTGATTGGTCACTTGAAAGAAGGATTGCCCCGTGCATTGTCCTCATAGTACTGTTTCAATACTTGCTAGACTCTTTTCGTAGTACATGCTTATATACATCTAATGAAGCAAAAGAGTTTGTCAAAGTTTTCTTTGTCGCGTCTAGTTCGTTGAACTGAATTGCTTGAGGACAAGCAATATGCTAAGCTTGGGGGAGTTGATACGTCTCAAACGTATCTACTTTTCCAAACACTTTTGATATTGTTTTGACCTCATTCTTGCATGATTTGAACTAAACTAACCCGGACTGACGCTGTTTTCAGCAGAGCTGCCTGTATGGTTTTATTGTGTGCAGGAAAACGGATTTTTAGGTATCTCAGAAAAATCCACGAAAAATCACAGAAAATCCACGCACCCGAAGGAACCCGGAACCAGAAGAGGGGCCAGACGGGGGCCAGGGGGCCCAGGCGCCCTGGTGGCGCGGCCCACCCCCTGGCCGCGCCGGGGGGTCGCCTGGGTGGACCCCACCTCCCCTGGTGCCCTACTTCGACCCGTATTTTAGCTCGTGACGGAGAAATCCCAGATCAGAAGTTCTTTTCGCAGTTTTCGTCACGGAGCCGCCGCCACCCTCTGTTCTTCTTCGGGAGGGCTAATCTGGAGGCTGAATTGGCCTCCGGAGAGGGGAGATCGTCGCCATCGTCATCACCATCGTCCCTCCATGACTTCTCCTTCCATGTGTGAGTAATCCCCTGCTGTAGGCGAAGGGGATGGTAGGGATTGGATGAGTTAGATCATGTAATAGTTTGTCAGATCGTTGGGGGCATGTTGCCTATCATCTACTATGGTGTTTATCATCTTTGCTTCAACTTGTTATTCTTAATGCTTGTCACTTAGGGCCTGAGTGCCATGATTTCAGATTTGAACCATATGTGTTTGCATGAATATATTTGTGTTCTTGATCCTATCTATGAGTTGTTTGCACCTATTACGGTTCGGAACCGGCGATCCCAAAAGTGACAGCTTGGGACACCAAAGGGGACGGTCCGTAGTTTGAGGATTACATGTATCCATTGAGTTCATTGCTTTGTTCCGGTGCTCTTTGACAGGAGCACCTTAATCTCCATAAGTTCCTTTTGGCCCCGTTTGTAGCGGGATGGTAGGACAAAAGATGTTGTGCAAGTTCTTATTGCAAGCACGTACAACTACCTACGGGATACATGCCTAATGTTTGATATTTGCCTAGATGATCATTACTTTTCCGTGTGTCGTGCCCCAAGTTAGAATCATGATATATCTCATCCATGCAGCGCCCAACCATCCATCTCCCTAGCCTACAGTGTTTTAAATCCTGCTGGTTACTAGTTACTACTTTTGCCATTTACTCTTGCTATTTACTTTTGCTGTTTACTTTTACTATCACCATCATCACTATCATATCACTGTTACCACTTATCTTTTGTTGCAAGTAAGTATATTTCAGGTGCGGTTGAATTGACAACTCAACTGTCAAAGCTTATTAATACTCTTTGGCTCCCCGTGTGTCGAATCAATAAATTGGGTTATTCTTACCCGTGAAGACTATCTCGATCCCTTACGGTTGAGGGTTATCAGTGGTACTACTACTTTGGCACGCTGTACTACCGCAGGAGCAACAAGAAAGCCCAGAACTGCCATAAGTTCTGCAAATGAGCTCCGAATTGAGCAAATTCAAGCTTGTTTGAAATATGAAGACGAGTAGCATCAAAACAACGACATGTTATAGTAAGAAGAGGCATGGGAGGTATACCTAAGGTATAGATGAGGAACCCTCCATCAGAGAAGAACCGACATAACCTCCAACATCGAAAACACCATAGAAGATGCATGAGTGAACTCCGTTTTTGATGAACTCGAGCTTGTCATGAAGATGACCATAAGCTCCAAATCTCCCAAGGAGAAAAACCAAACACGAACTAAGAAAGATGATGCAAGCATGCAATGGTTTGAGCTCTCTACGAACGATACGATCAAGCTGCTCGTCGAGAGCCCCCCTTGATAGTACGACAATCGATTCTATAACCCGGTCTCCCACAACTACCACGAGACCGGTAAAATAGAAAACCTATCAAGGGCAAACCTTTGCCTTGCACATAGTGTAACACCCCATATGTAATACTTCCTTTTGGCAATATAAATAATTTCCATTTGGTCCTTATCCTTTTCCTTGGGGGTTCTTTTCAATTATGCCTTGTCATTGCATTGTCATGTTTCTTTCTTTTTGCATTCATGCATTGCTTCATCATCATCATTGTATCATGGTCACCATATGGCATTTCATATTTCCATTGTGCTTTCTCATCCTAGTTAGACCTAATGAGTTTGTCTAGCTCATGCTTTGGTGGTTTGATGCAAGACCATGCCCAATCCTTAAACCCTTCCGACTTGCACCACTTCCCCTCCTTTCTTTCCCTTTTCTTTAAATTTTGCAAGTGGCTTAACCTCTTCTTTAAATGTTCATCTCCTCCCTAATTCTTTGGCACCTTGTCCTAAGCCACTATGCAAAATCTCACTCTGTTTGGAAATGTTTTGGTCAGGTTCAAAAAATGACAGAAGTTTGAACCATATTCAAACTTGTCTTATTTTTCTACCTCTAAAATGTCCAACTCATTTTTATAAAATAAGGCATAATTCCAGGAGCTAGGGAACATTTTTATTTCCTCCTAATTCCTTTTCTTTTGACCTGGGATTTTTCTTTTATTTTCTGCCTGAAGAAAATGGAAAAAGAAGCAACAGCAGCGCAACAGCAGTGCAACGCTACAGCAGCCCAGCACAGGAAGCACCAACTTGGGCCTCGGCTTCCCTCTCGGCCCAACAGCACGCCAGCCCAGTCCCCACGTGCGTCCCTCTCTCTTTTCTCACCGCAGGACCCTCTTACCCACGCGCCCGTACGCCCACGTGGACACCCTGGTTCCACTCGTCAGCGTCGGTGAACAACACACCCCGCACCCACCTTTTTGTCCAGCTCTCGCCGCGCGCGCACATGGCCACAACAGCGACGACGCCGTGCTCCACAAGCCGTCCAGGCCCCCTACAAAGCTAACCACCGTGTCCAACAACCCTCTAGGGTTCCCCTCTTCCTCCTCTTGCCGCCAGGTGAGCTCTAGGCCACCAGATCCGCCGCGCCATCAGCATCCCAAACGCATCTGAGAGCAAGGTCTCGTCGCCGGCGTGCTCCCCGTCCTCCTCTGCCTCGCCAACCTTGCCACGCTTCTTCCTCGACGTCGTCTACGTCCACGACGTCCACTACACGGAAACGAACTCCTCTCGTGCGACGTCTTCTTCCTCGTCTTCGACTCCGGCCGCCACGGGTGTTCGATCGCCCTCGCCATCGACTCCGTCCTCCTCCCGGCAGTCCGAGCACACCACCGTGTTCGTGCTGAGCCTCTGGTCCTCCCCGTGAAGTTTTCCCCCTCGATCTCTCGCTCTAGCTGTTAGTTCATCGTGCGCCCGAACCTTTTGCTGTCGGACCTCGTCACCGACGAGTGCTCCGACCCCCTTAGTGCCGATGCTCGCGTCCATCATCTCTGATGTGCTGTGTAGATCATGCTAGATGCTTCTGCTGCTCCATTAGGGCATGTTTAGGCCTCGCCGCAGTTCGTCACTGCCGCTGCTGTTCGAGCTCGCCGACATTGCTGTAGTGCGTGCTAGGTGCAGCC
This sequence comes from Secale cereale, assembly GCA_902687465.1. Lineage (NCBI taxonomy): Eukaryota > Viridiplantae > Streptophyta > Magnoliopsida > Poales > Poaceae > Secale > Secale cereale. The sequence goes on from LR738714.1 coordinate 28,226,402, forward strand.
AGCGCTCATCGCGTGTGCGGTTTTCCTCCAGGAACGCATCGCATGCCTCCGCCGTCCGATTTGGTCGCCGGAGCAGCTTCGATGAGCTCTCCGACCGACCGTGGTTCTCCCTCTGTTATGCTTCATCAGTTTAAGTCAAGCAGTGTCGATCCTCTACTCTATCAGATACACGCACCTAGCCCAGTGGCTAGAGCCTCTCGCTTGTAGCTCGCAGACCTGGGTTCGAATCCCCGCAAGCCAGTGGAATTCGTCCCCTTTTTGCATTATTCTGTCTCGCTGACAGAGAGGCCCCACCTGGCAGCCTCTGTGCGCTTCACACCCACTTCCGCACCCACACTGCCACATCAGCTCCCCCTGGACCCACTAGTCAGTGGCTGAGGCTAGTCCAGGCTGGGTCCGTTTAGTATTCTTTTCTTTTCTGTTTTTGATTTAAATCTCAGTTTTGCATTTTCTTTTGCATATTCCATACATTTTCAAATATGCATCTGTTCAAAATGCTTTATATATGAAAACTGCTTAGCTTTTAGCGTAGATTATTTATATGCAGTTTGTTGCCAGGTTAAAAACATTTAAATTGCAGTTTGAATTATTTTTGTGTTTAAAAATGTTCAAACTTGTTTAAATCATAACTAAATATCCATAGCTCCAAATTTGACAAACTTTATATGTATTTGGGGTGGAAAATGTGTAGATTAAGATGGTGTTGTTACTTTGCATGTTCAACAACTTTAAAATATGGTTGCATCAAATCTGTCCTATATTTGTTTATATGCACATGGGAGTTTCTGGAGTTGTTGTTTGTTCTTTCCGGCCCATTTAAAATGCTTGCATGATGTTGTTGTTCCTAGTTACTCCCCTTGCCATGCTAAATAACTTCTAAAACTTGTTGGGTGCTTGGATAGTTCATCTACATATCCACTTTTGTGACTATGTTTGTTCTTGCACTCTTTGCATGTTGTGTCCCCTACATGTTTTGTGTTCTTGCATTTTGTCATGTCACATGTGCACTCATCATGTTCCATGTAGATGCATCATATCCTGCCCATGCTCATATGCATCATATCTTGCATCATGTGTTTGAGCATTGCATGGTGATTGATTGTCGTTCCGGTGTTTGCATTGTTGTGTTGGTTAGAGCCCGGTGACGCTTCGGAGTTCGAGGTTCCTGTCGAGACTGAGTTTGAGGAGCAAGCTTACGATCCCTCCGTGAACTTAACAGGCAAGATGACCATTCCCCGATATCAGCTCTATCTTTTCCTATGCTAGTTGTCTCGCTCTTTAGATATGCCTCGATGCCTATTCATGTTTGTCAGCCTCCTATTGTTGCCATGAAACACTCTAACCGCCTTCCTAGCAAACCGTTGATTGGCTAAGTACGCTTTTTCTCAGCCCTTCTTATAGCATTGTTAGTTGCAGGTGAAGTTTCGAAGATTGCTCCATGTTCGGACTTGTTTGTTGGGATAACACAATATATATCTTAATTAAATTAATGCACATATATATTGGTAATGGGTGGAAGGCTTGGCCTTATGCTTGGTGTTTTGTTCCACTCATGCCACCTTAGGACCCGATAAACCAGTGTTATTTTCCTTGATTTTGAGTTCCTAACACGGTTGGGGTTTATGGGCCCCCCTTGGTAATGCGCACTGCTTAAAGCTTTTCCAGCAAGGCCCAACATTGGTACTACATTTGCCTAACAACTAAAATTTGCATAGGGACTAGCTACCCCGAGGACTTAATTAACAACCCCGGGCCAGTGCTCCTCTTGAGTGTTGGTCCAAACTAGAGCCACTTATGGTGCCACCCAGTTTCTGGGGTCTTTGGTTGCCGTATGTACTGCTCATCCGGTCGTGGCCTGAGATGAGATACACGCGGCTACTATCAGGGTGTCGGCACACCAGGAGGTCTTGCTGGATTAGTACCTTTGTCGAAATATCTTGAGCACGGGATTCCGAGAATACTCTGGTCTTCCCACTTTAGACTTGCGACTCCGCAGATCGTGAGGTTGTGATGGGCTAAGTTGGGACACCCTCGCGGGGTTTGGACTTTCGAAAGCCGTGCCCGCGGTTATGTGGCAGATGGGAATTTGTTAATATCCAGTCGTAGATAACTTGACATCATATCCGTAAGAATACACTACCTGTGTGAGTAACTGTGATGGTGTCTTTCCGAAGGGCTTCGGGAAATGAACACGGTGGGGTTATGCTTGAACATGAGTAGCTAGGATCACTTCTTGATCAACTTGGTGATCATTGGCACATATTCTCATCTCGCTCTAAACTCGTAAGCTAGTTGCTTAGTGCTTGCTGCAAACATTTTATTACCCTTCCACACCTAAGGCTTTGTTAGTTTTGTTACCGGGAATGGGATTGCTAATTCCTTGTGGCTCATAGATTACAACACACACCAGATGCAGGTACCGCTGAGAACGACGCATGAGATGGATCGGAACTTCACTGGGAGTTCGATGAGGAGCGTGGTCATTACTATGTATCGTATCCCGACGATCAGTAGTGGTTCCTACTAGGAGTGATCCGGGCGTGTGTTTGTGGTATCTTTTCTCATTTGGATTCGTCCGTAGTCGGACCCTGTGTTATTTGGATGAATGTATGTTATTGTATTCGTTGTGTGATGTGGCGAGTGTAAGCCAACTATTTTACTCTTTCATCCCTGAACTTTTACATTAGTTGTGCAAAGATACCACGCTTGCGATCATTCCAGAATGCGCTTATGTCTCTAAGTCGTGCCTCGACACGTGGGAGATATAGTCGCATCCTGAGAATTACAAGTTGATAATCAGAGCCTTCTCCGACCTAGGAGCCCCCTGATTGATCGAATCGCTGACGGTTGAGTCTAGGCACACACACAAAAATGTTTTGAGTCCTATATATATATCGGAGAGTAGGATTTATTTTTACTCCTCATCCAGTTCATCGCTCTGGTGAGGACTCCTGACGTTGTTCTATCTTCACTATTCTCAAAATTTCACCAATTTTTTTAGGATCACGCGGGTATTGTTTGGATTGTTTCGATATCTTTGTGACGAGAACATTGTTCTTGGTGCCTCCTGTCATTTAGGGGTTGTGGCAGTGTCCCGGGGAGTTGAGCTCCGAGGTGTTGTCGTCACAAATATATCATTGCGGTTCTAGAATACCAGAGACGGCCGACATCGAAAACTCTTCTATGCATGGCTAGTGGTTAGATAACCCCGACGTCACCGAGTACTAGGGAGAGAGTTTGGGAGTATTGCCACAACTAGTATAGCAAATGCGTTTCGAAGGTCCGAGGTAAACAGTTTCCGAAGATGACTGGTTATGTGTTGACGGATGGATACAACTGGATGTAGGTTTAGAGTTGAGTGCGTGGTGCTTCCCCTGTATCCCCAACACCAGATTGCATAATCGGAAAGCTTCGGGAATTAATAGGTGGGTTTCAAGTAGCTCATAGGTAATCTTTCAATGGGTGCATGTTATGAGGTTTGGGGTTCAACATCTAGTGAAGAGGTTTCAGGGGCGCTGTCCCAATTGGGAGTTGCATCTTAAAGGATCCTTGGCTATGCTGATCCTGGGATTGCAAGGCCCTTTGTAACACGTGCCATGGGGCATTCAACATGAACATGTGGGACGAAACCTCTATTATGTATTTGTTCCATCTGTACCTTGTTGTTTCTATTCTATCATTTTGTTCTCCCAAGTGGCTTCTCGATAAGTTGTTGTACCATTAAGCTATGGAATTCATTCGTTCAATTTTGTTCAAATGTTCATTGTGAAGACTATATGTTGCAAATATCTAGCTGTTGATTCAGCTTTTATGTTATTGCATCAATGCCTAACGGTTGTCATCATCTTCAAGATGGCACCTAAGAAAGTTCCCAACCAGAACCAAGAGGGTGAAGATGAGCGTCCTCCTTCCCCTCCTCCCCCGTCTGAGGCATGGAGAGCGATTATGCAGGAAACCAATCAAAACACCCAGATACTCATGCAAATGATGCAGAATTTTTAAGCCAATCAAGAAAATCAAGGCAATCAAGGGTACCAAGGCCAAGGAAATCTGTTCAATCAACCTCACTTTGCGACTCTGGACCAATTCCTGGCAAATCAGCCCAAGTCTTTCAGTTACTATGTGGACCCACTAGATGCTGAAGATTGGATCACAGACATCAAGAAGCATTTCAAGTGCAGTAACATCAGACCTGAGGATTATGTCAAGTTTGCCACTTTCCAACTCAAAGATCAAGTTGCAGATTGGTGGCAACAGTACAAAGACTCCAGAGGTGGTCGTGAGATCTCGTGGACTGATTTCCGCAGAGATTTCCGTTCTCATCACATTCCAACAAGTGTCATTGAAGGCATGCGTGAGAGATTCCGCAACCTGAAGCAAGGCACCATGTCTGTCTATCAATACAATGTCATTTTCCAGAATCTTGCCCGTCATGCAAAGCAAGACATCCCCGATGCCAAGAGCAAAATCTACCAATTCAGAGGTGGTTTGAAAGATGAACTCCAACTTGCACTCACTTTGTTCGACCCAGATGGTTTTGACCAATTCTACAACATGGCTCTCAAGCAAGAGGCAGCTCAACTCAAGTGTGAAGCTTCCAAAAAGAGGATAAGAGATGTTGTTCACTCCTCGTCTTCCTCTCAAGTGGTCACCAAGCAGCAGAAGTTCTGGCTACCGCCTCCTCCAGTGCTCCGTCCTCCAAGCAACAACAAGCACTCAGGTGGCCGTGGATTCTCCCACCCACCCAACCCAAGCAACCAGTCCAAGTCTCAGTTCCAAGCTCCAAGACCAAGCGGTCCTTATCATCGACCACTCTCAGAGGTTACATGCAACAAGTGTGGTCAGAAGGGTCACTATGCAAACAAGTGTCCCAACCAAAGGCGCCTTCCGCCTCCTCCACCTATCAGCAATGCTATTGTCAAGCACAATCCCAAGTCAGCAAGAGTGAACCCGATGAATGCAGCTCAAGCAGAGAATTCTTCCAATGTGATAATTGGTAATCTTTCGGTTAACTCAACTCCTACAAAAGTCTTGTTTGATTAGGGTGCATCGCTTTCTTTCATTTCAAGACCATTTGTTGCTAAGCATGAATTTTTTACTCAAGTGTTGCCAAAACCATTGAATATTATTTCTCCCGGATTGCAAATGTCCTCTCGAGTGCATGTTCCGGATATATCTATTCATATGGGTGATTACTGTTTTTTGGTTTCCCCGGTTGTTCTCGGTAACTCGGACATTGATCTTATTCTTGGGATGGATTGGCTCTCTGAGCATGATGCAAATATGGATTTTGCAAACAAGGAGGTCAAGCTAACTCATCCTTCCGAAGAAGTGATTATCTTCGCAGCTCGAGATAACACAATCAGGCTATTCTCTCTCAATGAAAAGGGCGAGATTAATGCCATTTCTAAGATTCCGGTGGTTTGTGAATATGAGGATGTATTCCCTGAAGAGCTTACAGGCATGCCTCCCAACCGTCCAGTTGAATTCTTCATTGAACTTGAACCTAGTACCGAGCCAGCCTGTCAGCGTCCGTACAAGCTTTCTCCTGATGAGTTGAAGGAGCTGAAGAAACAACTCGATGAGCAAGAACGCATGGGTCTGATCAGACCAAGTACTTCTCCTTGGGGCTGTGGTGTTCTTTTTGTCAATAAGAAGGATGGTATGGAACGATTGTGCGTTGATTACCGGCCATTGAACAAGAAGACAATTAAGAATAAGTACCCGCTCCCCAACATCAATGAATTGTTCGAGCAGCTCAAAGGAGCCAAAGTTTTCTCGAAGCTTGATCTCCGGATGGGCTACCATCAAATTCGTATCCGTGAAGAGGATATTCCCAAGACCGCGTTCAGAATGAGTTATGGCTCCTATGAATGCACGGTCATATGTTTCGGGCTTGCAAATGCTCCACCCACTTTCTCTCGGATGATGCACTTCATATTCAACCCTTACAACAATGAATTCGTGCTCGTCTACCTCGATGATATCTTGGTATTCTCCAAGAATGAAGAAGACCATGCCAAGCACATCCGTTTGGTCCTTGACAGGCTCCGTGAGCACCGTTTCTATGCGAAGTTCTCCAAATGTGAATTCTGGTTTGGTAAAGTCCTCTATCTTGGCCATGTTATCTCTGTCGAGGGCATTTCTGTTAACCCCGAGAAGGTTGAAGCTATTGTCAACTGGGAACCTCCTCAGAATGTCAGACAACTCCGAAGTTTCCTCGGCTCGCAAGCTATTGCAAAAGGTTCGTTGAGAACTTCTCCAAGATTGCCAAGCCTCTTTCCAACCTGTTGCAGAAGAATGTCAAGTACTCGTGGACTCCTGATTGCGATGTGGCATTCAAGACCCTCAAAGAGAAGCTCATTTCTACTCCGGTTCTTACGGCTCCGGATGAGTCCAAGCCTTATGAAGTCTTTTGTGATGCTTCATTGCAAGGTCTCGGTGGTGTTCTCATGCAAGACAAGAAGATCGTTGCATACACTGCGCATCAGTTTAAACCAAATGAGAAGAATTACCCCACACATGATCTTGAGCTAGCAGCAGTTGTTCATGCCTTGATCACGTGGAGACACCTTCTGTTGGGCAGAAAAGTGGACATCTTCACCAATCACAAGAGCCTGAAGTACATCTTCACCCAGTCAAACCTTAACCTCCACCAGACTCGTTGGGTTGAAATGATTCAAGAGTACGATCCAAGCATTGAGTATACTCCTGGCAAGGCCAATGTCATTGCAGATGCCTTGAGCAGAAAGGCTTATTGCAACAGTCTCCTCCTCAAACTGTTCCAACCTAAACTTTGTGAATCTTTCAGGAAGCTCAACCTCCAAGTTGTTCCGCAAGGATTTCTTGCCAACCTTCAAGTTGCTCCTACCTTGGAATATCAAATCCATGAGGCCCAACTCAGTGATGCTATGGTGCAGAAGGTGAAACATAGTATTGCTAAGGGTACTCCCAAGTACAAGTGCTATCGCATTCATGACAGAGACACTTTGTTCTTTGAGGACAGAATTGTGGTTCCCAAAGATGATCTCAGAAAGCTCATAATGAATGAAGCACATGACTCATTCCTCTCGATACATCCAGGAAGCTCCAAGATGTACCATGACCTCAAGCAATCCTATTGGTGGACTCGCATGAAAAGAGTAATTGCTCAATTCGTGAACGAGTGTGATGTTTGTAGAAGAGTGAAGGGAGAGCATCAACGTCGAGCCGGACTCCTTCAACCTCTACCTATTCCCGAGTGGAAATTTTTGATCACATTGAGATGGATTTCGTCACCGGCTTCCCCAAGTCCAAGCGAGGAAATGATGCTATCTTTGTGGTGATTGACAAGCTCACTAAAGTGGCTCATTTTCTTCCAGTCAAAGAATCCATCAACGCAGCTCAACTGGCAGAGCTGTACACCTCCAAAATTTTCTCTTTGCATGGCATCCCTCAAGTAATCTCCTCAGATCATGGAAGCTTGTTCACTTCCAAGTTCTGGGATTCCTTTCAGTCAGCTATGGGTACTAAGATTTGCTTCAGCGTAGCTTTTCACCCTCAGACTAGTGGTCAAGTCGAAAGAGTGAATCAAATTCTTGAAGATATGCTCAGAGCTTGTGTAATCTCCTTCGGTATGAAATGGTAAGATTGCCTTCCATTTGCCGAATTCTCCTACAACAACAGCTTCCAAGCAAGTGCAGACAAAGCTCCGTTTGAAATTCTCTACGGCAGAAAGTGTCATACCCCTCTCAACTGGTGCGAGACTAGTGAACGTCAACTCCTTGGAAATGATTTGATCTCAGAGGCCGAATAAATGTGCAAAGTCATATGTGAGAATCTCAAGGCCACGCAATTGCACCAAAACAGCTACTATGATGGCAAGCATTGTGACTTGGCTTTCGACATTGGTGATCATGTCTATCTCCGTGTTTCTCCCATGAAGGGCACTCAGAGGTTCGGTATCAAGGGCAAGCTTGCTCCAAGATACGTGGACCCTTTCAAGATACTTGGCAAACAAGGCGATCTAGCCAACCAACTCGAGCTTCCCTCCAACTTTGCAAATGTGCACGATGTGTTTCACGTGTCACAACTTCGAAAGTGCTTCAAGACGCCTGAACGCACCATTCCTTTCGAAGAGATTGATCTTCAGCAAGACTTGTCTTATCGTGAGCACCCCGTTGCTATCCTTGAAGAAACCGAGCACATGACCCGCAACAAGTCCGTCAAATTCTTGAAAGTAAAGTGGTCACACCATATCGACCGACAAGCTACATGGGAACGAGAAGATCATCTCTGTTCTGAGTATCCCGCTTTCTTTCAGTCCTAGATCTCGGGACGAGATCTTTTCGTAGTGGAGGAGAGTTTGTAACACCCCATATGTAATAATTCCTTTTGGCAATATATATAATTTCCATTTGGTCCTTATCCTTTACCTTGGGGGTTCTTTTCAATTATGCCTTGTCATTGCATTGTCATGTTTCTTTCTTTTTGCATTCATGCATTGCTTCATCATCGTCATTGTATCATGGTCATCATATGGCATTTCATATTTCCATTGTGCTTTCTCATCCTTGTTAGACCTAATGAGTTTGTATAGCTCATGCTTTGGTGGTTTGATGCAAAGCCATGCCCAATCCTTAAACCCTTCCAACTTGCACCACTTCCCCTCCGTTCTTTCCCCTTTCTGTAAATTTTGCAAGTGGCTTAACCACTTCTTTAAATGTTCATCTCCTCCCTAATTCTTTGGCACCTTGTCCTAAGGCACTGTGCAAAACCTCACCCTATTTGGAAATGTTTTGCTCAGGTTCAAAAAATGACAGAAGTTTGAACCATATTCAAACTTGTTTTATTTTTCTACCTCTAAAAATGTCCAACTCATTTTTATAAAATAGGGCATAATTCCAGGAGCTAGGGAATATTTTTCCTAATTCCTTTTCTTTTGACATGGGCTTTTTCTTTTGTTTTCTACCTGAAGAAAATGGAAGAAGAAGCAACAACAGCGCAGCAGCAGCCCAGCGCAACAAGCACCAACTTGGGCCTCAGCTTCCCTCTCGGCCCAGCAGCATGACAGCCCAGTCCCCACGCGCGTCCCTCTCTCTTTTCTCACCGCAGGACCCTCTTACCCACGCGCCCGTACGCCCACGTGGACACCCTGGTCCCACTCGTCAGCGTCGGTGAACAGCACACCCCGCACCCACCTTTTTGTCCAGCTCTTGCCGTGCATGCACATGGCCACGACAGCGACGACGCCGTGCTCCACCACCCGTCCTGGCCCCCTACAAAGATAAACACTCTGTCCACCAACCCTCTAGGGTCCCCTCTTCCTCCTCCTGCCGCCAGGTGAGCTCTAGGCCACTAGATCCGCCACGCAATCGCCGTCCCGAACGCATCTGAGAGCGAAATCTCGTCACCGGCGTGCTCCCCGTCCTCCTCTGCCTCGCTAACCTTGCCAGGCTTCTTCCTCGATGTCGTCTACGTCCACGACGTCCACTACACGGAAACGAGCTCCTCTCCTGCGACGTCTTCTTCCTCATCTTCGACTCCGGCCGCCACGGGTGTTCGATCGCCCTCGCCGTCGACTCTGTCCTCCTCCCGGCAGTCCGAGAACACCATCGTGTTCGTGATGAGCCTCTGGTCCTCCTCGTGCCATTTTCCCCCTCGATCTCTCGCTCTAGCTGTTAGTTCACCGTGCGCCCGAACCTGTCGCCGTCGGACCTCGTCGCCGACGAGTGCTCCGACCCCCTTAGCTTCATTGCTCACGTCCATCATCTCTGCCGTACTATGTAGATCATGCTAGATGCTTCCGCCGCTCCGTTAGGGCATGTTTAGGCCTCGCCACAGTTCGTCGCCGCCGCTTCTGTTCGAGCTCGCCGGCGTCGCTGTAGTGCGTGCTAGGTGCAGCCAACGCTCATTGCGTGTGCGGTTTTCCTCCAGGAACGCATCGCACGCCTCCGCCGTCCGATTTGGTCGTCGAAGCAGCTTCGACGACCTCTCCGACCGCCGGTGGTTCTCCCTCTATTCTGCTTCATCAGTTTAAGTCAAGCAGTGTCGATCCTCTACTCTGTCTGGTACACGCACCTAGCCCAGTGGCTAGAGCCTCTCGCTTGTAGCTCGCAGACCTGGGTTCGAATCGCCGCAGGCCAGTGGAATTCGTCCCCTTTTTGCATTATTCTGTCTCGCTGGCAGAGGGGCCCCACCTGGCAGCCTCTGTGCGCTTCGCACCCACTCCCGCACCCACACTGCCGCATCAGCTCCCCCTGGACCCACTAGTCAGTGGCTGAGGCTAGTCCAGGCTGGGTCCGTTTAGTATTCTTTTCTTTTCTGTTTTTGATTCAAATTTCAGTTTTGCATTTTCTTTTGCATATTCCATATCTTTTCAAATATGCATGTGTTCAAAATGCTTTATATATGAAAACTGCTTAGCTTTTAGCGTAGATTATTTATATGCAGTTTGTTTCCATGTCAAAAACATTTAAATTGCAGTTTGAATTATTTTTGTGTTTAAAAATGTTCAAACTTGTTTAAATCATAACTAAATATCCATAGCTCCAAATTTGACAAACTTTATATGTATTTGGGGTGGAAAAATGTGTAGATTAAGATGGTGCTGTTACTTTGCATGTTTAACAACTTAAAAATATGGCTGGTCAAATCTGTCCTATATTTGTTTATATGCACATGGGAGTTTCCGGAGTTGTTGTTTGTTCTTTCTGGCCCATTTAAAATGCTTGCATGATGTTGTTGTTCCTAGTTGCACCCCTTGCCATGCTAAACAACTATTAAAACTTGTTGGGTGCTTGGATAGTTCATCTACATATCCACTTTTGTGACTATGTTTGTTCTTGCACTCTTTGCATGTTGTGTCCCCTACATGTTTTGTGTTCTTGCATTTTGTCATGTCACATGTGCACTCATCATGTTCCATGTAGATGCATCATATCCTGCCCATTCCCATATGCATCATATCTTGCATCATGTGTTTGAGCATTGCATGGTGATTGATTGTCGTTCCGGTGTTTGTATTGTTGTGTTGGTTAGAGCCGGGTGACGATTCGGAGTTCGAGGTTCCTGTCGAGACTGAGTTTGAGGAGCAAGGTTACGATCCCTCTGTGAACTTAACATGCAAGATGACCATTCCTCGATATCACCTCTCTCTTTGCCTATGCTAGTTGTCTTGCTCTTTAGATATTCCTCGATGCCTGTTCCTGTTTGTCAACCTCCTATTGTTGCCATGAAACACTCTAACCGCCTTCCTAGCAAACCGTTGATTGGCTAAGTACGCTTTTGCTCAGCCCTTCTTATAGCATCGTTAGTTGCAGGTGAAGTTTCGAAGATTGCTCCACGTTCGGACTTGTTTGTTGGGATAACACAATATATATCTTAATTAAATTAATGCACATATATATTGGTAATGGGTGGAAGGCTTGGCCTTCTACTTGGTGTTTTGTTGCACTCATGCCACATGAGGACCCGATAAACCGGTGTTATGTTCGTTGATTTTGCGTTCCTAACACGGTTGGGGTTTATGGGCCCCCCTTGATAATTCACACTGCTTAAAGCTTTTGCAGCAAGGCCCAACATTGATACTCCATTTGCCTAGCAACTAAAATTTGCATCACATTAAAGGTTTTAAGCCATAGGCCAAAGTGTGGAGGGATGCGGAGGAAAGCTTCACACACCACTATGAAAGCGGAGATGTGAAGGATTGAGTTCGGGGCTAGATCATGGAAATCTAGCCCGTAGAAGAACAGCAAACCCCGAACAAAGGGGTGGAGCGGAAACCCTAGCCCCCTAACAAAGTGTGAAGTGAACACTACTCTCTCACCCGCCTTTGGGATGGGAATCACCTAGCCGTTGGCGGGGACTCGGTGCGCGATGTCGGCAGTGAGATAGAGAGCGCTCCGAAGATCCTCCACGGTTTTTTCAGTGACCGTGGAGGCCTCCCACTTGCCCCTGGCACCGGATCCAGCCATTGCTGGGGAAGGAGGCAGTGGTTGAGGAGCGCAGAGCGGTGGGCGCAGGAGATGAGGAAGCTGGGGCTAGGGAGATTGGAGAGCTCGAGCTTGAGGAAAGCATGGGGCTGATGAAAGGGGTTGGTATCCTTTTATAAAGCTGTGAATACAGAACGTCCCCCCACTTTAGCCATAAACCTCGCCCGTTCCCAAAGCGGTTGTTTGTAATTCGCGGTGTGGATGCTCACGTCATATTGATAAGGATCCCACAATAATCGGCCACGATCTCTATTCTGATAGGACGTGTCAATGATGATATAGCTCAAAACGCGAAACTAGGACCAAATAAAACGGTTCGATATGTTAGTGGGATGGACGCGACGCTTCACTAAAAGTTGTCAGTAAAGACACGTTATTCATTTTCTTTTAAGAGCCTTCCCTTCGAGGCTAAGGGTAGTACTAACTTTGCAGAGCCGATAACAATACACCTTTTTGCGGAAGATATATTCAGAAGAAAGAACCCGCCTTGCAATTCCGATGACAATATGGAAGCCGAACTCATTGCCATCGAAGACAGGTTCAGGGGCTACTGAGGGAGTCCTGGATCGAGGGTGTTTCATGTGGCCGAATAGCTCGTGGTGGGCCGGACTGGTGGGCCGTTAAGATCATTATTGAAGATCGTCTCTCGTATCCGGATAGGACTCCTATACTCGTATAATGGCAGGTTTTAGGTTCGGGTGTAATCTTTCCTTCCTCTGCAAGATGGTTATGTACAAATCCTAAGCCCCTCCGGTGCATATATAAAGTGGAGGGTTTAGTCCGTAGAGGCTAATGGAGAATCACAAATCCTCATAGGCTAGACTTTAGGGTTTAGTCAATATGATCTCGAGGTAGATCAACTCTTGTAATCATATTCATCCATATTAATATAGCATGAAATACGGTATTACCTAGATCGAGAGGGCCTGAACCTGGGTAAACATAGTGTCCCTAGCCTCCTGTTACCATCAATCCTCAGACGCATAGTTCGGGACCCCCTACCCAAGATCTGCCGATTTTGACACCGACAGAAGAGTATATGAGTTATGAGTTTGGAAATCACTTATGACAATGTGGAATTGTTTCACAGTTAACGCCACCTGGAACACCACAGTGTAATGGTGTGTCCGAACGTCGTAATCGTATCTTATTGGATGTGGTGCGTTCTATGATGTCTCTTGCCGATCTGCTACTATCGTTTTGGGGTTATGCGTTAGAGACAACTACATTCACTTTAAATAGGGCACCATCTAAGTCCGTAGATATGACACCGTATGAACTATGGTTTGGCAAGAAACCTAAGTTGTCATTTCTTAAGGTTTGGGGTTGTGATGCTTATGTCAAAACGCTTCAGTCAGAAAAGCTCGAACCCAAAGTGGACAAATGCGTCTTCATATGATACCCAAAGGAAATGGTTGGGCATACCTTCTATCTCAGATCCGAGGGCAAAATGTTTGTCTCCAAGAATGGGTCCTTTCTCGAGAAAGAGTTTCTCTTAAAAGAATTGAGTGGGAGGAAGATAGAACTTGATGATGTTGTTGAACCTTTACTTCAACCAGAGAGTAGCGCAGCACAGAAAGATATTTCTGTGGACAGTTAAAGAGGAAACTAATGATAGTGATCATGAAGTTTCGGATCAAGTTACTGTCGAACCTCGTAGGTCGACAAGGATACGTACTACTCATGAGTGGTACGGCAACCCTATCTTGGAGGTCATGTTGTTAGACAACAATGAACTTGTGAGCTATGGAGAAGTGATGGTGGGCCCGGATTCCAATAAATGGTTAGAGGCCATGAAATCCGAGATGGGATCCATGCATGAAAACAAAGTATGGACTTTGGAAGTATTACCTAGAGGGCGAAAGGCCATTTAGAATAAATGGATCTTCAAGAAGAAGACGGACGCGGACGGTAATGTCACCGTCTATAAAGCTCGACTTGTGGTAAAGAGTTTTTTCACAAGTTCAAGGAGTTGACTACGATGAGACTTTCTCACCCGTAGCGATGCTTGAGTCTATCAGAATTATGTTAGCAGTTACTGCATTTATCGAGTACGAAATCTGGCAGATGGATGTCAAATAGAGTTTCCTTAACGGTTTCCGTGAGGAAAGGTTGTATGTGATACAACCGGAAGGTTTTGTCGATCCTAAGGATGATAAATGGTATGCAAGCTCCAGCGATCCTTCTATGGATTGGAGCAAGCATCTCGAAGTTGGAATATACGCTTTGATGAGGTGATCAAAGCTTTTGGGTTTATACAAAGTTTGCAAGAAACTTGTATTCATAAGAAAGTCAGTGGGAGAACTACAATGTTTCTGATAAGTGTATGTGGATGAAATATCATTGATCGGAAATTATGTAGAATTTCGGGAAAGCATAAAGGGTTGTTTGAAAGGAGTTTTTCAAAGGAAGACCTGGGTAAAGCTGCTTACATATTGGGCATCAAGATCTATAGAGATAGATCAAGACGCCTGATAAGACTTTCACAGAGCACATAACTTGACATGATTTTGAAGGAGTTCAAAATGGATTAGTCAAAGATGGAGTTCTTGCCTAAGTGGTAAGGTGTGAAGTTGACTGAGACTCAAAGCTCGACCACGGCAGAAGAAAGAGAAAGGAGGAAGGTCGTCCCTATGCCTTAGCTATAGGCTCTATACGGCATGTCATGCTGTGCACCGTGATACGTCTCCAACGTATCTACTTTTCCAAACACTTTTGCCCTTGTTTTGGACTCTAACTTGTATGATTTGAATGGAACTAACCCGGACTGACGCTGTTTTTAACAGAACTACCATGGTGTTGTTTTTGTGCAGAAATAAAAAGTTCTCGGAATCACCTGAAAATCAACGGAGATTTATTTCAGAAAATATAAAAAATACCTGCAAGAAGATCCACACCTTGGGGCCCACGGGTTGTCCTCAAGGGTGGGGGCGCGCCCCCCTTCCCAGGGCGCGCCCCCTGCCTCGAGAGCACCCCGATGCCCCACCGACGTATCCCCAGGTCCTATATGTTTCGTTTCGTGGAGAAAAAAAATCAAGGAGAAAGACTTATTGAGTTTAACGAGACGGAGCCGCCGCCAAGCCCTATTCTCTCTCGGGAGGGCTGACCTGGAGTCCGTTCGGGGCTCCGGAGAGTGGAGATCATCGCCATCGTCATCATCAACCTTCCTCCATCACCAATTCCATGATGCACACCACCATGCGTGAGTAATTCCATCGTAGGCTTGCTGGACGGTGATGGGTTGGATGGGATCTATCATGTAATCGAGTTAGTTTTGTTAGGGTTTGTTCCCTAGTATCCACTATGTTCTGAGATTGATGTTTCTACGACTCTGCTATGCTTAATGCTTGTCACTAGGGCCCGAGTGCCATGATTTCAGATCTGAACCTATTATGTTTTCATGAATATATGTGTGTTCTTGATCCTATCTTGCAAGTCTATAGTCACCTACTATGTGTTATGATCCGGCAACCCCGAAGTGACAATAATCGGGACCACTCCCGGTGATGACCATAGTTTGAGGAGTTCATGTATTCACTATGTGTTAATGCTTTGCTCTGGTACTCTATTAAACGGAGGCCTTAATATCCCTTAGTTTCCAATAGGACCCTACTACCACGGGGGGGGGG
>LR738714.1:28242090-28256370 GCA_902687465.1 Secale cereale
GGGGGGTAGGACAAAAGATGCCATGCAAGTTCTTTTCCAAAAGCACGTATGACTATATTCGGAATACATGCCTACATTGCATTGATGAACTGGAGCTAGTTCTGTGTCACCCTAGGTTATAACTTCTACATGATGAATTGCATCCAACGTAATTTCCCATCACCGATCCAATGCCTACGAGCTTTACCTATATTGCTTGCCGCTTATTTACTCTTCCATTGCTACTATCACAAAAACTACAAAAACACTATCTCTACTTTTATTGCTGCTACCACCACTATCATATTACTTTGCTACTAAACTATCTTGGTGTAGATACTAAGTTTCCAGGTGTGGCTGAATTGACAACTCAGTTGCTAATACTTAAGAGTATTCTTTGGCTCCCCTTGTGTCGAATCAACAAATTTGGGTTTAATACTTTACCCTCGAAAATTGTTGCGATCCCCTACACTTGTGGGTTATCAAGACTATTTTCTGGCGCCGTTGCCGGGGAGCATAACTCTATTCTTTAAGTCACTTCGGATTTATATCTGCTTATCACAATGAAGAATTTAAAGGACTCAAAAACCAAGATCTTACCCTCAACTACGAGGGGATGTAAGGAACTACCATCTAGCTCTGCACTAGATTCTCCTTCTATTATTAGTAAACTTGCAACACCTACTCCTGCTATTGAATCTGATATGTCGTATGTTCTTGATGATGCTACTTCTGCTATGTATGATGAAACTACCTCTATGCCTGATACTGTGCCACTAGGTGAATTTCTAGATGAACAAATTGCTAAGGTTAGGGAGAGTGCAAATGTTGATGATATTTATGAAAGTGATGATGAAACCACTCCCAATAGATATGAATTGCCTGTTGTGCCTGAGGGTTATGTTATTGATGAAGAAACTGACAGAGACTTTCTTGCTTGCAATGATAGATATGATCTTAAGAAGTTATTAGCTAAGTTGAAAAAAAAGTTCTTGAATGCTAGAATGAAACATGACCCTGCTTTTACTACTTCACCTATATGTGTCACTGATAAGGATTATGAATTCTGTGTTGATCCTGAGATAATTACTTTGGTTGAATCTGATCCTTTCCATGGCTATGAGTCTGAAACTATTGTGGCACATCTTACTAAGTTGAATGATATAGCCACCCTGTTTACCAATGATGAAAAGATTCGCTACTACTATATCCTTAAGTTGTTTCCGTTCTCTTTAAAAGGTGATGCTAAGACTTGGTTTAATTCTCTTGATCCTGGTTGTGTGCGTAGTCCCCAGGATATGATGTATTACTTCTCTGCTAAATATTTTCCCGCTAATAAGAAACAAGCTGCCTTACGGGAAATATATAACTTTGCTCAAACGGAAGAAGAGAGTCTCCCACAAGCTTGGGGGAGGCTTCTCCAGTTACTTAATGCTTTCCCTGATCATCCTCTATAGATGCATGATATACTTGATGTCTTTTATAATGGACTAACCGATGCTTCCAGAGACCACCTGGATAGTTGTGCTGGTTGTGTTTTCAGGGAAAGAATAGTGGAACAAGCTGAATTACTATTGAATAATATGCTAGCCAATGAAAATAATTGGACACTTCCTGAACCAGCCCCTAAGCCAACTCTGAAGAAGAGAGGTGTTCTATTTCTCAGTCCTGAAGACATGCAAGAGGCAAAGAAATCTATGAAAGAAAAAGGTATTAAAGCTGAAGATGTTAAGAATTTACCACCTATTGAAGAAATACATGGTCTTGATAACCCGACACACGTAGTAAAGGTAAATTCTCTTTATAGATTTGATGAAAGTGATATTCCTCGTTATAAGTCTGCTAGCCAATGCTTAGATGAATTTGACAATTTTGTTGTGAAACAAGAAAATTTCAATGCTTATGTTGGTAGACAATTACAACTCAATGCTCATATGATTGATTGCTTGAGTGATTATCTGTCTAGTACTAAAGATGAACTGAAACTTATTAGTATACATGCTTCCATGGTCACCACTCAAGTAGAACAAGTACTTAAGGCTCAGAATGATTTGCTCAATGAATTAAATTGTAAGAACAATGACTATGCTGTCAGAGTTGCAACTAGAGGTGGTAAAATGACTCAGGAACCTTTGTATCCTGAAGGCGACCCTAAGAGAATTGAGCAAGATTCTCAGAGAGCTAATATAGATGCACCTAGTTCTTCTAAGAAGAAGAAAAAGAAAAATGATAAGACTTTGCATACTTCTAGTGAACCTGTAGCTCACCCACCTGAGAATCCCAATGATATATCTGTTTCTGATGCTGAGACACAATCTGGTAATGAACATGAACCTAGTGATAATATTAATACTGATGTTCATGATGATGCTCAACCTAGCAATGATAATGATGTAGAGATTGAACCTGTTGTTGATCTTGATAACCCACAATCAAAGAATCAACATTATGATAAGAGAGACTTTGTTGCTAGGAAGCACGGTAGGGAAAGAGAACCCTGGGTTCAGAAACCCATGCCTTTTCCTCCGAAACCATCCAAGAAAAAGGATGATGAAGATTTTGAGCGCTTCGCTGAAATGATTAGACCTATCTTTTTGCGTATGCGTTTGACTGATGTGCTTAAAACAAATCCTTATGCCAAGTATATGAAAGATATTATTACCAACAAAAGAAAGATACCTGAAGTAGAAATCTCCACCATGCTTGCTAATTACACTTTTGAGGGTGGAATGCCTAAGAAATTAGGAGATCCAGGAGTACCTACTATACCTTGCTCCATTAAGAGAAACTATGTTAAAACTGCTTTGTGTGATCTTGGAGCTGGTGTTAGCGTTATGCCTCTCTCTTTATATCGTAGACTTGACTTGATTAAGTTGACACCTACTGAAATATCCTTGCAAATGGATGATAAATCAACTGCTATACATGTTGGTATCTGTGAGGATGTGCCTGTTGTAGTTGCAAACGTTACTATTCTAACGGACTTTGTTATACTTGATATTCCTGAGGATGATAGTATGTCTATTATTCTTGGAAGACCTTTTTTAAATATTGCAGGGGCTGTTATTGATTGCAACAAAGGCAATGTCGGTTTTCATGTCAATGGTAATGAGCATACGATACACTTTCCGAGGAAACAACCTTAGGTCTTCAGTATCAATTATATTGGAAAAACTTCAACTATCACTATTGGAGGTTTTGAGTTTCCTATTCCTACTATCAAGAAGGCATATGACATACTTATTGTCGGGGACATACATATCCCCATCGAGGTAACCGTGTTATTCGAAAATTGTCCGGTTTCATGTTACTCGGAAAGAGTTTATTAACAAGACCTGATCAACCTTGATAATGGATTCCTTTTGATGAGCATGGGACATGTGAATCTAGATATCATAAACCTTCTGTACCCTCCTTTTACTTTCTATTAATTAGGTTAAATAAAACAAAAATAGAATTATCTGTCTGTTTCCAGACTTATCCGTGCAATAAAAAATATCCCGAAAATAAAAGTTCTCCAAATGCCATGAAAATGAAATATGATTTTTTCTAGAATATTTAAGAAAACATGGCACTGAACACACAGTGAGGGGAGCCAGCACGTGGCCTCGAGGGCATAGGGCGCGCCCCTACCTCGAGGGCCCTACGTGGCCCCCCTGCACTTATCCTTCCACCCATACTCTTCTTCTTCCTCCCAAAAAAATCCCCAACCAGCTCAAACCCGAATTCTAGCTCATTTTGATGCCGTTTTCGATCTCCTTGCTCAAAGCACCATTCACCAAACTGTTTGGGGAGATTGTTCCTTGGTCTGTGACTGCTCCATTGGTTCAATTAGTTTTTGTTCTAGTTCTTTATTTGTTGCAAACTTATGCTGCTATGGTGACCTTGTTCTTGAGCTTGCATGTCAAATTTTCTTGGTCCCAAGTAGTTCTAATGCATGATATAGCTTCTAGGCACTTATAGGAGTTGTTGCTATCAATCGTGTTGAGTTTGGTTAACTTTTATTGTGAATTACTAAAAAATTCGGAAAAATGTCTAGGAAAAATTTCCAAGGTGGTCCTTCAAGGAAGCAAGGACCGAGGCTTGCGTTCTGTGAGCCGGACGATGAACCACCAAGGGATGCTGATGTATGGCCTTGTGAATGGCTGTCGGATGAATTTAAGAGTCAAGCGGGCATCAAAGATGATTTTTACGCATATGTGCGTAACGCTGACCTCGAGGACTTCATGCAAGATAAGTGCCTCCAATACCGTGGCTTGACTGATAGCTTTGTGAGAAGGTTTAAATTTTCATCTTCACGTAATTCTCACACTGTCTTGTTTGATCTTTATGATAAATCTTATACCATGGATTTAGGGGATTTTAATGAAGCCTACAAGCTCCCACAGTGGGGCAGTATGAGTGATCGTCGTAAATCTGAATTTAGAGAATTCCTAGCTAGTATTACAGTGGGGGAATCCAGGGACATCACACAAGTCACCACTGGGAGCATACATTTTCCTGCTATTCATTACTTTGCTCTCTTTATCGGTAGATGCTTAAATGGTAAAGATGAAGCCTGTCACATGTGTGTCCCTGATCTTAGTGTTCTCAGGAGTGCTGTACTAGGTTATAGGCAATATAATTTAGGAGCACTTGTTGCACGTAGACTACACCATAATGGTTCGAATGGAGATTTATTTGGTGGGATCTATGCTACTCGCATAGCCCGCTACCTTGGTGTATCTGTGCACCCGTATGATGACCCTTTACCTCCTGCCTTTTTAGACTGTAATGCTATGGATAGTCACCGGTTTATAGAGTGGGATAATCAAACTCTCAAATATCGAGTAATCTTTAACCGGCAACATGCCATCCCTATTGTTCTTCCTGCCTCTACTTTGTTTAACTTTCAGGAAAAGGGGAGATACACTATAACTATGGAGGAGGCGAATGCATATTATAACATGACGGAGGCAAACCGCCTCCGAGCTGCAGCTCAGCATGCAGCATCTGCTGCATCTCAGTAAGACCCCAACTACAACTTTGGATATCCGTCAAGCTAGTACTGGCCATAGACCAACTTAGGCCAAAAGCCTAATCTTGGGGGAGTACGTGTTTCTCACCGACTTTACTTTCACGTTCACACTTATCCTAGTTGTCGGTGCTCACACTCTTTCACTGTACCATCCATGCTTAGTTTAATTTTCTTTTTTCTTAGTCTTTTTATTATGTCCTAGAAAACCCAGAAAATCAAAAAAAATATTAGTTGTAGCTTCTAGCTAGTTTAATTTCTTTGCTTGTAGTAGTAACTAAAAAAATGAAAACCCAAAAATATTTCCCGTTCTTCTTTTGCTTGTTGGGAGCTCTCCCGTGTAAATATTTTCTTTTCTTTTCTTTAGGGGTTAAGAGTAGAAGACCATAATTAAAATGCTTAGTGGCTCTCATATGCTTTGTTGTTGATTTAACCTTGAGCCATATTACCTTGTCTTCTCTCTTGTATTAAATGCCTGCAGATTCCAACTTAGTCCAATGCACGTGCACTATTATTATTATCTACACCGTTCGGTCGTGCGAGTGAAAGGCAATAAGGATGATATATGATGAACTAATTGAGATTAGAAAAGCTGGTATGAACTCGACCTCTCTTGTTTTTGTAAATATGATAGCTCATCGTTCTTGATTCAACTTGTTATGAATGAAACATGCTTGCAATGACAATTAGAGATCATAGATGCTTATGCCATGCTTAATTAGCTGAGAGTTTATAATGGTCCATCTTGTGTGCCAACCACTACTAGGAAAAGGCCTACTAATGGCGCACCTATTTTGGCCATTAATGGCGCATTAGTTGTGCGCCATTAGTGCCACGCCATTAGTATATTTTACTAATGGCGCACCTCTGGTGCGCCATTATTATCTGGTATACTAATGGCGCACCTCAGATGCGCCATTAGTATATACAACAGTGCGCCATTAGTATGCCTCCCAGGGGGGCATGTATACCCAGGTGCTTTGGCATACTAATGGCGCACTACAATAAGATGCGCCATTAGTAACTTCGGCATACTAATGGCGCACTGTTTAATGATGCGCCATTAGTATCCTTTGGCATACTAATGGCACACTGTGATGTGATGCGCCATTAGTATGAATATTAGGTTTTTTATTTATTTTTTAATTCTCTGTTTTTTGCACAGGTTACAAAATGTATTATTGGACAGAATATAGACAGCACACATCAACAACAGATTCATCGAATACAATAGAAGATTAGTCTCTGAATACAATTCATCATATTAGTCTCCGAATACAATTCATCATATTAGTCTCCGAATTGAAAAGACCGAACAAAGATAGAACATTATATTACAAGTCTCGAGACCGCGAGTAGCGAGTTTGTCTTCACATTACAAGTCGATATCGATCATCTAAACTACCATCACATAGAAGAGAGCTGCGGTCATCACGATGAGCATCATCACGATGAAACTTGTCTTCATCCGGTTCCTCCAACGCTCCCTCCCCTCTCCCGCTAGATAGCGGGCGTATCTAGATTCCGCCTCGGCCCTAGTGGTGTACCCTTTGTAACTGTTACCGCTGAATCGGTGAACCTGTCTCCGACACTCCTCCCAGTCGTCGTAGACTCCGGGAACCTTACCCTTGTACACGACATACGACGGCATCGCTATGCACTAGCCAAACGAAACGTTAGTACCAATTCACAGACAATACATAAGCAATATATAAGTATGCAACCGAACGATCGGAAGAGAAACGCAAGACATTAATAGCATCGATTACATCTAAGTTGAACGACTCTCGAAACCAAAGAGACATACTACAAGTTCATTAAAGTTTAATTACAACATGAGCCAATCGATGTTTTAGAACTAGACACAGCATCACTACTTTCGACTCGACTCAAGGGACCGGAGCGTGGATGAAGCCGCCGTCTATCGTGGGAGTCATGAAATCACGGGCGTTGTCAGCCTCCATTTGTAGCATTGTGTCGACGTCACTGTTGGACGGTTGATTTCTGAGGTAGAACTGCCCCGAGGTACGAAGGACATCTTGATGGATGATTTCCGCAAACTCCGACAGGATGCGAAAGAATTCTTGTCTGATGTCCGCGTCCTGGATTGCTGACACGCTCGCGGCCCAATCTTTGAGTTTACTCGGTAGCAGAAGTTGATGATGGTCCCGTACGATCGCCCGCATGTGATGGATGGCGTAGTAGGCACCCTTCTGACCGCCAGGCGGCTGCTTGACGCAGCAGAACATCGTATTGTGGGAGAACACGTGCTTGCCGTACTTACGAATAGGCCTGGTGAAGGTGCCTCCAGATTTGGCGTAGCCGGGAGAACATCATCAAGAACCTTCTTGACATTGGTGTAATCTACGTTCGACTGACGGTCCGGGTCAAAATACGTGGCCATGGAATATTTGGGGCTTAGGAGGATGAGCGTGCAATGTGTGTCACTGGAGAAAACACGGAATGTTAAAAGAAAAACGATCGAAATCTAAGAATTCATATGTTACGGGGCGGTTGAGGGGAGGACTTACTCGGGAAAGTAAGGCATGAGGAAGTTATCCTTATCTCGGTTTGCCAGAATGACGCCTTCGAGGTAAGAACTCGCGACTTGCCAGTCCCCAGCGTTGCCCAAGATCTTGGCACACATGTAGAAGGGTCGAATATCACGATGTCCGGGGTCTTGTCGCGAATGATCCGCATCTCCATACTCAGCGAAAATAGCCGAACGAAGGTGTAGTGCAGCGGATGAAGGTTCAGCATAGCGTGGATGTCATCAAACCGCAGGACGATCGTACCCCCGATGGAGTTATCCACAAAGCCCTTGCCCTCTGGAACCTTGGCCGCGAAAACCGGGTATGCCACATCCTTCTCTCTGAGACGCCGCTTCTCCTAAGAAAGAACACTGTCATGCAGACTCCGCATAGCACCGGTTGCAGCATCGAGCATATTTCTTGGTAGCATCGGCCTACCCGCCACATGCACCCTCCTCATTACATCCTCAGGTGAAGGTGGCCCGTCCTGAGCACGGATCGTACTCAGTGCCGGCTGGCTCGCACCCTTTTTAGTCTTTCTTTTGCGTGCCGTCTTCTTCTCCTGTAATGGGACCGAGTTCTGCTCACAGACCGCCTTCTTGAGTGTGTTGGGGCTGATAATATTTCGCACCTCGCCTATCTGAGGCTCGGTGAAGTCGGCAGCTGGAGGCGTCTCCTGAGAGCTGAACGGCAGACGACACCTATTGCAACTTGGCTTCTCCATGGTACCAGCTAGATCGCGCACATCTTTTGTTGGGTTGGGTTCTTGAGAAGGAGGCCCCATGAAGTCGCCACCGTACCCATGATCGGCAAAGTACTGATCGACGTTGGCAAATGCATCGTCGTTGTCGTCGTTCTGATCCTGTGCCATATGCATGTTTGGATCCAGTGGCATAGGAATGCCCGGCATCGTTGCGGGGGTCTTGCCATGGGGCCGACTTGGCACCGGCACGACTCGCGGTGTTGTCTTTGGGGTGGTGTCCCCCGCCCGCAAACGAATCTGGCTCTTCGGCCAAAGGAGGGGCCAGCTCAGGCAGGCGCTGAGGGTCATCACGTCATCATCGTCGGCCCCGACACGTCGAATCGGAGGTAACAACTCGTCGCAGCCTGGCAGCTCCCGAACCAGTTGAACCCTAAACAAGTTGGGTGGCATCTGGGTACCGTGGAACACGGGGTTGCCCGGTTGAACGATTTTGCCCTTGGCGACATCGACCAACTCGTTGTTCACGAAGTGCAGAAGAGTGCACGGAACATCGGCGGCGCCCTGCGAAAACATGTAGGGTGTCAGGGATGCCCAGTCAAAGGCAAGGAGATGAAGTCCTCGGCCGAGAGAGGCTTAATTAGTAACCGTGATGATGGCGTCGAGCTCGGCTAATGTCGAGGCACCGCCAACGGCGGGCGTGCAGTTGACAGAGGGGCCGCTTGCTGCAGAGGTGCCGACCGGCGTACACCCGGGTGCATTAAGCTCCCGTGCCGGCGTCGGAGACACCAATGTCGCCTCCGCCTGAGACACCAATGGCCCCGCCATCGCGTTCTGTGAGTTGCTGGCCGTGAAGCTAGGAATCGGGGGCGGCCCCTGTTGGCCGCCCGCAATCCACGCACTCAACCCCTCGATCAAGGTAGGCACAATGGCGGTGATCGTCGCTCCGAGTTGTTGTTGCACTTGCTCTAGGACAATCTCCGGAATCCGCGCCACCTGTGCCTTGAGTTCTTGAACCTCGCGCGCCTGGCTTTCCGAGCTGGTCTTTTTCTCCTTTCGCCCACCAGCGTTATAGTATGATGACCATTTTGTCGACAAGCCTTTGCCGGCCACACGACCACCTGACATCGGCTTACTGAGCTTATCCTTGTTCTTCATTACATTCAACGCCCTATTTAGAGTGGTGTCCCAAGGGTTGCTCTTAGTTGACCCCGCGCTACTGCTTTCAGTCGCCTGCGAAAGGAATGTGAACCATTTAGAAATTTGGTTTCATTAATTAGAATGCAATCATATGGAGCTAATTACGCGGGGGTGTATTCCTTACCAGAACAAGCTCAAGCGCCTTGGTCTTCGGATCCATGGTAAGCTCCTTTGTTTTCGGGTCCTTCTTGTACCGGGCCCTGACAAAGTTCCTGGTCTGCTTGTCACCGTATTTATCGAAGAGGGGCGGTAGGCCTTGCTCGGCACAGTCCGCCTCCTCCTTGTCCCATATAGGCTCCGCCACTCTGTAACCGCCGGGACCGAGTGTGTGTTCCCCTAAGTTCAGCTCCCGCATTTCTTTCCCCCACTGACTTGATTCAGAGTTTGCGGTGCTCGAGCAATTGATCTTGAAGTCGTTGTAGTCATCTTCGGTGATCAAAGGATTTTTCTCCTTGATCTTCTCATAACTCTCACCTTTCTCGATCATTCTCTTCACCGTGCTTTTCCAAGTAGACAGGGCCTTGCTCATCTTCGTGAGGGCAGCATTGTTCACTTTATTCCCTTTGAGGCTTGTGTTTTCAAATTCAGCGGGGAACTTGTATTGTTAGTGCAGCTTCGTGAAGAGGAGGTTGCGCAAATTCCCTCGGTCAGGATGCCTCAGGTTCTCGGTGTTGATCGAGACGGTGCTCCGGAGAATGCACCCGAGCTGAAGCGGGTACCCCTTGACTATTCGGTCGGGCGCCGTTGGATTCCCGTCGGAGTCCACTTCAGTAACTTCCTCCTTGAGGGTGCGGAGCACGGTCGGGCGCCGGTCCTTCCGTTGCCTCTTCGGTTGGCTGCCATCTGTGCGTGCCCCGCCATCATCAGTGGTGGCATCCTCGGCGGCACCATCAGTGGTGGCATCCTCAGCGGCACCATCAGTGGGGTCATCCTCGGCGGTACCATCAGTGGTCTTAGGATCGGTGGGGAAGGCGGCGTCCTCATACAAGTGAGGTTGTTCCTCCATCTCCTGGGACAGCTCCCATAATGCCTTGTTGCCCGAACCCCCGGCCTCATCGTTGTTAGCCATGTTTCTCTCTAAATAGGAAAAAAAATTGGTCAAAAAGTTGGTTATTGTCAAGGAACAAGATCATGGTCTCATCATTTAGGGTTTGTCGACGCCGAGGCATCCTAAAAGCTAAGCTTTTATCATTGAGGGTTTTTCGACTCCGAGGCACCCTAAAAGCCCAAGCTTTCATCATTTAGGTTTTTATCGACACCGAGGCACCCTAAAAGCCAAGGTTTTATAATTTATGATTTGTCGACACCGAGGCATCCTAAAAGCTAAGCTAGGAAGGAGAATTCTAAGTTGGGCCTAATCACTTGGCTCTATTGCCGCCTATGGTTTAATGCAGCTAGAATAAAGGGGCACTTGATCCTACTTAATTTACTACTAAGATACCCCGGCCCATGCATTAGTCACAAGTACCCCATATGTCCTATTTTTAGAAAAGTCATGCTAAAATTCACGGAAAATTTCAGCATGACCTTTGCTGAAAATAGGACATATGGAGTACCCGAATTTACCGGAACGGAAGTTAATTGACATTCCAGCAAACTCAAGGGCCTCTCGGGAGGACAAGGCAAAAAACGCCTCCATCACAACATGGAAAATACATTGGCATGTGAAGAGGTGAAACAATATATGCATCTCCAAGCAGTATCATTCAACATTTTGGACAAACCACTACCAGCAATACTGGATCAGATACAAGAAGAATGTGAGAAAATGCAGACAAATACTAACAGATTGAGGTGTTTAACTTGTGGTGCTCTCTGTGCTATTAACATTTCAAGTCAAAACCTTTTCTGGTTAGTAAGTGTTTCTTGAGCATATGTATGTAGTAAGTGTTTCTGCTCTCAGTGTTTCAGAACACATATTTTAGCTACCTAGTACCAGTGCTATTACCCAGCAGTTTATTAGCTTTTGCTTTTGCTTTTCAGTGCCAAATTCTAGCTAGTACCAGCAAATTAACATGTAGCAGCAATCATTTTCAAATATATATACACTGGACATTTTTATATTAACCTATGGAAAAATGAATAGTTAGGTTAATTACCCACTGTTAATAACATCACATATATAAGAGAAACAACTTGAAGACTGAATAAGGTCGATTTGTTAGAAAGATTTTGCTTCTGAATCTGAGGTACAACAAAACTTGCATTAGGGCTTCAGTTTTTGAAAAAAAAGACATTCAGTCTGATTCTTTGTTCTACACTTTGATGCAAATTAGTATATAGAAGAAGCTATTTACTAGCAGTACCATATATAAAAGACATTCAGTCTGATGCTATTTAATAGCAGTACTAGCAGTTATTTTTCTTCTTCATTAACTGTATTGGCCATCAGACTGTATTGGCCATATATAAAAGACATTCAGTCTGATGCTATTTACTAGCAGTACTAGCAGTTTTTTTTCTTCTTCATTAACTGTACTAGCAGTTTTTTTCTTCTTCATTAACTGTATTAGCTATTTACTAACAGTACTTGCACTTGGATCATATGCTAATGCTACATTGATACATCATCATGCTGGGTAATATTAAATAAACATTGGCCATACCAGAATTTCAGTAACTACGACCTGTAAAAAGACCTAATGACAAATCCAGTCAAATTAAGCCCATAGGAAGAGTTGATTAATTCAGTAAGCTAGTATCACCATTAGTGTATAGTCATGGATCTCAAGTAGACTAGGTTGATGAAACATTGTAATACACACAAGATGATGGTTTTTGAGTCACAGACCGATAAATAGTACATACAGCCATACACAGACACATCACAGACTGAGACAAGATCTACTCCTGCTTATCTGGACAGGCCTCACTGCTTGCTGCCGAGTGAAGGCGATGGAGATTCAGATTTACTACCAGCCTCGCTAGTAAAGGAGGAGGGGATCCATGAGTCTCTCAGGTGAACAACACACTCTGAGCGAAGTGAAGGGATGGATACAGTGATAACACCAAAACACTAACAGGGTATTACTAATTTGGCAGTAATATTTAGAGAATGAACAAGCTTCCAGCCCTGCTTTTCTAAAGCATAAGTTTCACTATTATCATTGCTGGCTTCAGAAAGCTATGGCTTAAAAGGAATGTGTGGGTTTTGAGGCAAAGGCGACACCGGTGGATCGTGCTGTGAATTTAGCTATCGAATGCTGGCAGTACAGACTACAGAGTGCATAACAAACTACAGAAGACTACATATGTGCCAAGTAATCATAGATAATGTGCCAAGTAATCAAGAGTATCGAGTCAAACCATGATATATCATGTTTGCGCATAATCAGCAGTTATACAATATTAGGAGGAATCTACCTTGTTGAAACACATTAGCATAGTGATATGGTATCTCCAAATGTACTGAGCATTCCTTTAGTCAACTACTAGCTCAGGCTGAAATTTAAGTGAAGCAGATTGGCAAACCAAACCAAAAGTATGAAAGGATACCCTTTTCAGTTTATGTAAAGTAAACATAACACTTTAAGCTCGGCTGCCTACATCCCTAACTCGATGTCATGTGTAGTCACTATTGCCCACAATGAACACCAATCCCATTATCAACCCAATTCAGAGTTTTATTAATTTTTCGTTCTCAAACACGATGACTCTGGAGATGCAATCAGCCAGCGCAAAGGCAAACCTAACCCGCATCATAAGCTTGATGAGGCAGGAACGCACAAGCCAAAATTACTGACTAGAAAATACTTGCTTCACTTTCTATCACTGTCCAGGACACAATAGACTAACAAACTAGAGATGCTACAGATCATACAAGCATAACTAGAATTCCTACATACACAAAAATCAGTCCATTGCCCAGGCCTATACAAGCTAGCAGTCCAAGTAAAAACCTCAAAAACACACGAAGCACAACACAACCACCTAACGGAACACAGAAATCCGGCCCTCGTGGAACGGAATTAGGTAATCGCACAAGACGACCAGATCGAGCCCCATAACCGGAGCAGCAAATAGTCGGTCCAGTCGACATAAGCTACTAGACAGAGAGAGGGGGTGATGGAGGAGCGGACCTTGGAGAGGCCGAGCGGCGAGACGACCGGCGGCTGGCACGGCGACGGGACGGGGGATGCGGCCGCCGGATCGTGGGGGAGGGTGGAGAGCGCGCGGGCACCCCAGGCGGCGGCGAGCGGCGAGCGGCGCGGTCGCGTCGGCGCGGGCGGCAGCGAGCGCTAGGGCTCGGGGGCGGCGGCGTCGGGGGCGCGGGGGCAGCGGGGTCGGGGCGCGGGGGCGACGGTGTCGGTAGAGGAGAGGGGAAGGGGATCGAGGGCGAGGGCAAGGGAGAGAGAGGGAATAGGTGTAGTTGGCCGAGGCATCAATATGGATGGGGCACAATACTAATGGCGCACCGCCCCCTGGTGCGCGATAAGTACATCCATACTAATGGCGCACCTCCCCCTGGTGCGCCATTAGTATTTTTTTGATTTCTGCTCGAGCCAACAGGTTATCTTCCACCAAACCTCATCCACATCAAGTCCCCTCTACTAGCTCGACTGGTCAGCACCCAGTTCTCACACCAAGAGGTCCTGGGTTCGATTCCCAGGCTCCATAATTTTTTTTTATGCATTTAAAATGCTGTTTGATACTTATTTGTGTTTAAATATGTTCAAACTTGTTTAAATCGTAACAGTAATAATTTTTTTATAAGACAGTAATAATTTTTTTAAAAATATCATAAAATTTGCTATTTGAATATATTTATGAATCATGAGTTCATGGGTCGGCGGCGGCGGCCGGTGGAGAGGGGGAGGGTGCGGGGGGTCGGCGGCGGCGGTTGAGTAGGGGAGGGG
>LR738714.1:28256661-28293122 GCA_902687465.1 Secale cereale
GTCGGCGGCGGCAGTTGAGTAGGGGAGGGTGCGGGGGGTCGGCGGCGGCGGCTGGTGGACCGGGGGGTGCTCGGCGGCGAGGGGGATCGGATCTGGCGAGGTGGGATAGCGATCGAGATGGAGGGGGATCGAGATCGAGTGTCCATGAAATTTAAAAATATTCATGATAGTTCAAAAAGTGCCCATGAAATAAAATCGAGAAATGAAGGCTACGATTTAAATGCAATCGATCTTAGCTAGCTATTTGTTCACAATCTTCTTGCCCTTCTTTTTCGCAAATGGAGTTCTTCTGTGGAACGGACATCCTTTAGGTAGGGTGGTCCTGCTTCTTCTTGTGGTGTATGCTGTTACTTCATCATCGTCGTCATGTTCGATCCTCGGGTCGCCGTACTTGTCGAAGTCTTGCTCATTGGCTACTCCATCCATTCCGATGATCTTCCTTTTGCCTCTCCTCACGACAACGTGACTGGGCTTTGACGGGTCGGTAATGAAGAAGCATTGGTCAACTTGGGAAGCCAGTACCCATGGCTCATTTTTCGCGGTGACGTTTGCGCCCGTGGTCTTGGATTTGGCTTCGGGTATAACCATGGTGGTGAAATACCGGTCTTCTTTTAGGACGCTCTTGGCCCATCTGACACGGAACATCGGGACCTTCTCTCTAGTGTAGCTCAGCTCCCAGATCTCCTCGATCCTTCCGTAGTATCTGTCCTTATCATTACCGGTGTAAGATTCCATCGTTACCCCGGAGTTCTGATAACCATCGCTCTTCATGTCCTTGGCCTCGGTGTAGAATGTGTAGCCGTTGATATCGTACGCCTCATAGGTCATCAGGTTGTGCTCGGCGCCCTGTGACAAGGCGAATATGACTTGTTCTTCCGCGGAAGAATCTTCATGCAAAGGGTACGACAGAAGCTTCTGCTTGAACCAACGCGTGAAACATGAGTTGTGCTCTTTGATTATATCTCCGTCCGTCCTATGTTGGCCTCGATCATTATACGTCTTCTCAATAAAGGTATTGTGCTCTACCACCCAAGGATCGACCACGTCTATGTCTTGTAGCACGACTGGGTTTTCTCTTTCAAAGTCGGTAAGTCGACCCTCGAAGTCGACATCCATTTTGCGGCGACCCTCACGGTGACCCCATCCAGCGAGCCTGCCGAGGTGCCTGTTGACGGGCAGACCAACGGGGTTCTCGATGCCTAGATAATTCGTGCAGTAGGAGATGCACTCTTCGGTCAGAAAGCCCCTGGCTATGCTTCCCTCTGGACGTGACATGTTGCGAATGTATCCTTTGATGACACCATTCATCCTTTCGAACGGCATCATGCTGTGCAGGAACATCGGCCCGAGTTGGATGATATCGTCCACGATATGGACCAGCAAATGCACCATAACGTCGAAGAATGCGGACGGGAAGTACATCTCAAGCTCGCATAGTATCACCATGATCTCTTCCTGTAGCCTTCTGAGTTGCCTCACGCCAACAGACTTTCGAGAGATGACGTCGAAAAAGTTGCATAGGCCAAATAGGGTTTCACGGACGTGCGCGTCCATGATCCCATGGATTGCAACTGGAAGTATCTGTGTCATCAGCACGTGACTGTCGTGAGACTTCATCCCGCTGAACTTCAGCTTCGCTGGGTCTAGGTATCTGCTTATCTTCCCCGCGTAACCGTAAGGAAGTTTTACTCCTACGAGGCAGGTGAAAAACTGCTCGATCTCCTCTTGACTTAGAGTGAAGCACGCAGGAGGGTAGTCATTTCCGGTCTTCTTGGCCTTTTTGCCTTTGCGACGACTTTCTGTGTCCTGCTTCGCCTCATCATCATCACCATCATCATCATCATCATCATCATCATCATCATATATAGCGTGAAGCTCCTGCCTGATGTCCATTGATTTCAAGTATGCCCTTGCTTTCGGCCCATCTTTGGTCCTCTCTGGCATGTTGAGCAGGGTACCAAGCAGACTCTCGCACACGTTCTTCGTGATATGCATTACATCAAGGCTGTGAGGCACACGGTGGATCTTCCAGTACGGCAAGTCCCAGAAAACATACCTTGTTTTCCATACCTTCAGCAGCGGCTCTAGCGCCTTTCGCTTCTTTCCCGGCTCTGGCGCCTTTTGCTTCTTTCCCGGCAGTGGGCAATCTTTCCAATTTTTCAACAACTCGTCTATTTCCTCGCCGCTCCTCGTACGCGGGCGTCCTCGGGGTTCGGTTTCACCATTGAACAGATCCTTGCGTTTTCTCCACAGGTCATCGTCGCGAAGCCACCTTCGATGTCCCATGAACACGGTTTTCAAAGACCCGGGATCTCTATCTAGCTAGCGATACGTTGTGTCATCCATGCACCTGGCGCATCCAGAAAATCCGTGGACCACCTGCCCCGCGACATATCCGTAACCGAGATAGTCGTGCACTGTCGTGAGCAGCGCGGCTCTCATAGGGAAATATTCTTTCTCTGCGGCGTCCCACGTATTGGCTGGCGTTTTCCACAGCGTGTCAAGCTCCTCTTTCAACAGCCCTAGATACAGATTGATGCCGTTCCCTGGTTGTTTCGGTCCTTCAATTAGCATACTCATGTGAATGGTACTTCCTCTTCATGCACAACCAGGGGGGAGGTTGTACATCCACACAAACACAGGCCAGGTGCTATGTGTGCTTCTCTGGCTGCCAAACGGATTGACTCCATCGGTGCTCGCGCCCAGCATGATGTTCCTTGGATCGTTCCCAAATTCTAGGTCTTCGAAGTTCAACGCTTGCCACTGGCTCGCATCCTTAGGGTGACTCAGCATCTTGTCTTTTTTATCTATCTCCGGATCATTTGCGTCATCTTCTCGCTTCTTCTCCTCCCTATCCGCGTGCCAACGTAGGAGCTTTGCTACCTTAGGGTCCGCGAAATACCGCTGCAGACGAGGAGTGATCGGAAAGTACCACACCACTTTTCGAGGAGCTTTCTTCCTCTTCTTGTATCGAGTGACGCCGCACACCGGACATATGGTAGACTCCGCGTGCTCGTCCCGATAAATGATGCAATTGTTCATGCACACATGGTATTTCACGTGCGGTAAATCTAGAGGACACACGATTTTCTTCGCATCCTCGAAACTGGTCGGGCACTTGTTCCCCTTGGGAAGACGTTCGTGCCAGAATGACATGTTCTCGTCGAAGCATGCGTCGGTCATTTTGTGTTTTACCTTCATCTCCAGAGCCATGAGCATTACTTTCAGGCGGGTATCCTCGGGCCTGCATCCTTCATACAATGGAGTAACCGCGTCTAACTCAAGTTGATCCATCTTGGCTTTCTCTCGGGCGGCAGCTCTTGCGCCATCCGTCTGCTTGAGAAGCAGCTCTTGAATATGAGGGTCCTGCACCCAGCCCATCGATGGTCCAGCGTCGTCTGCTCCGTCGGCATCATCATCTTCATGATCATGCCCGTCGTCTGCTCCGGTATCTTCCTCATCATCATGTCCTGCATCTTCTACATGATGACTGTGTACAGCATCACCGTCGTGATCATCTCCTGGGGATTCTTCGTCTTCTCGCCCGCCCGAGCCGCGGTGGTTGTCTTGCTGAACTTCCTCATTTCTTGCCCGGCCCCCATGGACGACTTTGTAGTCATCTTCATCACCTTGCCACCGATAGCCATCCATGAAACCATGCAAGAGCAGGTGATCCCGCACCTGCCCGGAATCCGGGTCCGCAATAATGCTCTTCAGCTTACATCTTCGACATGGACATCTTATCTCCGTCTCGTTCTTTTGAAGCATCTCGGCGTTCAGTCATCGTGCGGACCATGGTCGCCTGCGGGGTAGAGCAAAACGATATTTTAGAACCAAGAAAAAATTTGGCATGACTTTCCCTAAAAATAGGACCAAAAAAAATGCTTAATGCCAAAATTCTCGCCGAAACGGAAATGAATCAACATTCCGGGAAAATATTGGCAACTATCGCATTTCAAATACCGGTACACCTCCAAACACAAACACATATGCAACACCACAAACATATGCAACACCACGAACATACATAGATCTAGCTAGGCCATAAAAAGTGCATGTGCACATTGTTGTAGGGAGAACAACATAAATATAGCTTCCCCCCTTACTTACCTATCAAAACAACGTAATTTAACCACTTAATTTGAATGAATCTATGGTGGAAATGAGGTAAAAAAGAGGAGGCACCCGAGACAAGGAGGAGGTGGAGAGAATGAAGTGGGGAGAAAGTGAGTGTGGGTAGGAGAGGCTGTCCAAAATATCTTGTTGCTGCCCACTTACTAATGGCGCACCAACTCTTAATGCGCCATTAGTAATCCAGGTTACTAATGGCGCACCTTCTGGTGGTGCGCCATTAGTAGTTTTGCAAAAAAAACATACTAATGGCGCACTGTTCCACAGTGCGCCATTACTAGTTTAAACTAGTAATGGCGCATTGTGGAACAGTGCGCCATTAGTAGTTTTGCAAAAAAAAAGAATAAAAAATATAATAAAAAAACATTAGTGGCGCACTTCCCGACAGGTGTGCCATTACTAGTTACAACTACTAATGGCATATTGTGTCTGGATGCGCCATTAGTATGTTTGGACAGGCGCACTAGTTCAAAATAAAATTGATACTAATGGCGCACCCTGGGCCAGGTGCGCCATTACTAGTTTCAACTCTAATGGCGTATCACAAGGTGGTGCGCCATTAGTATATACTAATGGCGCACCGCTTGTCTGTTGCGCCATTAGTGTCAATCCCATCTATAGCCCTTTTTCTAGTAGTGAACATGATATTAAAATGGTTGTGATGTGGTATGATGGGTGGTATCCTCCTCTGAACGATTTAAGTGACTTGACTTGGCACATGTTAACGCATGTAGTTGAAACAAATCAACATAGCCTTCACGATATTTATGTTCATGGTGAATTATATCCTACTCATGCTTGCATTCATTGCTGATTAATTTTAATGCATGTTCATGACCGTTGTTGCTCTCTAGCTGGTCGCTTCCCAGTCTCCTTCTAGCCTTCACCTGTACTAAGCGGGAATACTGTTTGTGCATCCACTTCCATAAACCCCAAATTTATTCCATATGAGTCCACTATACCTTCCTATATGCGGTATTTACCTGCCGTTCCAAGTAAATTTGTATGTGCCAAACTCTAAACCTTCAAATGAAATTCTGTTTTGTATGCTCGAACAGCTCATGTATCAACTAGGGCTGTCTATATCTTCCATGCTAGGTGGGTTATTCTCATGATGAGTGGACTCCGCTCATCATTCACGAGAAAATGGCTGGTAACCGGGATGCCCAGTCCCATGCTTAAAATCATAATAATTAAACAAAACTCCCCTAGGGTTGTTGCTTGTTTGGACGGTAACCCGTGGATTCGGCTGGTTGTGGAGTGTGCTTGTTAGTGGTTGGGGGAGTATAAACTTTACCGTTATGTTTGGGAACCGCCTATAATGTGTGTAGCATGGGAGATATCGAGATTCTTGGTTGTTATGTTGACAATGAAAGTATACCACTCAAAATGTTATTCACTCTCTATTTAAAAATCAAGCTCTGGCATCTCTACAAATCCCTGCTTCCCTCTGCGAAGGGCCTATCTATTTACTTTTATGCAGAGTCATCATCCTCTTATCAAAAAGCACCAGTAGGAGAGCGCCTCTGTCGTTGCATGTATTACTATTAATTTGCATTGAGTATGATCATGACTGGATCTATTTTACCATGAATTACAATGTCTAGTCAGTCCTTGATCTTTAAAGGTGCTCTGCATTTATGTTTTGCGGTCTCAGAAAGGGCTAGCGAGATACCATCCTGTTATATCATACCATGATTGTTTTGAGAAGTGTTGTCATCCGAGGTTTATTTTTATTGCTCGCTAGTTGATTATGCCATTGATGTGAGTAGTCTTGAGACCTGAAAGTTAGTGTGAATGTGGTTAGTTCATGATCTTGTTGAAAACCTGAATGCTAGCTTACATATTTACAACTACAAGAGCAAACAGAGTTTGTCAAAGTTTTTCTTTATCACTTTCAGTTTATCAACTGAATTCCTTGAGGACAAGCAAAGGTTTAAGCTTGGGGGAGTTGATACGTCTCCAACGTATCTACTTTTCCAAACACTTTTGCCCTTGTTTTGGACTCTAACTTGCATGATTTGAATGGAACTAACCCGGACTGACGCTGTTTCAGCAGAACTGCCATGGTGTTGTTTTTGTGCAGAACTAAAAAGTTCTCGGAATCGTCTGAAAATCAACGGAGATTTATTTCAGAAAATATAAAAAATACCTGCAATAAGATCAACACATGGGGGCCCACGGGCTGTCCTCAAGGGTGGGGGCGCCCTCCCCCCTTCCCAGGGCGCGCACCCTGCCTCGAGGGCACCCCGATGCCCCACCGATGCATCCCCAAGTCCTATATATTCCGTTTCGTGGAGAAAAAAATCAAGGAGAAAGAATTATCGTGTTTTACGAGACGGAGCCGCCGCCAAGCCCTAATCTCTCTCGGGAGGGCTGATCTGGAGTCCGTTCGGGGCTTCGGAGAGTGGAGATCGTCGCCATCGTCATCATCAACCTTCCTCCATAACCAATTCCATGATGCTCACCGCCATGCATGAGTAATTCCATCGTATGCTTGCTGGATGGTGATGGGTTGGATGGGATCTATCATGTAATCGAGTTAGTTTTGTTAGGGTTTGATCCCTAGTATCCACTATGTTCTGAGATTGATGTTGCTATGACTTTGCTATGCTTAATGCTTGTCACTAGGGCCTGAGTGCCATGATTTCAGATCTAAACCTATTATGTTTTCATGAATATATGTGTGTTCTTGATCCTATCTTGCAAGTGTATAGTCACCTACTATGTGTTATGATCCGGCAACCCCGAAGTGACAATAATCGGGACCACTCCCGGTGATGACCATAATTTGAGGAGTTCATGTATTCACTATGTGTTAATGCTTTGGTCTGGTACTCTATTAAAAGGAGGCCTTAATATCCCTTAGTTTCCAATAGGACCCCGCTGCCACGGGAGGGTAGGACAAAAGATGTCATGCAAGTTCTTTTCCATAAGCACGTATGACTATATTCGGAATACATGCCTACATTGCATTGATGAACTGGAGCTAGTTCTGTGTCACCCTAGGTTATAACTTCTACATGATGAATTGCATCCAACGTAATTTCCCATCACCGATCCAATGCCTACGAGCTTTACCTATATTGCTTGCCGCTTATTTACTTTTCCGTCGCTACTATCACAAAAACTACAAAAACACTATCTTTACTTTTATTGCTGCTACCACCACTATCATATTACTTTGCTACTAAACTATCTTGCTGCAAATACTAAGTTTCTAGGTGTGGCTGAATTGACAGCTCATTGCTAATACTTAAGAGTATTCTTTAGCTCCCCTTATGTCGAATCAACAAATTTAGGTTTAATACTTTACCCTCGAAAACTGTTGCGATCCCCTACACTTGTGGGTTATCATACCGCACCTACTGTGTGCCTTGCCACGTGTCTGGCGAGGGGGTACAAAAGACCCAGGAGTGGATCACTGGACAGCGGTCAAAATTGTCCTTCGAGGAATAAGGAAATGTTTCTCGGTTATGGAGGTGATAAAGAGTTCGACGTAAAGGGTGACATCGATGCGAGCTTTAACACCTATCCGGATGACTCCGAATAGCAAACCGAATACGTATAGTGAAGCAACCATTTGGAATAGCTCCAGGTGAAGCGTGGTAGTAGCATCTACAATGTGACATAGAGATTTTGCGAAGTACACACGTATCTGAATGTTGCGGACCCGTTGACTAAAACCTCTCTCACAAGAGTAACATGATCAAACCCCAGAAGTCATTGAGTGTTAATCACATGGTGATGTGAACTAGATTATTTACTCTAGTAAAATCTTTGGGTGTTAGTCACATGGTGATGTGAACTATGAGTGTTAATCACATGGCGGTGTAAACTAGATTATTGACTCTAGTGCAAGTGGGAGACTGTTGGAAATATGCCCTAGAGGCAATAATAAATTGGCTATTATCATATTTCCTTGTTCATGATTATTGTCTATTATCCATGCTATAATTGTATTGATCGAAAACTCAAATACATGTGTGGATACATAGACAACAAGATGCCCTTAGTTAGCCTCTACCGGACTAGCTTGTTGACCAAAGATGGCTATAGTTTCCTAGCCATTGACATGAGTAGTCATTTGATAATGAGGTCACATCGTTAGGAGAATGATGTGATGGATAAGACCCAAACTATAAACGTAGCATATGATCGTATCAAGTTTATTGCTATTGTTTTCTTCATATCAAAGTATATAAGTTCCTATGACCATGAGATCATGCAACTCAATGACACCGGAGGAATACCTTGTGTGTACCAAACGTCGCAACGTAACTGGGTGAATATAAAGGTGCTCTACAGGTATCTTCGAGGGTGTCTATTGAGTTGGCATGGGTTAAGACTGGGATTTGCCAATCCGTATGACGGAGAGGTATCTCAAGGCCTACTCGGTAATACATCATCACAGGAAGCTTGCAAGCAATGTGACCAAGGAGTTAGTCACGGGATCTTGTATTATGGAACGAGTAAAGAGACTTGCCGGTAATGAGATTGAACTAGGTATGGAGATACCGATGATCGAATCTCGACCAAGTAACATACCGATAGACAAAGGGAACTACATACGGGGTTAACTGGATCCTTGACATCGAGGTTCGACCGATAATATCTTCGTAGAATATGTGGGAACTAATATGGGCATCCAGGTCCTGCTATTGGTTCTTGACCGTAGAGGTGTCTCGGTCATGTGTGCATAGTTCTCAAACCCGCAGGGTCTACACACTTAACGTTTGGTGACGATATAAGTATAGTTGAGTCATTATGGTGGTTACCGAAGGTTGTTAGGAGTCCCGGATGAGATCTCGGATGTGAAGAGGAACTCCGGAATGGTCTGGAGGTGAAGATTGATATATTGGACGAAGGGTATTGGAGTCCGGAATTCTTACGGGGGTACCGGGTGATGACCAGCGTCACCGAAAGGGGTTTCGGGGGGCCCCGACAAGTGTTGGGGGGGGCATGGGACAAGGGAGGGGCAAACCAGCCCACTAAGGGGTTGAGCGCCCACTCACCCCATCTCATGTAACCAGGAGGGTTGGGGTGCCCCCTAGGTCTTTCCACCTCCCGGCTTGGGGGCAAGTTACCCTAAGGGACATCCCATCTGCCCTGGCCACCACCCCCTAGGGGCACCACCCCCTCCTCCCTTCCCCTATTTATAGAGAGGTAGAGACAGGGCAGTCGTACCCTAGAGAACACATCTCCATGCCACAGCACTGCCCCTCCTCTCCCTCGTAGCCATCTTCCTTTCTGTGGTGCTTAGCGAGGCCCTTCCGAGATTCCGCCACCACCACTTCCACCATGCCATCGTACTTCCGGAGGACTCGAGCTACTACTTCACCATCGCTCACTGGATCGAGTACGTGAAGGCATCATCAAGCCGTACGTGTGTTGAACATTGAGGTGCCGTCCGTTCGGCACTAGATCGGAGTTCGCGGGACGGATCATGATTCGGCCGCGAAGACGTTCGGCTGCATCAACCGCATTTCTTAATGCTTCCGCTTAGCGATCTACAAGGATATGTAGATCCAATCTCTCCTCTCGTAGATGGTCATCTCCTAGATTGGATCTTGGGTGTTCGTAGGAATATTTTGTTTCCCATGCAACATTCCCCAACAGATGTGGAGTAATAGTAGTAAATGCAGATTGATATCGGTCTACTTGTCGTGGATTTAATGCCTATGTACTGATCATGACATGAATAACATCGTAACTATGCGCTATTCTATCAATTGACCAACCGTAATTTTTGTACCCACTATTTGCTACGTTCTTGAGAGAAATGCCTGTAGTGATGCCATGGCCCCTCGATCCATTCACCTTATATTACTAAAACCCTAAAAAAATTGCTGTAATTTATTTACTTTTGCAATTTATATATCTACTACTATCAGAGTTAATCTTTGCAATTAACACTCGTATGCGTCAGTGCTATACAAACGGGTTTCAACCCGTTTCCACAACGGCATTTGGAACCGCCGCCAAGTGAGTGTGGGCGATAGGGGGGTCATTCCCACATGGCCCAGAAACCGTTGGGGATAGGGAGCCTTGATGCATACAGTTGTCCCTATATAATCATTTCCGATATCTGAAATATCCCAAACTCTTCATCCTTGCTACTCGTTTGTGCTCGGATTGCCATCGCAGTCGGAGTTTTGTGGTTTTACCTAAAACTAGGCAGATTCCAGGCGCGGGAGTTTTCCAGGCACGTACCATATTGGCTCTACATTTACGATGCCTAGCACATCACAAACAGTTCATGATAATAAACCGTGTACATCACACACACTTAGTTTTCCGGCACCGTATGTGATAGTATCTGACATCACACACCCTTTGCAAACGGCAACTGTGTGCATTGTTACACATGTTTCCTCTTAGTGAACCGTGTCGGATTATGATGTATATCGCACACGCTATGCTTTATTAACCGTGTGCGCCGTAATGACCTGCACACCGTAATTTCGCTCTAATTTAATTGCTGGTATTTAAAATTGTACTTAATTTAAACTTGAAAGTAGGTTATAGCTTTATTCATATCCATCAAGTTGAAACAAGCAATGCATTATTCGATTCACAGGTACATTTGTTTAAGAATTACATAAGCACCAAATAAAGAATGATGAATCAGGGTTCTATACTTGTACTATTACAGATGGAAAAGAAAGAGGCGACATAAATTTTGGTTGCTGAACAAGGTGAAGCAGAATGGCCCTATTGTCCTCTCCTGGATGTAGAAGGCACGCATGACTCTAGTTCAATACCTTGTGATGGCCGGCCGCCAATCGTGTAGTTTGAGAGGTAATCTTGAGTAAATTGCTTTAGGATCCACTGCAAAGGAAAAAAGATTCAGACATTGTCATCTAACACAACTCATTACGGGCAGTAAAAAGAAGGCACAGGGTTCCTACTTACCATCCTGCAGTTCACTGTTGTCTTGCATAAAGTGTAAACAAATAGTTATATTGACACCTTTTGACCCATTTTAATAACAATCTTTATCAGTTGCCTCACTTGATGCTGGTTCATGAATATCTCATTGCCCCATACGCAGAAAAGGTCGAAGTGTGGATCTTTGGCAATGACATATGTACCTAAAAGCACCAAGTTAATATTAGAAGCTAAGCAACAATTGCCAAATGATGTAGTACAACACTCCCTCCATCCCATTATATAAGATTTTATTACATGTATATCTAGACATCATCAGGACATTAAGGTAACACTCTTCCTTGTTGCTATGTAGCCTGAGATTGCATATTTAGTCATTCAGTACAATGCATGTTGTTATGTAGCTTCAGTGTGCAGGCTTAAGCACGCTAGTTAAGCAAAACAAGAAGTGGGGTGTGTAAACTGCATCAGGCATAACATTTAAAAATAAGCAAATAGTCATTCAAAGTGGTATTGTGCAGGTCTAAAGTACACTAGTTATTGTTAAAAAATGAAAAGGCATGTTAACTGCAATATCCTTAACAGCAACCAAATATTGTAATTCCTAGTGGTATTGTTGAAACTGTTATTGATGAAATTGAACTACACATCAAATAGTTGCACATATAGAGCATCACATTGTGAAGAACTGAAATAAACAAGTCATAAGGCCATCTCTAGCCGATCCTTTCAAAGTTAAAGGACTAAAACCCTTAGTGGATATATATATATATATATATATATATATATATATATATATATATATATATATATATATATATATATATATATATATACTCCAGCAATTTTTGGCCTTTTCTAGTCGATCCCCTAAGCTTAACGTTGTAAACTTCAATTCGATCATGTTCAAAGCAAGCTCAACTGAAAGTAGCACGCACTCAAACATAAACATAGATAGTTTTGCATAACCGAACATAAAACATAAATTTAAACAGATTTAAACTACTTTCGGTCGAAGTAGAGGCCGAGCCAATCCTTCCTCGTAATGTACGGTGTGCTGCGTGCCAGGTCCGGGCCGGTGCCATCGTCGAGATCGTTGGGGAAGGCACTCCTCCACTCATTGACATCGATCTCCTCGTCCTCGGGTCCCACCTCGCCGCCCTCCGTGCCGCCGTCCTCGCCGCCTTCGACCTCATCATCGGAGGAGAGGATGATAACCTCGTCGCCCTCTACGACGGCAAAGATCGCCCACTCCGCCTCCACGAGCTCCGGGTGCAGCCAACGGAGCTCTTGCATGTATACCTCGTCGGCGGCCTCGGCCTCGAGGCGCTCCCATGCCTCGCGGTACTCCCGCACCATAGCCGAGCTCATCACCCCTAGCTTCGGTGGAACAAGCTTGACTAGACATGTGCCGAAGGGGAAACTGAGCCTAGCCGCCGCACCGTGGTAGCGGACCTGCTAGCGGTTGTACTCCATGGCCGTGAGCTCGACCGTGTGGAAGCTATCGAGCCACCGGCGGGTGTGGGTCTCCCGATTTGTAATCTTGGTGACCCACATCCCCCACCGCCGCTGCCAAACCCCAAGGGAGGACGGGGAAGTCCTCGAACCGACGTAGGGGCGCGGCATCAGGCAGGTCGCGGGACAGGCGACGGCGGATTGAGCCCGCGGAGGGCGAAGGGGACACCTCGGCGGCCAACTCACCAGCGTCGAGCGAAAAGGCCGCAATAAACCTATTTTTGGCCGTTAGCTCCTCGAGCTCCCTGGCACACAGGCAGATGTTTAGGCTCGAGGCGGCGACCTACCAATGGTTTCGGGGATGGTGTGTGTCGGTATGAGCGGAGGTTTTCGGGAGTGTGTGGTGTGTGTGGAGGGGGGCAAGATGGTGTTTGAGGAAATACTGCGGCAGCTGAAAATTTTACTAGGAGGGAATAACAAGGTGGGGCTACTAAAAATTTGGATCAAGAGCGAGCAGATATTTTTGAGATTGCGAGGGATGCAGAGGCGGGAGTAAAATGCCAAAGCTACTGAAAATTTGAATCAAGGGACTGAAGCAGAGCGGGAGTAACATACATCGCACACGGTCCGCACATACTAATCGTGTGCTATTAAACATTAAACCCTTCCAGGCGGTAGATATATTCGAGATTACGAGGCAGTAATATTTTTGAGATTGCGAGGGATGCAGAGGCGGGAGTATTTGGGGAGCGAGCTAGTGTGCTTGACACGCTGGCTAGGGACTGTAGCCGACGCACCTTCTCGCATAAGCCATAGGTGTACTATACACCGGAGGTGCTCCAGGATATTTTGTACTGCATCTCACGCGATTGGTGATAATAAAATGGGATCTACTTGATTTGAATTACGTAATGGGGTCACAACGGCAATGGATGGTATTTGAATTGCT
Organism: Secale cereale; assembly: GCA_902687465.1. NCBI lineage: Eukaryota > Viridiplantae > Streptophyta > Magnoliopsida > Poales > Poaceae > Secale > Secale cereale. The sequence continues at coordinate 28,270,088 of LR738714.1, forward strand.
AGAACTTTTATCTGCAGTGAACATGCAACTATATGTGTGTCGTAAAAGAATTGGAATTATTCAGGGTTCGTTTGGACATTTTATACATTAAATTGGTTTTCTAGCCATTTTAGGTGCACAATTCAAAATTAAACTACATGCACATGCTCCGGTGCACCAACATGGGTTGTAAAATTATATATGTGTCCATGGGTTTATGCTTATGTTCTATGCAAGAAATGGGGACGAATTTCAAACACCACGTCACCGTGGCTCTCCGGCAAACATCGACATACTTCCTTTTCTAATTCTAGTAAATCCAAAAGTCGTCCGAAATTCATGAAACTTGGCATGCTATCATGGAGCGGCATCAACATGCCGTGGTAAATTTTTTTGTCCCATTTGGGGCAGGTTTCGGTATAAGCTTCTCACAAACTAGAGCTTCTCACAAGAAGTGTGATGGTTTCGGTAGGGAACGTTTCACCTTTTTGGACGAAATGATATTCATTTCCTCTTCTTGATTTCAATTATTTTCCTAGTGTCAACATAGAACAACAAGGATGTTGCGTTAATTTTTTGAATTTTGTGGGGTTCGTTTGGACATTTTATACATTAATTGAGTTTTCAATGCATTTATGTGCATAATTCAAATTTGAACTGCATGCACACGCTCTAATGCATATAAATTGGTTGAAAATTCAAATCCATGTCCTTGGTTGAATGCTTAGGTCACATGCAAGAAATGAGAATGAATGTCAAACACCCTACCACCGTCGCTCGGTCGCAAACGTTGAGATAACTAGTTTTAAAATTCTAGTAAATCCAAAACTCGTCTGAAATTCATGAAAATTGGCATGCTATCATGGAGCGGCATCAACATGCCGTGGTAAAATTGTTGTCCCATTTGGGGCAGGCTTGGGTATATGCTTCTCACAAACCAGAGCTTCTCACAACAAGCCGGATGGTTTCGGTAGGGAACATGCCATCTTTGAGGATGAAACGATATCTGTTGCCTCTTATTGCTTTCAAAAAATTTCTAGTGTCAACATAGAACAACAGCAGTGTTGTGTTAAGTTTTGGAATTTTTCGGGGTTCGTTTGGACACTTTAATACATTAACTGGGCTTTCTAGGCATTTTATGTGCATAATTCAAATTTGAAATACATATGCACATGCTCCAATGCATATAAATTGGTTGAAAATCAAATCTTTGTCCTTGGGTGCATGCTTAGGTCCCATGCAAGAAATGGGAATGAATTTCAAGCACCATGGCACTGTTAATTGCCGACAAAACATTGAGATACCTGGTTTTTAAATTCTAGTAAATCCAAAACTCGTCTGAAATTGATGAAACTTGGCATGGTATCATGGAGCGGCATCAACATGTCGTAGTAAAAAATTTGTCCCATTTGGGGCAGGTTTGGGTATAAGCTTCTCACAAACCAGAGCTTCTCACAAACCAGAGCTTCTCACAACAAGCCTGATGGTTTCGGTAGGGAACGTGCCATCTTTGGGGAGAAAACGATATTCGTTGCCTCTTATTGCTTTAAAAAAATTTCTAGTGTCAACATAGAACAACACAAGTGTTGTGTTAAGTTTTGGAATTTTTCGGGGTTCGTTTGGACATTTTTATACATTAACTGAGTTTTCTAGGCATTTTTTTGCAAAATTCAAATTTGAAATACATGTACATGCTCAAGTGCATATAAATTGGTTGAAAATCAAATCTGTGTCCTTTGATGCATGCTTAGGTCCCATGCAAGAAATGGGAATTCTACACCAGGGCACTGTTGATTGCCGGCAAAACGTTGAGATACCTTATTTTGAAATTCTAGTAAATCCAAAACTTGTCTGAAATTCATGAAACTTGGCATGGTATCATGGAGTGACATCAACATGCCGTGGTAAAAAAATTACACATCCATATTAGACAAAATAGAAGTATCGTGCTAAATTTTGGAATTATTCTGGGTTTGTTTGGCCTTTTTATACATTAATTGAATTTCTAGGCATTTTATATGCATAATTCAAATTTGAACTAAAAGCACATGCTCCAGTGCACCAAAGTTGGTTGAAAAATCACATGTGTGTCCTTGGGTGAATTTATAGGTCCCGTGCAAGAAATGGGAATGAAATTCAAACATCTGGGAGTCGTGGCTCGGCCGAAAAGATTGAGAAACTTGGTTTTTTAATTCATGTAAATCCAAAACACGCCTGAAAATCATGAAACTTGGCATGGTGCCATGACATGGCACCAACATTGTTGCAGTAATTTTTTTGGCTGAATTGGGACAAGTTTGGTATAAGCTTCGTGCAAACCATAGCTTCTCTCGAGAAGGCTCGTGGTTCCGAGAGGGAACGTGTCACCTCCGTGCGCGAAACGACGTACGTACACTGCCTTCTCCCGCCTTAATTTTTTTACACAGGCCGATTAGACCAAATATAAGTATCATGCTAAATTTTGGAATTATTCCGGGTTCATTTGACCTTTTTATACATTAATTGAATTTTTGGGCATTTAATATGCATAATTCAAATTTGAACTTCAAGCACATGCTTCGGTGCACCAAAGTTGGTTTAAAATCACATGTGTGTCCTTGGGTGAATTTCTAGGTCACATGCAAGAAATGGGAATGAAATTCAAACATCTGGGCATCGTGGCTCGGCCGGAAAGATTGAGACACTTGGTTTTTTAATTCCAGTAAATCTAAAACACGCCTGAAAATCATGAAACTTGGCATGGTGTCATGACATGGCACCAACATGCAGTGGTAATTTTTCTATCCGATTAGGAAGGCGCACACATTAACAATCAACAAAGTCATTTTGGAACAAGTGTTGTCACGTTGCAAATCGGAAACACAACTATTACTGGAACCGTGGGCGTTCTACTTACCAATTACGTGCCGCCACGCGTCCCCTTTTTTATTGGCTAGGAGGTGTCGCGCGGGATAGCTATTTGAGTACGACAGGCGTGCCATCAGACCCCTGCGCGTGCTCATCAGGAGGAGAGCCCTCTGACCTCTATCCGCCGTGCACCTCCCTCCCAACGTCTCCATTAATGGCGCCCGAGCCCCTGTTTCATGGCGTGGCTATGTCCCACTGGACTGAGATTTAAGAGAGAAAAATGAAAATCTGAAAAGAAAGTTTTGCATGGATCTTGATGTAAGATCCGACGGACCTATATAGCATCGACCGCGTCTTATAGCAAGCATGATGAATATAAGGACGATGACAGTGGATAATAATTGTCTTACATATTTAGGAACATAATTTAAAAAAAGCCACATGCGGCAACGCTCGAAATACACAAGGGCAAAAGAAGAAGGAAGACAACGATCTAGCTCGTTGATCTCTAATTTATTGATACGTTGCTGCAGGCCGCGGGAACTAGTCTCCGCGGCGAGTGGTGATGAGCTATTTCTTGTCCTCACGATGCTGTTTGAGAGCATCCACAGATTCCTCCACCAGCCTTCTGCGCTCGATGCGCAGCATGGCATTCTCGTCCATAAGTTTCTTGACGATGACGCCGGTCCTCTTCAACAAGGTAGTGGTCTCTGATACGTCCAAAACGTATCTATAATTTATGCTGGCTCCATGCCACTTTTGGGTGATATTGCTATGATATTCATACACTTTTGATCATATTTGGACTAACCTACTAATCCAGTGCACCCCAGTGCCAGTTTCTGTTTTCGGTTGTTTTTGTATTTCAGGTTTTCACGTTACGAGAACTGCCAGGAAAAATCCAGAAAAATTATATAAAAAATCAGCGTTCCAGAACCTACCTTGCACCCCCCGAAGGACAGCCGGGGGGGGGGGGGCACCAGGGCTCCAGGCGCCCTGGCGGCACGCCCCCCCCCCTAGGCCGCGCCGGGGGGGCGCCTGGGCCCCCCGAGCTCCGTCTGGTGCCCTTCTTCGGCATATATTTAGAGCGTCCTTCGAAACCCTCGACGGGGGAACTCTTTTTCACGATCTCATCTCTGTTCCACCGCCGCCGCCGCTTCCAAGATCGGGAGCACCAGGAGAACTCTTCCCGGCACCCTGCCGGAGGGGAGGATCACCATCGGGAGCCTCTCCACCACCATCGACGCCTCCCGGATGAGTTGTGCGTAGTCTCCCTTGGACCATGAGTCCATGACCAGTAGCTATGTGATGTTCTCCTCCCGTTCTTGTGCTTCACTAATTAGTCCTCGTGAGCTGCCCTACATGATCGAGGCACATATGTAATCCTTATGCTATTGCTATGATGAGTTTGCTGGGATCCGATGGATTATGAGATTATGTTCAGATTGTTCTTGAGTAATATATTTGATCTACCTCTTTTATATTTATGTTCATAAGTAATTCTTGCATGTTCTCCGTTGTTATTTATTGCTTTGGCCAAGTAATACGTAGTGACTCCAAGAGGGAACGTTATGCTCGATTGTGGGTTCATGCCCCTCGATGACTAGCTTGAGTGACAGAAACATGAGTCTAGGGGATGTGCTGTTGCCACAAGGGGGAAAACAACGGTGCTTGTGCCCGCGGGTGCAAGGATTGTTTACTTTACGCAAAGTTCTTTTAATGCAGTTGTCTGTTGCTTTGAGTTTACACTATGGGTGGGTCTCGCAACTTAATACCAGCGAGATGTTCTGGATAGATATCTCAAGGTGGATGATTAGTAGTAGATATTGATGGATTTCGGTCTACTTAATTTGGCGTACCGCCCATGCTTTGAGCCTCAACCTTTCTTGCAATGTAGTCAGCATTGGTTTGCGTTCGTGGTCCTGTCAATTGCCCAGCTGTAATTCGTTTACCTCACATAGTTGTTTTATTGTCTTTTGGGAGAGAGACATCACTAGTGAACATCATGAGACTCCGGTCTATATTACCATCATTGATCACATCCGCTATTTACTTTTCGCTATTATTTACTATTGCAAACATTATCTATCACTACTATCATTTGCGTTTAATCATTTCTGAACTACAAGGCCGGAGGGATTGACAACCTCTCTGTACTCGTTGGGAGCAAAGTTATTTGTATCTGTGTGCAGGTCCACTTTGATTGCTAATCCGCGCCGTTAGTAGTTGACACCTACTTGTTGAACCTAGGAGTCTCTGGGGATTCGATCCTTGGCATCTTTGCTAAGGGAAAAAACTTCCACAACACTGCATCTTACACCTTCCACTTGGGGTAACCAACGAGGGGTTAGAGGACCATCAAGGAGTATTTTCTGGCGCCGTTGCCGGGGACTCCACTCTTCAGGATAGGGGAGTTGCATGCTATCTTTTACCTTTGCTTTTAGTCTTGTTAGTTTACCTTTCAGTTTTTGCTTTAGTACCTTTTATCGAAAATCACAAAAATAGTTATCTTGCTTGCTTGCTACTATGGGTTCCACCGAGAACACCAAGTTGTGTGACTTGACTAGTCACAACAACGATGACTTTATCAGCACACCTATCACTACACCTGCCACTTCAGCACCTTCATATGAAATTAAACCTGCTTTACTGAACTTAGTCATGAAAGATCAATTCTCCGGTGCTGGAGGTGATGCTGCTTTACACTTAAACAACTTTGTTGAACTTTGTGATATGCAAAAGTACCAAGAAATAGATGGTAATATTGTTAAGCTCAAGCTTTTTCCTTTCTCCTTGAGAGGAGGAGCTAAAATATGGTTTCAGTCTTTGCCTAGAAATAGCATAGATTCATGGGACAAGTGCAAAGATGCTTTTATTGGAAAATACTATACACCTGCTAAAATTATCCAACTTAGAAGTAACATAATGAATTTTAAACAATTGGATAATGAACACGTTGCCCAAGCTTGGGAACGTATGAAATCTCTTATCAAGAACTGCCCTACTCACGGTTTGACTACTTGGATGGTTATCCAAACTTTTTATGCAGGCTTGAACTTTACCTCGCGGAACTTGTTAGATTCGGCCGCGGGAGGAACTTTTATGTCAACTACACTTGGTGCTGCCACAAAGCTTCTTGATGAGATGATGACCAACTATTCCCAATGGCACACCGAACGCGCTCCAACATGTAGGAAGGTAAACTCTGTCGAGGAGATTTCCTCCTTAAATGAAAAAGTTGACTTGATCATGTCTCTACTTTCGAAGCAATCTTCTGTTGATCCTCGTGATGTTCCTTTAAATTCTTTGATTGCTCAAGAACAACTAGATGTGAACTTCATCTCTAGAAACAATTTTAACAACAATGCTTATAGGAGTAATTTTGGTAGCAATCCTAGACCGTTCCCCTCTAATTCTTATGGGAACAACAATGCTTATCCTAGTACCAAGAACTCCACTACCGAACTAGAGATTATGCTTAAAGATTTCATCACTACCCAAAAAGCCTTTAATAAAAGTGTTTTAGAAAAACTACATAAACTAGATGATCTTTCTTTTAAGGTAGACCATTTAGCCAATGAGGTAAAATTGCTAAATATTAAAACTTCTCCTCTTGAGGAGAGGGAAGTCACTCCTATAAATGCTATTCAAGTGCAAATTAATGAAAATATTAGGATGATGGCTAAACTTAAAGAAAGATGGGCTAGAGAAAGGGACGAAGAAGATAGAATTAAGAGCCTTCCTACCCACCACACTGTTGCTACTATCCAAGTTGTTAAAGATGTCCAAACCCTTAGCACCCAATGTACTCCTGGTCCCAATGGACCTATTAATGGTGATGCTATGACTATTGAAACTACCAAACAAGTGAACCTAAAGGACACCACTACCACTTTACTTGATGCTCGTGACCTTGATTTTGATAATTGCACTCTTACCGAAGTTATTGATTTCCTTCACAAGATGTCTAGAGATCCCCGCACTAGCACGCTTAACCTTGCCTTCACGGAGCATATCACTAATGCTCTCATCAAAGCTAGGGAGGAGAAACTTAGAGTAGAAGCCTCCATACCTAGAAAGCTAGAAGATGGTTGGGATCCTATGATAAAAATTAAATTGAATGACTTCTCTTGCTATGCATTATGTCATGTTGGAGCTAGTACCTCTGTTATGCCCAAAAGAATATATGATATGCTTAAATTGAAACCTTATGTTTCTTGTTCTTTTGGTGTTCGTCTCGTTGATTCTTCCATAAAGAAACCTTTGGGGAGGATCGACGATGTTCTTATCGTTGTCAATGAAAATTATGTTCCCGTTGATTTTACTATTATGGATATTGAATGTGATCCTTCATGTCCAATTATTTTGGGACGTCCATTTTTACGCACCGTTGGTGCTATCATTGACATGAAAGAGGGTAATATAAAATTTCAGTTTCCTCTCAAGAAAGGGATGGAACACTTCCCTCGAAAGAAGATCAAGTTACCTTTTGAGTCCGTTGTACGGGCTAGCTATTCTTTTACTCTTGATAAAACTTGATCTCTATGCATTATGCCTAGCTTAAAGGCATAAAAGAAAGCGCTTTTGGGAGGCAGCCCACATGAATAAATTTTTATATTTTTCTTTTGTTGTGTCTTGATGTTGTTTACTACTGTAGCATCATCATTGTATCTTTGCTTTTCATATTTGTGCCAAGTATAGCCTCTGATTGCTAGAAAGTTCAAAAGTTGTGAGGTGTTGTCCATGAAACAGATTCTGTCCTTGGATAAAAAATTCGTATAAAATCACCAGATCATCTCTTTGGTCTGAATTGTTTCGACAGCGTTCTCTATATAATTGTCTTTCGTGCGTCTATTCTGAGTTTTTTTATTTGAGTTGCAGAAGTGCCCCGAACAAATCAATTACTACCTGTTGTTATGTTTTTCACAGATTCTGTCCTGTTTGGCCTTTCCTTCATTTTGCAAACCAAGAGCTTGCTTTTTCTTTGCAAAAACCTTTTGGCAATCTTGAGAAACAGTAGAACTTCAAGAATATCTTTATTTCCAGCAAGGTGCAATTATTTTATTAAGGGTACTAACCCCGCTAATCAGATTATGATGAGTTATGTATGAAGGGAGTTTTCAAGTGTGCGAGGGAAGATGATAAAAAGATTCAGGAGTGTCAAGCGCTCAAGCTTGGGGATGCCCCCGTGCACCCCCAAGAAATATTCAAGGAGACTCAAGCGTCTAAGCTTGGGGATGCCCCCGTGCATCCCCTTCTCCATCAACATTATCAGTTCGTCTTTCGTTTCGCTATATTTTTATCACTTCATGTGTTATGTGCTATGCTTGGAGCGTCTTGCTTTTAGTTTTCTTTTTAGTTTTTTCATAACGAGTCGGAACTCAGCTTTCTTTATGTGGGAGAGAAACACGCTCCACTTCTACCTAGAACATAACATAGAATTTTCATGTCTATCTTTGTTGTGTGTGTTCTTTGTCTTTTAATAGCTACTATCATGCTCTGCTCTTAGTATTCATGCTTATCTTTTCAAAGAGCTTTTGTTTAGTTGGTTGCTTGAACTCTCTTTAATTATCATGCTTATCTTATTAAGAGAGTTTGCTTCCGTTGCATTGGTTAATATGTCTATGATAAATATGCTACGTGCATAATGGCGCTTAGTAGTTCAGGTTTTCTTATGGTTAGTCTCAAATAGCTGGGGGATTCCCAATGTTTCATTGGAGTACCAACTTGATTTGTTTGCCGATGATGTGGTATGGTTTAGTAATATCTTCCTTCAAAAATTTATTTTGATTGACTTAGCGTATGCTCACGCATATTTAAGACTGTAAAGAAAGTCTGTCAAGCTTTGATGATCTTTTATTTCTGAATAGCAATATAACTACCATGCCTGATTCAATGTTGCTTTGTCGCTCTGCATGATTATGACCGTCATTGCTCTCTTAGTTGGTCGCTCCAAGATGTTCTAAGATAAGTGTGGCATAAACGCCACCATATAAGTCTCCCTTGTTATCGTTCATAGCAAGGCGTCGAGCAATTAGGGCACCCAGATTATAATCAGACCTCCCTGAGAGGGCTGCTGTCAGGATAGCAATATCCGGAGCAGAAATGTTTCTCGTGTTGTCACGAGCTAACACCCTTCTAGCAACATAATATGCAAAATACCTGAGGTGAGGAAATAAGATGTTGGAGATCTTCGACCGATGAATATCCCTCGTACCCATGCTGCAGAGAGAGTTGATGACGGTTTTCAGCTCGGAGGGCTGAGTAGCCATCCTAGCCGTCCTCCCAACGTTTGGCACACCTATTATTTCACAAAACTTTCCCAAAGTCATGGTCATAAGATCATTGTAAATTTTAAACTCAATAGCACCTGAATCAGGATTATATCTAAAACTGTTAATGAAACTGGAGGTGAGTTTTTGATACTGAGTAACACGGCACGTGACGAGCCGTGTCAAACCTGCATTAGCACAAAGATTATAAAACTCATCCTTGATTCCCGCAGCTGCAAGGAATTCATCACATGGAAACGTCATCGCACGCGCTGGACTTGTGTCTTCCAACAACTCCAGGGCACATGATCTTCATTGTAGCTCGCCCTAGCAGTCGAGGGCGAAGCTGCGGCTCTAGTAACTCGATCGGAGTGTGCAGGCCTCCTCTTCTCAAGCCACCCTTTTGCCCTTCCTAACAAACTCATTTCTGAAATTTTTGGCAATTTACAAAAACGAGGATTAAAACAAGGTGAGTTAAGGCAAACTACTCAACTCACTTGCCCAAGGCATAAACTTGCATCAAAACTTGGATAATAACTTTCTACACATGCATGCAAGCTCATTTATACAGCACTAATAACTACTAAATACTCACAAATGAAGCCACCAATCAGAAATCTAATTGGAGGGGTGGAGGAGTCACATACCAGGGAGTATTTGTTAAAAATCTCAGCTCAAATGATGGGCTGTAGAGAGAGATCGAAGAATCGCCTCCAAGAACAGCAAGAACACAAGAACAAGTGTAGAACTCGCGTTTTTGGAGAAAAAGAGAGAGGGAGGAAGAAGACATACCTGGAGGGGGGCCATGTGGGCCCCAGGCGCCCTGTGGGCGCGGCCAGGGGCTGGGCCGCGCCAGCTGGCCGCCTGGGCCACTGGTGGGTCCCCCTGGCTGGCCCCAGGTCCCTCTGGGTCACTCCCGACGTGGAAATTTTTATTTTATTTTTTCTGGATTTTTTCTGAAAACTTCACTGTTGAAATTTTTTCGAAGTTCAAAAAGCTGCGAAACTCTCTGAAAGCTTGAAGCAGTGAGTAGTATTGTGAAGCTTCAAAACATAAATTCTTGGTACAACAAGTAGGATAAAAACTAAAAACAAATTAAAACATAACAAGCTCAACTTTTTATCTATATAAAACATGTTTACTAGTAAGGTTGATCAAGTCTTACCAACAAACAGGCGATATATAGAGCAAAAAGTCTCACCTCTTACGAAGTAATCACTGAACCTTTACCTTGATGGACATTGTCCCTACCATGATAGTTTTGTATTTGTGAGGCACATGTAGTGGACAATCCCATTCTCCAATCTTCACGGTCTCGATATTTTCTATAGAGTTGAGGCCATGCCTCCTGTCGGTCTTCTTTGGAAAATATACCGTGTGTTCTTTATCATTTACGTTGAAGGTAACCTTCCCTTTATTGCAATCAATAATAGCACCTGCGGTGTTAAGAAAAGGTCTACCAAGAATAATGGACATGCTCCCATCCTCGGGCATGTCAAGCACAACAAAATCAGTAAGAATTAAACAATTAGCAACTTCTACGGGAACATCCTCACAAATACCTATCGGGACGGCGGTTGACTTGTCAGCCATCTGAAGGGAGATATCTGTAGGAATTAGTTTCTCTAAACAAAGCCTCTCGTAAAGAGAGAGAGGCATAACACTCACTCCTGCTCCAAGATCACATAAAGCAGTTTTGACATAATTATTCTTTATGGAGCAAGGAATGGTAGGTATACCTGGATCACCGAGCTTCTCAGGAATCTTGCCACTGAAAGAGTAGTTAGCAAGCATAGTAGATATTGCTTCATTAGGAACCTTTATTTTATTAGTGACAATATCTTTCATATATTTCGAATAAGAAAGTAACTTAATAGCATCAGTCAAAGGGATTTGAAGAAAAAGAGGTTTAATCCACTCACAAAACTTATTGTAATGCTCTTCTTCTTTAGATTTGATGGACTTACCTGGAAAGGGCATGGGTTTCTGTACCCATGGTTTTCTTTCCTTCCCATGTTTTCTTGCGATGAAATCTTCTTTAGTGTACCTCTTACGTTTGTCAGGTGCTTCTTCTTCTCGAACTTCAGGCGGATCATTCTTCTCATTATCCTTACCTTCAGGTTCAGCACCGTCTTCAGTCTCAGCATCGGAGATAGATACACTGTTGGGATCAACAGCTGGCTCTTCATCTGCAATAGGATCATTAGAATTGTCAGCCTCCTTATGTTTCTTCTTCTTCTTTGGAGAGCCAACAATTTCTTCTTCGTGCATTTGAGAATCTTGCTCGATTCTCCTTGGATGCCCCTCTGGATAGAGAGGATCTTGGGTGCTAGTTCCTCCTCGGGTCTTAATCCCGAAAGCCTGCAAATTATCTTGTTTGGCATTGTTAGTAAGCAAATCTTTTTGCACATTAGAAATTTGGTCAAGTTGAGTTTTAACCATATGAAAATGCTTCACAAGACATTGAACATCATTAACTGTTCTACCTAGAACATCAAGCAAACTTTTGATAGCAAGGGAATTATCATGCAACTGACTTTGTATCCTCTCATTAAAATGATTTTGTTTCATAATAAAATTATCAAACTCATCTAAACATTGATCAGGAGGCTTACCATGAGGGATGTCACTTGCGTTGAAATCTAAAAGAGAGTGTACCTCTACCATAGGAGGGTGTGTGGTAGGCTCACACAGCTCTTCAATAGGGGGTAGATTCTTCACGTCTTTAGCTTTAATACATTTCTCTTTAATAGACTTCTTTGCTTCTCGCATATCTTCGGGGCTTAGAACAAACATACCCCTCTTCTTTGGTGGTGGAGGTGGTTCAGGGACGGACCAATCTTCATGGTTTTTGGCAATCCTGCCCATCAAATCTTCTGCATCGTCCGGTGTCCTTTTTCTAAAAACACAACCAGCACAACTGTTTAAATAGGACCTGGATTCATCAGTTAGACCAGCATAGAATATATCGATTAATTCGTTCTTAGGGACTTCATGTCCTGGTCTAGCCCGAATCAGACCGCAGTACCTCCCCCAAGCTTTAGGGAGGGACTCATCCTGCAACTGTTTAAAGTTATAAATTCTTTGTAAAGCAGCATGTTGCATGTGAGCAGGAAAGTACTTATCAACAAAAGAGTGAGCTAAGTCTTGAGGACTCTTAATGGAATCGCATGGGAATGAATCATACCATGCTTTAGCACCTTCCTTCAAGGAGAAAGGAAGAAGCTTGGTCACATAAAAGTATCGTATCTTCTCATCTGTGGTAAAACAGGCCACCCAACTCACTGAGTTTAATTAGGTGTGCAATAGCATCATCATTTTCTCTGCCATAAAAGGGGTCTGCTTCAACCATAGGTATAAGTGAAAGATCAACAGAGAAATCATAATCAGGATCATCAATGCATATAGGAGATGTAGCAAATTCAGGATTAGGAACAGTTTTGTTCTTCAAAGAGTGTTTTTCAAACAGTTTCTTAATAACTTCAGGGTCAGAGCCAGAAAACTCTGTCAGTTCCCTGCATAAATCTTCATCAAGCATATAGTAATCATCATCAAGGAGTCTCTCCTTGAGTTTACTCAAATCAGGATAATCATAAGTTTCACCAATAGGGTAGCGAGTAACAGGAATTTCAATTCCAGACTTTTTAGCAGCAGCAGCGATCTGTTTCTCAAGAGCATAACCAAGTGAACTAATATCATCAACAGTAGTAGAAGCATCATCAAGAGTATCGGTCATAGTAACAGATTCAGTAGGAGCATCATGTGGTGGTGGTGAGGCAAACTTACTCATAACAGAAGGCGAATCAAGTGTAGCACTAGTGCTCAGAACAGTACCTCTTCTTGTAGTGGATAGTAAGATCGGAACCTTGGGGTCTCCTTTCTTACCCATAGCGGATGAAGTGCAGCAGGTAGGATACTTCAACTAGACTTGTAAATATTGCTATGCTCCCCGGCAACGGTGCCAGAAAATGGTACTTGATAACCCTCAACCGTAAGGGATCGAGATAGTCTTCGCGGGTAAGAATAACCCAATTTATTGATTCGACACACGGGGAGCCAAAGAGTATTTATAAGCTTTGACAGTTGAGTTGTCAATTCAACCGCACTTGAAATATACTTACTTGCAACAAAAGAAAAGTGGTAACAGTGATATGATAGTGATGGTAGTAATAGTAAAAGTAAACAGCAAAAGTAAACAGCAATAGTAAATAGCAAAAGTAGCAACTAGTGACAAGCAGGATTTAAAATACTGTAGGCTAGGGAGACGGATGGTTGGGCGCTGCATGGATGAGATATATTATGATTCTAACTTGGGGCACGGCACACGGAAAAGTAATGATCATCTAGGCAAATATCAAACATTAGGCATGTATCCCGTAGGTAGTTGTGCGTGCTTGCAATAAGAACTTGCACAACATCTTTTGTCCTTCCGTCCCGCTACGAACGGGGCCAAAAGAAACTTATGGAGATTAAGGTGCTCCTGTCAAAGATCACCGGAACAAAGCAATGAGCTCAATGGATATATGTAATCCTCAAACTACGGACCATCCCCTTTGGTGTCCCAAGCTGTCACTTTTGGGATCACCGGTTCCAAACCGTAATAGGTGCAAACAACTCATAGATAGGATCAAGAACACAAATATATTCATGCAAACACATATGGTTCAGATCTGAAATCATGGCACTCGGACCCTAAGTGTCAAGCATTAAGCATAACAAGTTGAAGCAAAGATGATAAACACCATAGTAGATGATAGGCAACATGCCCCCAACGATCTGACAAACTATTACATGATCTAACTCATCCAATCCCTACCATCCCCTTCGCCTACAGCAGGGGATTACTCACACATGGAAGGAGAAGTCATGGAGGGATGATGGAGTGGTCATGATGATGACGATGGCGACGATCTCCCCTCTCCGGAGGCCAATTCAGCCTCCAGATTAGCCCTCCCGAAGAAGAACAGAGAGTGGCGGCGGATCCGCGATGAAAACTGGGAAAAGAACTTCTGATCTGGGATTTCTCCGTCGCGAGCTAAAATACGAGTCAAAGTAGGTCACCAGGGGAGGTTGGGCCCACCCAGGCGACCCCCCAGCGCGGCCAGGGGCTGGGCCGCGCCACCAGGGCGCCTGGGCCCCCCTGGTCCCCCTCTGGTCCCTCTTCTGGATCCTGGCTCCTTCGGGTGCGTGGATTTTCTGTGATTTTTCGTGGATTTTTCTGAGATACCTAAAAATACGTTTTCCTGCACACAATAAAACCATACAGGCAGCTCTGCTGAAAACAGCGTCAGTCCGGGTTAGTTTAGCTCAAATCATGCAAGAATGAGGTCAAAACAATATCAAAAGTGTTTGGAAAAGTAGATACGTTTGAGACGTATCAGCGGTGCATCAAGGACATAATACTTCTGTGCAGCAATGAGGATAATCCTCAGATCACGGACCTAGTCCGCATCATTGCTACTAACATCTTTCAACTTATATTTCTCTAGGAACATATAAAATAAACGGGGAGCTATATCGCGAGCTATTGATCTACAACACAGATGTGCTAATACTACCAGGACTAAGTTCATGATAAATTAAAGTTCAATTAATCATATTACTTGAAGAACTCCCACTTAGATAGACATCCCTCTGGTCATCTAAATGATCACGTGATCCAAATCAACTAAACCATGTCCGATCATCACGTGAGATGGAGTAGTTTTCAATGGTGAACATCTTATGTTGATCATATCTACTATATGATTCACGCTCGACCTTTCGGTCTCCAGTGTTCCGAGGCCATATCTACATATGCTAGGCTCGTCGAGTTTAACCCGAGTATTCTGCATGTGCAAAATTGGCTTACACCCGTTGTATTTAAACGTAGAGCTTATCACACCCGATCATCACGTGGTGTCTCGGCACGACGAACTTTCGCAACGGTGCATACTCAGGGAGAACACTTATACCTTGAAATTTTGTAAGGGATCATCTTATAATGCTACCGTCGTACTAAGCAAAATAAGAAGCATAATAAGATAAACATCAAATGCAATCAAAATATGTGACATGATATGGCCATCATCATCTTGTGCTTTTGATCTCCATCTCCAAATCACCGTCATGATCACCTTCGTCACGGGCGCGACACCTTGATCTTCATCGTAGCATCATTTTCGTCTCGCCAACTATTGCTTCTACGACTATCGCTACCGCTTAGTGATAAAGTAAAGCAATTACATGGCGATAGCATTTCATACAATAAAGCGACAACCATATGGCTCCTGCCAGTTGCCGATAACTTTACAAAACATGATCATCTCATACAAAACCGTATAACTCATCATGTCTTGACCATATGACATCACAACATGCCCTGCAAAAACAAGTTAGACGTCCTACACTTTGTTGTTGCAAGTTTTACGTGGCTGCTACGGGCTTAGCAAGAACCGTTCTTACCTACGCATACAAAAACCACAACGATGTTTCGTCAAGTATGTGTTGTTTTAACCTTCACAAGGACCGGGCGTAGTCACACTTGATTCAGCTAAAGTGAGAGAGACAGACACCCGCCAGTCACCTTTAAGCAACGAGTGCTCATAACGGTGAAACCAGTCTCGCGTAAGCGTACGCGTAATGTCGGTCCGGACCGCTTCATCTCACAATACCGCCGAAGCAAAGTATGACATGCTGATGGCTTCTCGCCCCTCGTTGGTTACTGTAATGCCCAGGATGGAGTTATACCTCCTACATGTCGAGGCACGACTTAAAGGCATAAGTCCATCCTAGAATGATCTCAAGTTTGGTAATCTTTGCACATCTCATGTAAAAGAGGGGAATGTAAACATAAATAGTTGGCTTACACTCGCCACGTCACACAAATACGATACATGTCTCAAACATCATACATTAAGAATATCACAACCCTCTAAGGGCAAAAAAACCAAATGTCAAGATACCGAACTTAAATAACATCCACAGGCGGATCGAATCCTAGTAGAAGTCTCCACTACTGATCATCCGGATAACGAACATAGTATCAACTACGCTCCTCGTCGTACTCCCAGTCAAGCTCGGTGCCATCACCTGGATAGCTCACAACTGGACCTGCATCTGGTGTGGTGAAGTAACTGTGAGCCACAGAGGACTCAACAATCCCGTTCCCGAGTAACAAGACTATTTAAGCCTTGGGAGAGGATAAGGCTGAAGAAAAGAATAAGTGTCTGCAGCAGCATCTAGCAACTAGCTTACGTGAGTGAGAGCGAGAAGAGAAAACCTCGGTCGAGAGATGATCACGAAGTGATCCTAGCTAAAGCTCAACAAACATAACCCCTCCGTGTTCAACTCCCGAATCCCTATTCGGAAATTGACGGTCACGGAACGCACGCTGGTAGTGTATTAGAAACATTGTGTCAAGTTATCTACAACCGGATATTAACAAGCTCCCATCTGCCACATAACCGCGGGCACGGCTTTCGAAAGTTCATAACCCAGCAGGGGTGTTCCAACTTGACCCATTACAAGCCCACGATCCGCGGAGTCGCAACTCCAAAGTGGGAAGACCCGAGTATTCTCGGAATCCCGTGCTCAAGATATACCGAACTAAGGTAAGGCTAATCCAGCAAATCCTCCCGGCGTGTCGACACCCTGATAGTAGCCGCGCGTATCTAAGTCTCAGGACACGATCGGATGAGTCATCCTACAGGTTTTTACCAAACCTCAAGTTTCCTTGAGGTGGCCCCGCAGTCTGCTCGTTTCGGACCAACACTCATGTGGAGCACTGGCCCGGGGTTGTAGAATTAAGAAAGAGGGTTAATTACTCCCTATGCAAGTTTAGTTTGTTATTAGGCAAATAGTACCAATGTTGGGACTTGCTGGAAAAAACTTAGCACTTAGCGGTTTATCGAGGGGGTCTCATACACCCCAACCGTGTTAGGAACGCATAATCAAGGAACATAACACCGGTTTATACGGTTCCTAACGGCATGAGTGGAACAAATCACCAAGCAAAAGTCTTAGCCTTCCACCCTTGCCAATATATAGATGATTTCATTTTAAGCATTTATATAGTGTGATAAAACCCAACCAAACTTCAACATGAAGCAAGCATCTTCGATCTTTACCTGCAACTAGCAATGCTATAAGAAGGGCTGAGCGAAGCGTACTTAGCCAAGCAATGGTTTGCATAGGTAGGTTGGTTAAACATGGCAATGGTTACAAGTTGGAGGCTGACAAGAAGAACATGGGCATCGAGGCAAAACTATAGAGCGGATCTACTAGCAATAGGCAAAGATAGTAATGTTATCGGGGTTCGGTCATCTTGCCTGAAGAGAAGTCGTTTGGATCGTAAATAGGGTCCTCGTGCTCAACCTCATTGGAAACCTCGTGCTCGTACTCGTACTCAGTCTCAGCTTCCGGCTCTAAACAAAACAATCACACCAAGCACAAATCAACAAGATGCAATGCGCACTCGAAAATTATGGATGCATGATGGATGCACTAAGGATGCACGCGGAGCACGGAAAATATCACTCAAGCAAAACACCTCAAAACATGATAACAATATGGTATTATGAATCTACACAGAAAATCAATCAAGTTTCATAGATTCGCTGAAATCGGAGTTACGGGCTAAAAGTTATGCCCGAAACAAGAAATGAGCGAAAGCTGAAAATTACAGCAACATAGCAACTTCGGAGCACAAACTAATTAAGCTACAGCACTCAAACAACATGGCAAAGGACATGAACATAGACTAGACATATCCTACAAAAAATTAGTCCAAAGGTGCACCACCAAAGGTGTCAGGGATACGGTTAGTAAGTATAAACCGGATATTGTAAACCGGTTTAGTTATATTGTATTTGGTTCATTATTTTAGTAGAGATTACGGCCTATGAGATTTCAAGGCCCATGTATAGAAATACGGTTGTAAACCGCCAAGGAGATATAACTTGGGAGATAAGAAAGAAAGGACAGAGACCGAGGCGGACACGATTATGAGCCGGCCTCGGGACTCTGTAAACCGGACCAGGCGTCACCTCTATATAAAGGGACGGCCCGGCACCGGTTCAAGGACAAGCAATAATCGATACGTCGAGACACAGGCAAGCGATTCCGCTCCCTGTAAACCGACGCCCAAGCAATACCAAACCAACTAGACGTAGGCTTTTACCTTCTCAAAGGGGCCGAACTAGTATAAAATCCTTTGTGTCCTTTGTGCGCCATGAATCCTTTCAAGCTAACCCGTGCGATGGTTCCATCATCAAGTCCGTTAAACCGGACATCTGCCGTGTTAATTCCACGACAGTTGGCGCCCACCGTGGGGCTCGCGCATGATGGTTTCGAGTTCTTGAAAGGCGGCTTCGAAGGGTTGAAGGGTTACGCGGTCGGCCGGATGACCAAGAGTCGTCGCGGCCGGATCTACATCGACGACGCGGGTTGGGGACCGGAGGCCGATTCAATCGAATACGGGTACCGGGTCCCCTTCGGCAGCATCCAAGTCTTCATCGGAAAAATTGGCGAACCGGGACCTGAGCCGGACACCCTCCCCAGCATCGTCGAGCCGGCTCAGCGGGCGAGATCGCCCCGGATCCAGTCTGCCATGAGGCATGTGTTTGTGGGGGCAATTCACGGAGGTCGAACCGAGGACGGTTCGGAATCTGATGGGGCGACAGTCATCTACTCAGATGGCGAATCTTCATCCGGGGAAACTGAATCTCTGTATCAGTTGCGGGACGGCCGGTCTGAGGGCGAGTCCGATGGGAACAGTATTCCGGACCCCTTTGACCCGCCAAACCGGGTGGCGGTCTTCATGGCCGGTTCACAACCCCCGGTGAACGGAACAACAGCGGAAGCCGGCGCAGGGGGAAGCGGTTCAAATCCCCCCCTCACGGAAGTTCTATCCACCTTGATCGAAGAGCTCGCAGCTAAAGCAATAGAGGTCGTGGCTCCAGCAGACAAGGTGCAGCATGATGCAGTGCTTCTTCAGTTAACGACCCGGATCAATCAATTGAAGGAGGATTTAAAGGCAGAAGGAGAGATGTTAGCTATCAGACAAGCAGAATTGGATGATCAAGCTTTTCACTTGAGGATGGAGCAAGCTTCGGTGGAGGCAGTCAGGGGGAGAAAGTATCGATCCCGCCTACCGCCGGGTTACGAATCTGCGAATTTGTTTAGAACCCCGGGGACGGGGGCTAGCAACAATCCGGCCTTAAACCGGAGGAGTCCGCCGGCTCAGGAGGAGCCGGTTCTGCAGCCCACTGCCGAACGAGAGCGGCGGGTTACGTCGGTGCCTTATGTGCCTGTCCCTCCGGGTCATTATTCAAACCCTGTGGATAATATTGCTGCTGCGGCCGCACGGTTGGCCGCTTTACCTGCGGAAGGAACATCTCCGGTGGCGATAGAAGCGCGCAGGGCCCAGAAGCTGCTTAATACGGCATTAATACAGCATCAAGCATATTCTCATAGCAGGGAGAGGTTGCATTCAACACCGCGTCCCAATCGAAGTTACACCAGACATTGGGAAGAGCCTGAAGTTTCTAGCAGTGAACGGAGGAGGCATCAGCGTAGGCAGAATAATCCGGCGGGGGCAGAGATACCGGCCCCGGATCAAAACCGGCCTAGATCGGAGGCCCGAGAGGAGATCCGCCAGTCAACGCCGGTTTACGCCGGCACTACGGGGGCAGGAGCCACAGCGAGCAGTTTTGGGATACAATGTCTTGTCCCTGCCCTGCGGAGCGTCAAGCTGCCCAAGGATTTCAAAGGACCTCGCAAGGTGCCTAATTACACCGCCGATTTACCACCCGAAGCTTGGGTGGAGAGTTACGAGATGGCCATGGAGATGCTGGATGTGGATGAGTCGGCTTGTGCTAAATATTTCACTATGATGCTGGAAGGCACGGCCCGGACTTGGTTAAAGGCATTACCACCGAATTCCATTGGATCATGGGCAGAGCTGCGCAGCCAGTTCATCAAAAATTTCAAGGATACATGCAAGCAACCTATGTCGATAATAGATTTAGCAGCATGTGTGCAAGGAGAACAGGAGTCTACAGCAGCGTGGGTACGCAGAGTGGCCGAGATCTTGCACTCCTCAAACGGCATTAACCCGAGCACAGCGATTGTAACTTTGGAGAACAATTGCCGGTTTGAATCCTTGAAATTAAAACTCGGACGGCTCAAACGGGAGTGCAATGATATGGGGACTTTGATGAGCGCCCTGGTGAAGTACGGGGACTCAGATAATACTAAGTACCCGGAGCCAGAAGGAGATAAAATAGGGAAGGCCAGTAAGCCTGGTAAGCCGGCGCCGGTTAATCCGGTTACTTCAAGCTTCTTGGGCAAACGAAAGGCAGAGAATAGCTCCGATTTTGTGGCTAATACACAGGTTCAAGGTGGTTTCCGGGTCAACCAGCAAGGTCCCACTCGCCAAGCTGGGGGAAACCCGGGTTGGGAGCAGGATCCGGATCAACCCTGTCTAAGGCATAGCGGAGCAAGGGGACCTGCAAAGCACACTGGAAGAGAGTGCATGGGCCCAGGGCACAGCCGTTTTAATCCCTTTAGCCGGCCCCCAAGTGGCGGTTCGGGGCCCGGGTTTTATGGTCCGGGTTACCAAGGGAACAGCTCCGGTTCAGGATATAGGGGCAACAGCGGTTATCAAGGGAACAGCGGTGGTTATCAACCCCGGCCGGGTGGCCAGAGTACTCAAGGAAGCTACAATGGTCAAGGAAATCAGTATCAAGGTGGTTATCAGGGTCAGGGGAATCAATCGTATCATCAAGGTGGTTACAACAATCAGAATAATCAGCAGCAGGGCCAGGGGGGTCATAGTAACCAAGGAAATCAGCAGCAGCAGCGTCCGCAACAGCAACAGCAATCCGGATACCAGAGTAATCCAAAGGAGTTGAGCAGCGGTCAGTATCATGTCTTCACCACGAGTTTATGTAAGAGGGACCAGAAGGTTTTGAAGCGGGCCGTCCATGCGGTAGAACCGGCAACGCCACAGTTTCTACGATGGTCAGAGCAGCCCATTGTTTGGAGCAGAGAAGACCACCCATTACGGGTAGATAACCCGGGACATTTAGCCTTGGTAGTGGCACCTCAGGTGGGAGGATACCGGTTTACTAAAGTACTCATGGATGGAGGCAGCAGTATCAATATATTATATTACGAGACCTTTCGCCGTATGGGTCTGACAGATAAACAACTAAGGACATCAAACACAGTGTTTCACGGGGTGGTCCCAGGTAAGTCAGCCTATCCAGTTGGTAAGATTGACTTAGAGGTTACCTTTGGGGATGAGCATGATTCCAGGTCAGAGATGATCACTTTCGAAGTTGTTAAAATCAGAAGCCCGTATCATGCTTTGTTTGGGAGGACGGTTTACGCTAAGTTTATGGCTAGGCCATGTTATGTTTATCTGCAGCTCAAGATGCCGGGTCATAAAGGCACAATTACAGTGCATGGCAGTCGTAAGATAGCAGTGGAGTGTGAAGAGGGTGATGCAGCCTATGCAGAAGCGGTATGTGCCACGGAAGAGTTAAAGTTCTATAAGGATAATGTTGATCCGGCGGATATGACTCCGCTGAAGAAGCCCACTACCGAGCATGATCCGGCTTTGAAATTTAAATCGGCAGAGGAGACCAAGCAAATTGATTTTGTGCCGGGGGATTCGTCCAAGCAGTTCACTATCAGCGCTAACCTTGACCCCAAATAGGAAAGCGCGCTCATCGAGTTCATCCGTGAGAACCGGGATATCTTTGCATGGAAACCTTCTGACATGCCAGGTATACCGAGGGAACTCGCTGAGCACAAATTGAATATCGATCCGAAGTTTAAACCGGTAAAACAATATCTGCGCCGCTTTAACGAAGAGAGGCGCAAGGCTATAGGAGAAGAAGTGGCCAGGCTTTTGGCAGCAGGATTCATAGTGGAAGTTTTTCATCCGGAATGGTTGGCCAATCCGGTGCTTGTTCTAAAGAAGAATGGGAAGTGGAGGATGTGTGTAGACTACACAGACCTCAATAAAGCTTGCCCAACCGATCCTTTTGCTCTTCCTCGCATTGATCAGATTATTGATGCTACAGCAGGGTGTGAGCGGCTGAGTTTTCTGGATGCGTACTCAGGTTATCACCAGATTAAAATGGCAGTTGAAGACCAGGAGAAGACGGCATTCATAACCCCTTTTGGTGCTTTTTGCTATGTGTCTATGCCTTTTGGGCTCAAGTGTGCGCAAGCAACCTATCAGCGTTGTGTTCAGAATTGTTTGAAAGGGCAGATAGGAAGGAACGTACATGCATATGTGGATGACATTGTGGTCAAGTCAAAGGAGGAAAGAACAATGATAGAGGACCTCAGGGAAACCTTTGATAATCTCCGGGCTTACAGGATGATGCTTAATCCGGAGAAGTGTGTTTTTGGTGTCCCGGCCGGTAAACTTTTGGGGTTCCTGGTCTCGAACAGGGGAATAGAAGCCAGCCCGGAGAAGATCAAGGCCATCACATCTTTATCAAAACCGGCTTGCATAAATGATGTTCAGCGCATAGCCGGCCGGATCACGGCGTTAAGCCGGTTTATTAGTCGCTTAGGAGAAAAGGCAATCCCGCTTTATCAAATGTTGAAGAAAACGGACCGGTTTATTTGGAGCGATGAAGCAAATACAGCGTTTGAGAAACTGAAACAGCAACTAGCGAAACCGCCGGTTTTAGCTGCCCCGATAGACAAGGAGCCTTTGCTATTATATGTTGCTGCAAACACACGGGCGGTTAGCGTTGCAATTGTGGTTGAGCGCAAGGAAGCAGGGAAAGAACATCCGGTTCAGCGACCGGTTTACTATGTGAGTGAAGTACTCATCGAGTCCAAGCAAAGATACCCTCATTGGCAGAAATTGGTGTATGGGGTGTTTATGGCAAACCGGAAATTGAAGCATTATTTCCAAGGGCATCCAATAA
>LR738714.1:28295338-28334520 GCA_902687465.1 Secale cereale
AGTCGGTAAAAAATCCGCAGTCGGTATCAATCCGGAGTCGGTAAAAATCCGCAGTCGGTATCAATCCGGAGTCGGTAAAAATCCGCAGTCGGTATCAATCCGGAGTCGGTATCAACACATGTTAAAATGATGGCTTGGTTCTTTCGACAGTTTTTGAGCCTGGCAGCTCTTTGAAAAAGCCTTGATTACATAGTTTGATTTTCAAAAATTGTGTGTTTTTTGGTGTTTCTTGTGTTCTATAATATTTTAAACCGAGTGGGACAGCTCCAGAAGTTGACCACCTATTTATAACATCATAAGTCTGGGTCATGAACACCAGCGAGAATTAAGCCGGCGTGTATCATAACCCGGATCGACCTTCCTGGTGAACTAACAAGTTGGCAGTATAGGGTCAGGTATAATGACCGGTGTTTATTAAACCGGCCTGGTACCATTATGAGCTGACAATTGGCAGCACGGGGTCAGATACAAGTTACGAATTGCTGGACAAAGAAATTCATGGACAAGTTAGGGTCGAAGAGTTCCAAATACTTGTTAAGGTAATTTTTAACACCTTGCCGGTTTAAGGTGTTTTAGCTGCATACAATTAAGGTATCTAAGTTATTTATCAAAGATATACTTGTTTATCATATCAAAAGAGCAAGTTAATCCGTCCGGTGGTCATACCACTAGGGCATATTTTTTTTTCATCTCTTTTTTGAACAGGGCAAGAGATTCGCAGCAATCAACAAATCAGTAAAAGAATATTTATAAAATGGCCAAAAGCCGGATCACAGTACATTGCAACTTCAGTCTAAGCCTATTACAAGGCATGAAAGCCAGATAGCCAGAAGCATTGTTTATGGGTTACAGCAATAAGTGTTCAAGATTCCGTTCCTCCTTGCCGGGATGACTGGCCACCATCTGGTTCCGGAACGTCTTCTTCCTCATGAAGCGGAGGGAAATCTGGTGCACGCCAGTCAATCTTGGCCAAAGCACGGAAATACACTTCATCGTTGATCAACTCGGTAGGTTCAATATCAGGAGCATAAGTGTGAGGACGAACCGGCGGAGTTAAATTTGAAACATCATAGACCGGACGTTCCACACGCTCGTTTTGAAGGTTGTACGCAGGGTGGTACCGGGATAAATCAGCTTCCACCGCTATCTTGCTCGCGAGTGGACGCATTTCCTTCGTCAGAACATACAGATCTTTTTCACCAAAAGCTGAACCGTCTTCCTTTGTGTCTGGAAACCCGGTTAGCACTTCGGCCGGATCAATGTCTGGAACCCAAGCCTTAGCTCTTGTCAAGGCCAGAAGAGCACCTCCTCGAGCAGCTGATTTCTTCACCTCCTCAAGACGGGTTGGAAGAATTGACAAACTGTTCAAAGTAGCCTTGATGGTTGAAGGAGCCGGTTTACCAAAAGAGGTAGCGCTGATGATCCTTTGCGCCCCAGAATATAATTGCTCCACCAAAGTATAACAAGCTTTCAGTTTCTTCCGTACGTCGTCTCCAAGATGGGAGACGCGGCGTCCTACATACAACAAGAAAAAGTTAAACCGGTGCAGGTTATAGGTTACAAAGATAACAAACGAAAGTTACAGTTATGATTACCAAAGATAGCAGAGATCATCAAATTAACTTGGTGTTTTAATCCGGCCAATTCTTCAGTGACCGGGTTAAGAGCTCTTTCGGCATCTTGAACACGCTTTTCAAGATCCTTCTTCTGGACTTCAAAGGCAGTCCGTTCCTCATCAAAGAACTTCTTCAAGTCTTCAGCAGTTTTCAAACTTACTTTAAGTTCTTTTTTCGCCTTTGAAGCAGCTGCCTCGGTCTCTATGAGCCGGGTTCGAAGTTCGCTATTTTCTACAGCGTTCCGGTTTAACTCAGCCTGCAGACAAGTTCAAAAACACAGTTAGCAAATACAAGTCTCAAGCACACAACCAAGTTGTCTACTTGACACTTGGGGGCTAATGGCAGTTGAAGTAATCCGGCAAAGGTGAAATGCAAGTCTCAAGCACACAACCAAGTTGTATACTTGACACTTGGGGGCTAATGGCAGTTGAAGCAATGCGTTGGAGACAAGATTTTTTACAAGTATCAACTACATAAACAAGTTATCTACTTGATACTTGGGGGCTAATGTATTAGACAGCAGTTCAAGCCTACAAAAGTTCCGGATCACCTACTATAAAGCAGATAAACCGGAACTTGGGGGCTGTTATAAGGTAAAGATACGTTGAAAAAAGCAAGGTCAGAACAGGAAAATTTACCTCGTATTTCTCTCTCATGAGGTTCACCAGGCTAGCTTCATAGTCACGGCTGCTGTGAAGCCGGTTCAGATATCCGGAATAAATATCCTGGGGACTCAGGCTGGAAAGGTTGGAGATATCCGCATTTAAATTCCCTTTTTCCTGAGTTACCTTCTCCGTTTTTGCAGTGTGTTTTGCCAAAACGGTGGGTTCGGCTGGCGCAACATAGGCAGCGCCAGTAACCACAACGTCAGGGGAAGAAGGTGCATTGGGAGGAATAGTTTTATCTTGAGCCGGATCAGGAGATCCCGGATTAACTTGAGGAGAGCTAACCCGGGCTGGGCTTGGTGGATCTTGGGCAGCATCAGTAGCAGGAATATCAAGAACAGGTTCTTGAACCGGTGTAACAGGAGTACCTTCAGGAGGAACAGCTGTCGACGGTTCGATTGCTGGTTCATCGGCAGAAGGATCAACAGCGGGCTTCTTACCCTTAGCCTTTTTGCTGGGTTTCGGTTTACTGGAGAAACGAACAAAGATAGGTCAGCATTATAAAGAAAAAGGAAGGATTTAAACCGGAAAAGGTGAAGATAATTACCCTGGAGCTATCTTCAAGGGTGGAAGCTGTGTCGCAGTTGACTCGCCCGATGAAGATAGTGGAGTTTCCTGATAATCAGGATCAGTCGGTTTAAGTGGTTTTCTAATAAGGCCGGCCTTGGGATGAAGAAGTGTTGGAGAAAGTATCACCTCAGCACGGCGTTTCCGAGCCGGGGTTAAGGAGATTCCAGAAGATTCCACTGCTAAACCGGAATGGCGAGTGGTCCGGCGCAAGGCTTCGTGCTGTTGCTTCTTCAAATCAAAATTGGGATCCAACTTAGCATAAGGGTGAGAAAATTGATACTTTCTAACAGTCCGACGGATCTTTTGAGGAGGGGGTTCTGAATCGGAAGAAATAAGGGTTACCTCAATCTCCACCGGGTTATCACCTTCGAGTGGATCCTGTGAAAAGGGCATCATCAGAGATAAGGACAAATATATTAAAGCAAATGTAAACCGGAGTAAAGCATACCTCGGAGTCCGGATCATCATCTTCAGAAGGAGAACCGGCGTCAACGGCTGCCTTCCTTTTCTTGTTTGCAGGAGTTTTCCGGCGAGTTTGTTTTACAGGTTTGTCCTGAAGTTTCCTTCTCCAGAAGGGGTTATCAGCCTGAATAAAAATCAACAGCAAGTAAAGGACGGTTCAAAGAAGGACGGTTTATGAAGCACGGGTTAAGGAAAACTTACATCAGGCTGTGTGTTCTTCTTAAAGTATGGAGCCAAGCCAACCTTGGAGCAGTCTGTTGAGGCAGGGTTGACGATCTTTTTGGCCGATTCTATCACCTCCGATTCAGAAAGTTCCTCTCTGGTAAACCTCTGAGGGTCTTCCGGTTCACCGGAATAATTGCACATTAAATCAGAGCGCCGGCTTAAGGGGAGGATGCTCCATGACAACCAGCAGCGAAGGAAATCGGTTCCAAGAAGTCCATTAGCCATGAAAGCTCTCAGTTTGGAAAGTTGAGGTGAAAATTGAATCCGTTCAGTAGCACTTAACCGTTGCGGCAGAGGATGATTCGCCGGGATACGAGTCTCACGATAACCCGGCAGCGGATTTTCACCTTCAGGAGACGTGTCTATACAATAAAACCAAGACTTATTCCAGTCCTTGGGGTGAGTATGTAAAGAAGCGTGCGGGAAAACTGCATCCCTCCTTTTCTGAATACTGATACCGCCAAGTTCTTGGTGAGGCCCGCTAGTGAATTCGGTGCGCCGGTTCGCATGGAAGAAATCCCGGAATAGATCAACTGAAGGTTCTTCTTGCAGATACACTTCAGAAAAAACTTGAAAGTCACAAATATTGGAAACGGAATTTGGTCCGATGTCTTGTGGATGCAGTTGGAAGGTGGCAAGGACATCCCGGAAAAATTTTGAACCGGGGGGAGAGAAACCCCTGGAGATATGATCCATAAATACTATGACCTCTCCGGACCTGGGAGTAGGAGGGCGTTCATTACCCGGAGCGCGCCATTTCAACTCGGCCCGAGGACCTAATGTACCGATACTCGACAGCTTGACTAAGTCTTCTTCAGTCACAGCTGAGCGAACCCAGTCACACGAAACGTATTGCTTGGCAGCCATTTAAACAAAGTGCTGAAGAGAAGAAGGTACAGAACAAATTATGAACATACAAAAGATTTGGGACCTATATATGTGTATTGCGCAAGAGAGATAAGAACTATCTAGCAAAGTTAAACCGGCAATTATAAATACAAGATGTATCATTTCCGGTTTAAAAATGGCAGTTGAAGAGGAATAACTACGTCATGGTATCAGTCTACATCATTTCCGGTTTATGGTATGGTGATCTAAACCGAAGCATACTTAGCAGATTTATTGAAGGGAAAAACAAGTTTTTGCTGCGTTGCTAAGAAAGAATAGATCTGAGCATAATGAGATAAAGAAACAAAAATTACACGGGAAATATACAGAGGACCAATCCAGAGCAGATAAGGTTACAGGATGTGCATAAAGAGGAGACTTAAAACAGGTAGCAACAGAAATACAAGCAGCAAAATCTAAAATATCAGACGCATTTACGGCAAGATCAGGAAGGTAAGAATATTACGAAGTTGCAGGTCTCAGAGAATGAACAGCGTAAAGCTTGTGAAGAACCCTAATGGCGGAACGGATAAACGCAGTAGAGGCATTACAGCAAGATTCAATCTGGTGTTAAGTGAGATCTACAGGTTAAGGCTTAAGGGGATACGAGGTTCCTATGATATGAGTATCTACAAAGAACGGAGCTTCATCGGGAGTTCTAATGGCGGAAGAACACGGGCAAGGCAATGGCAAATAGGATAAGATCTACAGTGAGGAGGAAGAACATACCAGGGACGGTGAGGAATCGGCGGCGCAGAAAATCTGGTCAAGTTCAGGTTGATGCAGCGGCCGGTCGAAGACGGAAGATCCGGTGGTCGTCGGCGGTGTTCTCGGGCTCAGGCAACAATGGAGGTCTAGAGGGTCAGGAGGAGAAAGGAGGAAGACGACGCGAGAGGGGATAATGAATGGAGCAGAGCGGTATTTATAGACGAAGAGGCGGATGTGAAACGACAGGTGCGGTAATCAAGGAAGAAAATCGGATAAAGATCCGTTGAAACGCCTCGATTCTCGGGATAACCATTAAAAATAAGCTACAGTACAGCTCGCGGCGATAAATGCGGAGCTGATGTCATTGTCAGACTTTAATGATTTCGGAAGATGACGTCAGAGCCGGTTTACAGGAACAAATGAAGACAGAAGAAAAGTCGCGGAAGACAATGAAGACTGATATGAACAAGTTCAAATCATTCTGGGGCCTAATGTCAGGGATACGGTTAGTAAGTATAAACCGGATATTGTAAACCGGTTTAGTTATATTGTATTTGGTTCATTATTTTAGTAGAGATTACGGCCTATGAGATTTCAAGGCCCATGTATAGAAATACGGTTGTAAACCGCCAAGGAGATATAACTTGGGAGATAAGAAAGAAAGGACAGAGACCGAGGCGGACACGATTATGAGCCGGCCTCGGGACTCTGTAAACCGGACCAGGCGTCACCTCTATATAAAGGGACGGCCCGGCACCGGTTCAAGGACAAGCAATAATCGATACGTCGAGACACAGGCAAGCGATTCCGCTCCCTGTAAACCGACGCCCAAGCAATACCAAACCAACTAGACGTAGGCTTTTACCTTCTCAAAGGGGCCGAACTAGTATAAAATCCTTTGTGTCCTTTGTGCGCCATGAATCCTTTCAAGCTAACCCGTGCGATGGTTCCATCATCAAGTCCGTTAAACCGGACATCTGCCGTGTTAATTCCACGACAAAAGGAGTCACGGATCAATAGCAATGAGCTTGGACATATTGAACTTGACAATAAAATTCTGGCAGCAGAATTTTATTGAAACTTTGGAGCAAAAGATAAACATGCTACAGTCACTTAAATAAGCATGTGAGAACATGAATGGAAATCCAACAATATATACTACAAGGAACAATCAAGATCCACCCCAAAACTATCATGCTTTGTCCTAGAACATCACTCAAACATGGCATCGGAACATTACAGATTTCAGACTTAGTGAAAATTCACTAAGTCCTAAAACAGCAATTTCATCATGGCATCTAAAAGAGCAAGTTTAAGTCACCTCGAAACTAAACATGGCAAGTGGTAAGCACCACATTAAAGTTCACATGATGGTGATTCCGAAACACACAAGCATGCATCATGGAGATAAACATAACGATAGCAACGAGCTCAACAAGATGGCATTTCATAACAAGTGAAACAACATCACAACCACATGGCACTTTGCAACGATGATAAACATGGCAAGAATAAATCTATCATGCAACCTAACGCAAGCAACATGTAGAGCATGGCAAGACGAACACGTGGACATGTCATTTGCATCATTCGGACAAATGAGCTAAAAGTTATCACATGGCAAAGATGGCATAAAAACATCACATAGCAGCAATTATATCACGATGCACTATTGCAACAGAAAAACAAGCACCTAGATGATCTCTAACATGCATGACACAAAAAGATAAAGCGTAGTGCTATTCACCACGAACGTCTGGACATGCTATTTGCGCGAAACGGACAAACACACTAAAAGTTAGCGCAGTTTGAATAATGCATCAGACATTAAAAATTACTGGTACTTAGAGGAAAAAGAGGGGGAATCAACCTCAGGCAGAAAAAAAAACAAAGCGGCCCGGAAGATCTGGTAGAGGCGGCGGAGCGGGCTGGCGGCCGCGGCGCGCGGCCCGCAGCCTGAGCGGTGGAGCGGCCTGGAGGAGGCCTCGGTCAGTTGAGGGGAAGCGCTGGGGCCGATCGGCCCAGGCGCCGCGGCTGCTCTATGCGGCAGGGGAGCCGAAGGGAGGCGGCCCACCTGGGGTGGTCAACGCCCGGCGGCTGGCGAGGCGATGGGCCGGTGGAGGAGAGTCCTACGGCCCAGGGAGCGACGCGGGACGGACCGCGGCAACGGAGGCCCGCGGGGCGCGGCGATGCGGGCGGAGGCGATCTGGTGGCTCGGAGAAGCTGGCGCGCGACGGGAGGCAGCCCGGTCGGTGGCGGAATGGAGTAGCGGGCCGGCCCGGTCGGAGATCTGCGGTGCGGGGCGCGGCCTCGGTGCGGCGCGCGGGAGGCGATGGCCCAAACTGGCCTCGGTCGACGATGTGGTCCCGAACGGGGGATCCAGTCGATGCGGTCGGGGGAAGCGAAGTGGTCCCTCGAGGCCAGATGGATCGATGCGGGGGAGGCCCAAAGGGATCCAGCGATCGCTGGGGGAGGCGATGGCGCGTTGACCCGGCTGCCTGGATCGATCGAAGGGGCTGGCGGCTGGATCGAGGGGATTTGGTCGCCCTCGACCCCAGGTGCGGGAACTGCGGGATGAGCTGCCAAGTGGAGAGGAGGGGGTGGCTAAATCCAGATTTTTAGGGGAAGGAGGAGGAAGAGGCTAGAGATGCCAAAAAATAGACTAGGGGTCTATTATATAGCAGATTTTTTTGGGTTTGAGGGATTTAGGTGTTTAGAGCCATCTGATCGCGATCCGACGGATCCAATCGCGGGGGTAGTTTAGATGGGCCTAGGAGAGGGTAGTGGGCTGTTGGAGGGATGTTTCTGGGCCACAAGTGGAGGCACTTTGGACCCACACGAATAACTGATGGGATAGCAAACGGAGTCCAAACGCGACAAGATTTGAGAGGCGGGTTGCACACAACAAAACAACAACACACACAACAACCTCGCGGCACACCGGTAACGTTACACGCCCAAACAACAAAGTAGGCCTACGGGACGTCACGGACACGTGAGGGAGCTCCGGAACGCGAAACGGACAACGGGAAGGAACGCGTGGAACCGGATGCAACCGACAACACAAATGCAATGCGATGCACATGTCTACATGATATGAATGAATGCCACACACTC
Organism: Secale cereale; assembly: GCA_902687465.1. NCBI lineage: Eukaryota > Viridiplantae > Streptophyta > Magnoliopsida > Poales > Poaceae > Secale > Secale cereale. The sequence goes on from LR738714.1 coordinate 28,303,590, forward strand.
ACACAACAAAACGACGAAAACCCGAAAGACAAAGAACCCGGAATGGAAATAGATGAAGCCGGAGATATATTATATACCCAAAAGGGAAAGTATTACATTCGGGGCATTACAAACTCTCCTCTACTACAAAAAGATCTCGTCCCGAGATCTAGGACTGGAAAAAGGAAGGGTACTCGGAACGAAGATGATCTTCTCGTTCCCACGTAGCCTCTCGGTCGGTGTGATGTGACCACTTGACTTTCAGAAATTTGATGGACTTGTTGCGGGTCTTGCGTTCGGTTTCTTCGAGAATTGCAACGGGATGCTCTCGGTAGGACAGGTCTTGTTGAAGATCAATCTCTTCAAACGGAATCTTGCGCTCAGGTGCCTTGAAGCATTTGCGAAGTTGAGACACATGGAAGACATCATGAACATTGGCGAAGTTTGGAGGGAGCTCAAGTTGATAGGCTAGATCGCCTCTTTTGCCAAGAATCTTGAAAGGCCCGACGTATCTAGGAGCAAGCTTTCCTTTGATACCGAATCTTTGGGTGCCTTTCATCGGAGACATACGGAGATAAACATGATCATCAATGTTGAATGCCAAATCACGATGCTTGCCGTCATAGTAGCTCTTCTGGCGCGACTGAGCGGCCTTGAGATTCTCACGTATGACTTTGCACATTTCTTCGGCTTCTGAGATCAAGTCATTGCCAAGAAGTTGACGTTCGCCTGTTTCAGACCAGTTGAGAGGGGTACGGCACTTTCTGCCATAGAGGATTTCAAACGGAGCTTTGCCTGCACTTGCTTGAAAGCTGTTGCTGTAAGAGAACTCGGCAAATGGAAGGCAGTCTTCCCATTTCATGCCAAAGGAGATGACACACGCTCTGAGCATGTCTTCTAGAATCTGATTCACGCGCTCGACTTGACCACTAGTCTGAGGGTGAAATGCAGTGCTGAACCTGATCTTAGTGCCCATGGCGGACTGAAAGGAGTCCCAGAACCTTGAAGTGAACAAACTTCCACGGTCTGAGGATATAACTTGAGGAATGCCATTTAAGGACACAATTCTGGAAGTGTACAGCTCTGCCAATTGAGCTGCATTGATTGATTCTTTGACTGGAAGAAAATGAGCGACTTTGGTAAGCTTGTCAATCACCACGAAGATAGAATCATTTCCTCGCTTGGACTTAGGAAAACCAGTGATGAAGTCTATTTCAATGTGGTCGAACTTCCACTCGGGAATAGGAAGAGGTTGGAGAAGACCGGCTGGACGTTGATGTTCTGCTTTCACTCTTCTGCAAACATCACATTCATTCACGAATTGGGCAATCTCCCTTTTCATGCGTGTCCACCAGTAAGATTGCTTGTGATCTTGATACATCTTGGAACTGCCAGGATGAATGGAAAGGAGAGAATCATGTGCTTCTTCCATTATGAGCTTCCTGAGATCACCTTTGGGAACAACGAGTCTGTCCTCGAAGAACAAGGTATCTCTCTCATCAACACGGAAGCACTTGTATTTCGGAATGCCCTTAGCAATAGCATGTTTCACCTTCTTCACCATGGTATCACTGAGTAGGGCCTCACGGACCTGATCTTCCAAGGTAGGAGCAATTTGAAGATTTGCAAGAAAACCCTGCGGAACAACTTGGAGGTTGAGTTTCCTGAATGCTTCACAAAGCTCAGGCTGGTACGGCTTGATAAAAAGGCTGTTGCAATATGCCTTTCTGCTCAAAGCATTTGCAATTACATTCGCCTTGCCAGGAGTGTATTCAATGTTGGGATTATACTCTTGGATCATTTCAACCCAACGAGTCTGGCGGAGGTTCAGATGCGGCTGTGTGAAGATGTACTTCAAGCTCTTGTGATCAGTGAAGATGTCGACCTTTCTGCCCAACAACAGATGTCTCCACGTAATCAAAGCATGTACCACAGCTGCTAGCTCGAGATCATGTGTGGGATAGTTCTTCTCACTTGGCTTCAGCTGACGAGAAGTGTATGCCACAATTCTCTTATCTTGCATAAGCACACCACCAAGACCTTGAAGAGAAGCATCACAGAATACTTCATAGGGCTTGGATTCATCTGGAGGAGTCAGAACTGGAGCAGAGACAAGCTTTTCTTTGAGAGTTTTGAATGCCACTTCACACTCTGGAGACCAAAAGTATTTGACATTCTTCTGAAGCAAGTTAGAAAGAGGCTTGGCAATCTTGGAGAAGTTCTCAACGAACCTTCTCCAATAGCTGGCAAGACCCAGAAAACTGCGGAGTTGCTTGACGTTCTGAGGAGCTTCCCAGTTGACAATTGCTTCAACTTTCTCGGGATTAACCGCAATACCGTCAGCTGAGATGATGTGGCCCAGGTACAAAACCTTATCGAGCCAGAACTCGCACTTGGAGAATTTGGCATAGAACTTATGCTCTCGGAGTCGATCAAGAACCAGACGTAAGTGCTTTTCGTGATCTTCTTCATTCTTGGAAAACACCAGAATATCATCCAGATACACAAGCACAAACTCGCCAGTATAGGGGTTGAAGATGTAATGCATCATCCTCGAAAAGGTAGGAGGAGCATTGGCGAGACCGAAGGACATGACGGTATACTCGTATGAACCGTAGCTCGTTCTGAAGGCCGTCTTGGGAATGTCTTCCTCGCGAATGCGAATTTGGTGATAGCCCATTCGGAGGTCAAGCTTAGAGAACACTTTAGCTCCTTTGAGCTGCTCGAATAGTTCGTTGATGTTGGGTAGCGGATATTTGTTCTTTATTGTCTTCTTGTTCAATGGCCGGTAATCAACACAGAGACGCTCCGTGCCATCTTTCTTCTTGACAAATAAGACACCACAGCCCCAAGGAGACGTACTAGGCCTGATGAGACCCATACTCTCCTGTTTATCAAGCTGCTTCTTCAATTCCTTCAATTCATCCGGAGAGAGCTTATATGGACGCCGGCATGCTGGCTCAGTACCCGGCTCGAGTTCAATGACGAATTCCACCTGACGGTGTGGAGGCATGCCTGGAAGTTCTTCAGGAAAGACGTCTTGATATTCGTTCACCACCGGAATTTGAGATATGGCATTAATTTCGCCCTTATCATTGAGAGAGAAAAGTCTGATAGTGTTATCCCTGGAGGCAAAGATAATCACATCTTCATCAGGATGAGTCATCTTGACTTCCTTTTGTGCACAATCAATGTGAGCATCATGCTGAGAAAGCCAATCCATTCCGAGTATGAGGTCGATGTCAGAATTACCAAGAACCACCGGTTTAGCCAAAAAGCGATAATCACCCATGCGAATAGAAACATTCGGAGCAAAAATGTTGGAAGTCATGCACTTGCCCGGAGAAATTACTTGCAACCTCTGAGGCAGACTTTGGATGTCAACATTATGCTTGGATGCGAATGGTTGAGACATGAAAGAACATGAAGCACCCGAATCAAATAACACTTTAGCTGGAAAAGAGTTAACTGAGAGGTTACCCAAAATCACATTAGAAGAATTCTCCGCTTGCGCTGCACTCATCAGATTGACCCTTGCTGCCTTTGGATCATGCCTGACAATAGCTGAACTCACAGGTGGAGGAGGTGGAAGACGCTTCGGGTTCGGACATCTGTTGGCATAGTGACCCTTCTGAGTGCATTTGTTGCAAGTCACTTCTGAAAGAGGACGGAAATGAGAACCACTGGACTTGGAGCCTTGAGACTGAAACTGCTTCTTCGACTGGTTGCTCGGGTTGGGTGGGTGGGAGAAACCACGTCCACCAGAGTTCTTGTAGTTGGAGTTGTTGGAGTTGTTGTATGGAGCTCGAATCACTGGAGGAGGAGGAAGCCAGAATTTCTGATGCTTCGAGACCATCTGAGACGATGAGGAAGAGTGAACGGCATCTCGAATTCTCTTTTTAGAAGCCTCCATCTTAAGCTGAGCTGCCTCTTGTTTCAAAGCCATGTTATAGAACTTGTCGAATTCATCCGGCTCGAACAAGGTGAGAGCAAGTTTAAGTTCATCTTTGAGACCTCCACGGAACTGGTAGATTTTGCTCTTGGCGTCAGGAATGTCTTGCTTAGCATAGCGAGCGAGGTTTTGGAACTTGACATTATACTGATAGACTGTCATGGAGCCCTGCTTCAGGTTGCGGAATTGCTCACGCATACCCTCGACGACACTTGTAGGAATGTGGTGCGAGCGAAAGTCCTTGCAAAAATTCTCCCAAGAGATCACTTGACCTGGCCTGGAGTCTTTGTACTGATGCCACCAGTCAGCTGCTTGATCTTTGAGTTGAAAGGCTGCAAACTTCACATAATCATCTTCCTTCACGTTACTGCACTCAAAATGCTTCTTTATGTCGGTTAACCAATCTTCAACATCAAGAGGGTCGACACAGTAACTGAAAGCTTTTGGATTATTGGCCAAGAACTGGTTGAGAGTAGCATGGTGCTGCTGGTTGAAGAAGTTGCCTTGATTCCCTGGAACACCCTGATTAGCTTGATTAGCTTGCATCTGTTGCATCATCTGCATCAACAACTGGGTGTTCTGAGCTGTAGTCTGCATAATCGCTCTCCAAGCCTTAGGCGGAGGAGGAGGGGAAGGAGGACGATCTGGGACCTCTTCACCCTCTGGGTTAGCGTTGGGAACCTTTTTCGGAGCCATCCTGAAAGAGATGACCACGAATCAGCAATTGATTGACAGAGTGTATAAGCTGAATCAATGGAATGAATTGCAACAAGTCTTCACAATAATCATTCGAACAATAAGAACGAATGAAGTCATTCGAACAAGAGGAACGAATGAAATTCTCCGTTAAATGATAACATCAATCTTCACGAGAAGCCACATAGGGGACAAAAGGTAAAATAAGAAAACGACAAGGTACAGACGGGAACAAACACAAGATAGGAGCTTTGTTCTAACATCTTTGTGCTGAAAGCATATGAACGCGTTACGAAAAGGTTTTGCAATCCCCGGATCAGCATAGCCAAGGACCCTTTAAGATGCAACTCCTGATAGTAACATCGGTCATAAACCACTTCACTCAATGTAGAACCCAAAACTCACTAACCTGCATTCGTTGGAAGAATGCCTACGATCTACTGGAATAACCCACCTATAAATTTCCGAAAGATTCCAGTTATGCAATCAGATGTTGGGGATACACGGGAAGCACCGCGCAATCAACTCTAAACCTACATCCAGGTGTATCGATCCTTCAACACATAACCAGTCTTTCTTGGAAACTGTTTACCTCGGACCTTCGAAAAGCATCCACTATAACAAGCTATGGCAATACTCTCGAACTACCTCCCCAGTACTGGGTGATGTCGAGGTTATCTTGCCACTGGCCGTATAGGAGAGATTTTCGATGTCGGCCGTCTTAAGTATTTAGTACTGCCGCGATATGCTTGTGATGACAATACCCTGAAGCTCAACTCCACGGGACACTGCCACAACCCCTAATGTCAGGAGGCATCGAGAACAATATCCTCGTCACAAGAACATCGAAACAATCCCAGAATACTCGCGGGATTCCTAAAAAAAAATTGGTGCAAATTTTGAAGATAGGAGAGACAAGAGTAGTCGTCAGGAGTCCTCACCAGAGAGAGAGGAGATGAGAAGCAAAGAAATCCTACTCTCCGATATAATATAGGACTCAAAAAGTTTTTCAGTGTGTGTCTAGACTCGACCGTCAACGATTCGATCAAACAGTGGGGGATCCTAGGTCGGAGAAGGCTCTGAATACCAACTTGTAATGCCAGGATGGAGTTATACCTCCTACGTGTCGAGGCACGACTTAAAGGCATAAGTCCATCCTAGAATGATCTCAAGTTTGGTAATCTTTGCACATCTCATGTAAAAGAGGGGAATGTAAACATAAATAGTTGGCTTACACTCGCCACGTCACACAAATACGATACATGTCTCAAACATCATACATTAAGAATATCACAACCCTCTAAGGGCAAAAAAACCAAATGTCAAGATACCGAACTTAAATAACATCCACAGGCGGATCGAATCCTAGTAGAAGTCTCCACTACTGATCATCCGGATAACGAACATAGTATCGACTACGCTCCTCGTCGTACTCCCAGTCAAGCTCGGTGCCATCACCTGGATAGCTCACAACTGGACCTGCATCTGGTGTGGTGAAGTAACTGTGAGCCACAGAGGACTCAGCAATCCCGTTCCCGGGTAACAAGACTATTTAAGCCTTGGGAGAGGATAAGGCTGAAGAAAAGAATAAGTGTCTGCAGCAGCATCTAGCAACTAGCTTACGTGAGTGAGAGCAAGAAGAGAAAACCTCGGTCGAGAGATGATCACGAAGTGATCCTAGCTAAAGCTCAACAAACATAACCCCTCCGTGTTCAACTCCCGAATCCCTATTCGGAAATTGACGGTCACGGAACGCACGCTGGTAGTGTATTAGAAACATTGTGTCAAGTTATCTACAACCGGATATTAACAAGCTCCCATCTGCCACATAACCGCGGGCACGGCTTTCGAAAGTTCATAACCCTGCAGGGGTGTTCCAACTTGACCCATTACAAGCCCACGATTCACGGAGTCGCAACTCCAAAGTGGGAAGACCCGAGTATTCTCGGAATCCCGTGCTCAAGATATACCGAACTAAGGTAAGGCTAATCCAGCAAATCCTCCCGGCGTGTCGACACCCTGATAGTAGCCGCGCGTATCTAAGTCTCAGGACACGACCGGATGAGTCATCCTATAGGTTTTTACCAAACCTCAAGTTTCCTTGAGGTGGCCCCGCAGTCTGCTCGTTTCGGACCAACACTCATGTGGAGCACTGGCCCGGGGTTGTAGAATTAAGAAAGAGGGTTAATTACTCCCTATGCAAGTTTAGTTTGTTATTAGGCAAATAGTACCAATGTTGGGACTTGCTGGAAAATACTTAGCACTTAGCGGTTTATCGAGGGGGTCCCATACACCCCAACCGTGTTAGGAACGCATAATCAAGGAACATAACACCGGTTTATACGGTTCCTAACGGCATGAGTGGAACAAATCACCAAGCAAAAGGCTTAGCCTTCCACCCTTGCCAATACATAGATGATTTCATTTTAAGCATTTATATAGTGTGATAAAACCCAACCAAACTTCAACATGAAGCAAGCATCTTCGATCTTCACCTGCAACTAGCAATGCTATAAGACGGGCTGAGCGAAGCGTACTTAGCCAAGCAACGGTTGGCATAGGTAGGTTGGTTAAACATGGCAATGGTTACAAGTAGGAGGCTGACAAGAAGAACATGGGCATCGAGGCAAAACTATAGTGCGGATCTACTAGTAATAGGCAAAGATAGTAATGTTATCGGGGTTCGGTCATCTTGCCTGAAGAGAAGTCGTTCGGATCATAAGAAGGGTCCTCGTGCTCAACCTCGTTGGAAACATCGTGCTCGTACTCGTACTCGGTCTCAGCTTCCGGCTCTAAACAAAACAATCACACCAAGCACAAATCAACAAGATGCAATGCGCACTCGAAAATGATGGATGCATGATGGATGCACTAAGGATGCACACGGAGCACGGAAAATAGCACTCAAGCAAAACACCTCAAAACATGATAACAATATGATATTATGAATCTACACAGAAAATCAATCAAGTTTCATATAAGATTCGCTGAAATCGGAGTTACGGGCTAAAAGTTATGCCCGAAACAAGAAATGAGCGAAAGATGAAAATTACAGCAACATAGCAACTTCAGAGCACCAACTAATTAAGCTACATCACTCAAACAACATGGAAAAGGACATGAACATAGACTAGACATATCCTACAAAAAATTAGTCCAAAGGTGCACCCCCAAAGGAGTCACGGATCAATAGCAATGAGTTTGGACATATTGAACTTGACAATAAAATTCTGGCAGCAGAATTTTATTGAAACTTTGGAGCAAAAGATAAACATGCTACAGCCACTTAAATAAGAATGTGAGAACATGAATGGAAAGACAACAATATATACTACAAGGAACAATCAAGATCCACCCCAAAACTATCATGGTTTGTCCTAGAACATCACTCAAACATGGCATCGGAACATTACAGATTTCAGACTTAGTGAAAATTCACTAAGTCCTAAAACAGCAATTTCATCATGGCATCTAAAAGAGCAAGTTTAAGTCACCTCGAAACTAAACATGGCAAGTGGTAAGCACCACATTAAAGTTCACATGATGGTGATTCCGAAACACACAAGCATGCATCATGGAGATAAACATAACGATAGCAACGAGCTCAACAAGATGGCATTTCATAACAAGTGAAACAACATCACAGCCACATGGCACTTTGCAACGATGATAAAGATGGCAAGAATAAATCTATCATGCGACCTAACACAAGCAACATGTAGAGCATGGCAAGACGAAAACGTGGACATGTCATTTGCATCATTCGGACAAACGAGCTAAAAGTTATCACATGGCAAAGATGGCATAAAAACATCACATAGCAGCAATTATATCACGATGCACTATTGCAACAGAAAAACAAGCACCTAGATGATCTCTAACATGCATGACACAAAAAGATAAAGCGTAGTGCTATTCACCACGAACGTCTGGACATGCTATTTGCGCGAAACGGACAAACACACTAAAAGTTAGAGCAGTTTGAATAATGCATCAGACATTAAAAATTACTGGTACTTAGAGGAAAAAGAGGGGGGAATCAACCTCAGGCAGAAAAAAAAACAAAGCGGCCCGGAAGATCTGGCAGAGGCGGCGGAGCGGGCTGGCGGTCGCGGCGCGCGGCCCGCAGCCTAGGCGGTGGAGCGGCCTGGAGGAGGCCTCGACCGGCTGAGGGGAAGCGCTGGGGCCGATCGGCCCAGGCGCCGCGGCTGCTCGATGCGGCAGGGGAGCCGAAGGGAGGCGGCCCACCTGGGGTGGTCAACGCCCGGCGGCTGGCGAGGCGATGGGCCGGCGGAGGAGAGTCCTGCGGCCCAGGGAGCGACGCGGGACGGGCCGCGGCAAGGGAGGCCCGCGGGGCGCGACGATGCGGGCGGAGGCGATCTGGTGGCTCGGAGAAGCTGGCGCACGACGGGAGGCAGCCCGGTCGGTGGCGGAACGGAGTAGCGGGCCGGCCCGGTCGGAGATCTGCGGCGCGGGGCGCGGCCTCGGTGCGGCGCGCGGGAGGCGATGGCCCGAACTGGCCTCGGTCGACGATGTTGTCCCGAACGGGGGATCCAATTGATGCGGTCGGGGGAAGCGAAGTGGTCCCTCGAGGCCAGATGGACCGATGCGGGGGAGGCCCGAAGGGATCCAGCGATCGCTGGGGGAGGCGATGGCGCGTTGACCCGGCTGCCTGGATCGATCGAAGGGGCTGGCGGCTGGATCGAGGGGATTTGGTCGCCCTCGACCCCAGGTGCGGGAACTGCGGGATGAGCTACCAAGTGGAGAGGAGGGGGTGGCTAGATCCAGATTTTTAGGGGAAGGAGGAGGAAGAGGCTAGAGATGCCAAAAAATAGACTAGGGGTCTATTATATAGCAGATTTTTTTGGGTTTGAGGGATTTAGGTGTTTAGAGCCCTCCGATCGCGATCCGACGGATCCGATCGCGGGGGTAGTTTAGATGGGCCTAGGAGAGGGTAGTGGGCTGTTGGAGGGATGTTTCTGGGCCACAAGTGGAGGCACTTTGGACCCACACGAATAACTGATGGGATAGCAAACGGAGTCCAAACGCGACGAGATTTGAGAGGCGGGTTGCACACAACAAAACAACAACACACACAACAACCTCGCGGCACACCGGTAACGTTACACGCCCAAACAACAAAGTAGGCCTACGGGACGTCACGGACACGTGAGGGAGCTCCGGAACGTGAAACGGACAACGGGAAGGAACGCGTGGAACCGGATGCAACCGACAACACAAATGCAATGCGATGCACATGTCTACATGATATGAATGAATGCCACACACTCACACAACAAAACGACGAAAACCCGAAAGACAAAGAACCCGGAATGGAAATAGATGAAGCCGGAGATATATTATATACCCAAAAGGGAAAGTATTACATCCGGGGCATTACAGTTACCCCAAGTGGAAGGTTTGAGATGTAGCGTAGCGGTAGTTTTCCCTTGGCAAAGATACCAAGGATCGAATCCCGTGAGACTCCGAGGGTCAACAAGTAGGTGTCAACTGCTAACGGCGCCAGATACTTAGCGATTGACAGGACCTGCACACAGATACAAATAACTTTGCTCCCAACGAGTACAGAGAGGTTGTCAATCCCTCCGGCCTTGTCGTTTACAAAGGATCAAACACAAGAGATAATAGTGATAGGTATGACTGCAACTAGTAAATAAGAACAGGAAGTAAATAGCGGATGTGATCAGTGATGGTAATATGGACCGGGGTCCCATGATGTTCACTAGTGATGTCTCTCTCCCAAAAGACGATAAAACAGCTAAGCGAGGTAAACGAATTACAGCTGGGCAATTGACAGGATTATGTGCGCAAACCAATGCTAACTATGCTGCAAAGAAAGGTAGAGGCTCAAAAGCATGGGCGGTACGCCAAGGCAAGTAGACCGAAATCCATCTGCATCTACTACTAATCATCCACCTTGAGATATCTATCCAGAACATCTCGCTGGTATTAAGTTGCGAGTCCCACCCATAGTGTAAATTCAAAGCAACAGACAACTGCATTAAAAGAACTTTGCGTAAAGTAAACAATCCTTGCACCCGCAAGTACAAGCACCGTTGTTTTCCCCCTTGTGGCAACAACACATCCCCTAGACTCATGTTTCTGTCACTCAAGCTAGTCATCGAGGGGCATGAACCCACAATCAAGCATAACGTTCCCCCTTGGAGTTACTACCTACTACTTGGCCAAAGCAATAAACACCAACGGAGAACATGCAAGAATTACTCAAGAACATAAATATAAAAGAGGTGAATCAAATATATTACTCACACACAATCTGAACATAATCTCATAATCCATCAGATCCCAGCAAACTCATCATAGCAACAGCATAAGGATTACATATGTGCCTCGATCATGTAGGGCAGCTAACGAGGTCTAATCGGTGAAGAACGAAGAGGGGAGGAGAACATCACATAGCTACTGGTCATGGACCCATGGTCCAAGGGGGACTACTCACAACTCATCCGGGAGGCGTCCATGGTGGTGGAGAAGCTCCCGGTGGTGGTTCTCCCCTCCGGCAAGGTGCCGGGAAGAGTTCTCCTGGTGCTCCCGATCTTGGAAGCGCGGCGGCGGCGGAACAGAGATGAGATCGCGAAAAAGGGTTCCGTCCTCGAGGGTTTCGGGACGCGGTGTAAATATATGCCAAAGGGGGGCGTCAGAGGAGCTAAGGGGGGCCCAGGCGGCCTGGCGCCGCGGCCAGGAGGGGTGCGCCCCCACAGGGTGCCTGGAGCCCCTGTGGGCCCCCTCTGGCCCTACTTCGGCCGCATGGAAGCTTCTGGAGCGCTGATTTTTTATATATTTTTCCCATGATTTTTCTAGCAATTTACGTAATGGGAAAACCTGAAATACAAAAACAGCAGAAAACAGAAACTGGCACTGGGGTGCACTGAGTTAATAGGTTAGTCCAAATATGATCAAAAGTGTATGGAAGTGCATAAATACCATAGCAATATCACACAAAACAGGCATGGAGCAAGCAGAAATTATAGATACGTTTTGGACGTATCAACATCCCCAAGCTTAATTCCTGCTCGTCCTCGAGTAGGTAAATGATAACAAGCATAATTTCTGTGGTGACATGCTACCAACCATATAAGAACTTTTCACAGTCACATGACAAATGCTTACTGAGATAATGAATCTGTAGTAATTAAGTTGCCTCATGAGAATATCACGAAGAACTAAAAGTTTTACAACATGATACTCAAACACTCAATAGATTTGTAGTGAGCATGGTGTGCAAACATGACAAAGTGATACCTCGCTTGCCCCCTTTAGTGAAGCAAAACATAAATGCAGGGGCACCTCCGAGGTTTAAGTGACGACTAGATACAATGATTTCAGAATAAACGATATCATAATCATGCAGAAGACAATGGTACTTTGGGACAATGCACATTACACTCAGAATGACAATCATGCTCTCAATAGTTGGTGCTTTGAAGAAAGAAGGTGGAGACTCTCGAACCGTGGCTTTTGATGGCAGAGTTGAAAATCTGTGGTCGAAAACAAAGACTAATCATGTACCAGAGCTCTTGATTTTTAAAAACAGAGGTAAAATTATTTTTTTGGGATATGCATATTTCGTCAACGAATGCTAGTAGATAACTCAATTACTTCTTGAGCTGGACAAGTTTCGAGGAACGGCTCCCGCACGGGGACGATCACATCCCCTTAATCTCCTTTGTTTATCACTGCCAAAGTTTTCAGATTTCTCATGAACAAAGCGTGGAGGGTTTGTTTGTTATATATTTTTTAATGAGCCGGGCGCACTCTATGCCAGTTCCTTCTCGTATTAGGGGTTTGCAGATTAGACATGCAATCCCGGGGTGAAACTCGTCCAACTTAAAAAGATCATGAATTATCTACTACTTCCTCATGAGCTAAAATAGAGGCACAAAATAGAAATGCTTTTTTTGAATAATTTCGAGATGGTACAAGATAGTCTTCGTTAGGAATGGCAAGTAAATACCATGTATAGGAAGGTATGGTGGACTCATATGGCATAACTGGTTTAAAGGATTTTGGATGCACAAGCAGTCAGTCCGCTTAGTACAGGCGAAGTTTAGCAACAGACTGGGAGCGACCAACTAAGAGAGCAATGACGGTCATAATCATGCAGAGCAACAAAGCAACATTGAATCGGGCATGGAAGTTATGTCGCTACTCAGAAGTTAGAGATCATCAAGGCTTGATAGACTTTCTTTACAGTCTTAAATATGTGTGAGCATATGCCAAGTCAATCAAAATAAATTCTTGGACGAAGATATCACTAAACCATACCACATCATAGGCAAACAAATCATGTTGGTACTTCAATAACACATTAAGAACCCCCCAGCTATTTGAGACTAACCATAAGAAAACATGAACTACTAAGCACCATTATGCACATAGCATTTTTATCATAGACATATCAACCAGTGCAACAGAAGCCAACTCTCTTAACAAGATAGGCATGATAACTCAAGAGAGTTCCAGCAACCAACTAAACAAAAGTTCTTTAAAAATAAAAGCATGAAAACTAAGAGCTAAACATGATAGTAGCTATTGAAAGACAAAGAACATACACAGCAAAGATAAGCATGAAAATCCTATGTTGTCTTCTAGGTTGAAGTGGAGCGTGTTTCTCTCGCACACAAAGAAAGCTGGGTTCTAACTCGTTATGAACAGCAAGCAAAGCTAAAGAAAACTAAAAAGGAAACTAAAAGCAAGACGCTCCAAGCATAGCACATAACACATGAAGTGATTAAAATATAGTGGAACGAAAGACGAACTGATAATTGTTGATGGAGAAGGGGATGCACGGGGGCATCCCCAAGCTTAGACGCTTGAGTCTTCTTGAATATTTCTTGGGGGTGCACGGGGGCATCCCCAAGCTTGAGCGTTTGACACTCCTGAATCTTTTTATCATCTTCCCTCGCACACTTGAAAACTCCCTTCATACATAACTCATCATAATCTGATTAGCGAGGTTAGTACCCATAATAAAATAATTTTTCCTTGCTGGAAATAAAGATAATCTTGAAGGTCTACTGTTTCTCAACATTGCCAAAAGGTTTTTGCAAAGAAAAAACAAGCTCAAGGTTTGCAAAACGAAGAAAAGGCAAAACAGGACAGAATTTGTGAAAAACAGACCAGCAGGTAGTAAATAATTTTTTCGGGGCACTTCTGCAACTCAAATCAAAAAACTCAGAACAGACGCCCGAAAGCCAATTGTATAGAGCACGCTGTCGAAAAAATTCAGACCAAAAAGATGATCTAGAGATTTTATACGAATTTTTCTGTCCAAGGACGGAATCTGTTTCCTGGACAGCACGTCACAACTTTTGAACTTTCTTGCAATCAGAGGCTAAACTTGGCACAAAGCTGAAAAGTAAAGATACAATGATGATGCTACTGTAGTAACAAACATCAAGACCATTAAAACTGAAAGAAAAAACTGAAAGCAAAGATAACAAGGGTTGTCTCCCTAGAGCTCTTTCTTTATAGCCATAAAGATAGGCTTAAGACTTTAATGATGCTCTCGTAGGAATAAGAGTTGAAGAACAAAAGAGAGCATCAAGAAGCAAATACCAAACACATTTAAGCCTAACATGCTTCCTATGCATACGAATATTGGAATACAATAATTCATTGAAGCACAAAGCAATAAGCATAGGAAGACAAAACAAGTGCAGCTTCAAAACCTTCAACATAAAGAGAGGGAACTTGATATTATTGAAATATCTATAAGCATATGTTCCCTTCTCATAATAATTTTTAGTGGGATCACGAATAAACTCAACAATATAAGCATCACATAAAGCATTGTTACCATGATCCACATGCAAAAAGGTATCATTACTCTTCATATAAGCAAAATCTTTCTTATTAGGAATCGTGAGAGTAAAGCAATCATAACCATCATGGTAATCATTGTATTTAGGAGGCATATCATAATCATAATAAATTTTATCCTCAATAGTAGGTGGACTGAAAACATCATATTCATCATTGTAATCATCAAAAGTTGGGGGACTAAAAATATCATGGTCATCAAACGTGTCATCCCCAAGCTTAGAGCTTTCCATGTCATTAGCAATATTGATATTCAAAGAAAGCATACTAATAACATCACCACCATCATGATTGTTATGCAAATAATAAAGTTCCATAAGTTTTTTAATTTTCTCTTCAAACACATCCTGTCCCAAAGCAAGGTAGAGCTTATAAAGCTCTCTCATATTTTTGTTGTTTTCCATTAAGCAAAACTAGTGAAAAGACATAAATAAAACTGAAAGGTAAACTAACAAGACTAAAAAGCAAAGATAAAAGATAGCGTGCAACTCCCCTATCTTGAAGAGTGGAGTCCCCGGCAATGGCGCCACACAACTTTGCTTGATGGCTTCTCGCCCCTCGTTGGTTACCCCAAGTGGAAGGTTTGAGATGTAGCGTAGCGGTAGTTTTCCCTTGGCAAAGATACCAAGGATCGAATCCCGTGAGACTCCGAGGGTCAACAAGTAGGTGTCAACTGCTAATGGCGCCAGATACTTAGCGATTGACAGGACCTGCACACAGATACAAATAACTTTGCTCCCAACGAGTACAGAGAGGTTGTCAATCCCTCCGGCCTTGTCGTTTACAAAGGATCAAACACAAGAGATAATAGTGATAGGTATGACTGCAACTAGTAAATAAGAACAGGAAGTAAATAGCGGATGTGATCAGTGATGGTAATATGGACCGGGGTCCCATGATGTTCACTAGTGATGTCTCTCTCCCAAAAGACGATAAAACAGCTAAGCGAGGTAAACGAATTACAGCTGGGAAATTGACAGGATTATGTGCGCAAACCAATGCTAACTATGCTGCAAAGAAAGGTAGAGGCTCAAAAGCATGGGCGGTACGCCAAGGCAAGTAGACCGAAATCCATCTGCATCTACTACTAATCATCCACCTTGAGATATCTATCCAGAATATCTCGCTGGTATTAAGTTGCGAGTCCCACCCATAGTGTAAACTCAAAGCAACAGACAACTGCATTAAAAGAACTTTGCGTAAAGTAAACAATCCTTGCACCCGCAAGTACAAGCACCATTGTTTTCCCCCTTGTGGCAACAACACATCCGCTAGACTCATATTTCTGTCACTCAAGCTAGTCATCGAGGGGCATGAACCCACAATCAAGCATAACGTTCCCTCTTGGAGTTACTACCTACTACTTGGCCAAAGCAATAAACACCAACGGAGAACATGCAAGAATTACTCAAGAACATAAATATAAAAGAGGTGAATCAAATATATTACTCACACACAATCTGAACATAATCTCATAATCCATCAGATCCCAGCAAACTCATCATAGCAACAGCATAAGGATTACATATGTCCCTCGATCATGTAGGGCAGCTAACGAGGTCTAATCGGTGAAGAACAAAGAGGGGAGGAGAACATCACATAGCTACTGGTCATGGACCCATGGTCCAAGGGGGACTACTCACAACTCATCCGGGAGGCGTCCATGGTGGTGGAGAAGCTCCCGGTGGTGGTTCTCCCCTCCGGCAGGGTGCCGGGAAGAGTTCTCCTGGTGCTCCCGATCTTGGAAGCGCGGCGGCGGCGGAACAGAGATGACATCGCGAAAAAGGGTTCCGTCCTCGAGGGTTTCGGGACGCGGTGTAAATATATGCCAAAGGGGGGCGTCACAGGAGCTAAGGGGGGCCCAGGCAGCCTGGCGCCGTGGCCAGGAGGGGGGCGCCCCCACAGGGCGCCTGGAGCCCCTGTGGGCCCCCTCTGGCCCTACTTCGGCCGCATGGAAGCTTCTGGTGCGCTGATTTTTTATATATTTTCCCGGAATTTTTCTGGCAATTTACGTAATGGGAAAACCTGAAATACAAAAACAGTAGAAAACAGAAACTGGCACTGGGGTGCACTGATTTAATAGGTTAGTCCAAATATGATCAAAAGTGTGTGGAAGTGCATAAATACCATAGCAATATCACACAAAAGAGGCATGGAGCAAGCAGAAATTATAGATACGTTTTGGACGTATCACATGCTGGTAAGCAGTATGGCAAGTATTGTCCACAACTCACTTGTGTTCTACTCGTGCATATCATCTTCGCATAGACCTGGCTCTGATGCCACTATTGGGGAACGTAGTATTTTAAGAATTTCCTACGATCACGCAAGATCTATCTACCAGATGCATAGCAACGAGAAGGGAGAGTGAGTCTACGTACCCTCGTAGACCGAAAGCGGAAGCGTTAGAACAACACGGTTGATGTAGTCGTACGTCTTCACGGCCCGACCGATCAAGCACCGAAACTACGGCACCTCCGAGTTCTGGCACACGTTCAGCTCGATGACGTCCCTCGAACTCCGATCCAGCCGAGTGTCGAGGGAGTGTTCCGCCAGCACGACGGCGTGGTGACGATCTTGATGTTCTACCGTCGCAGGGCTTCGCCTAAGCACCGCTACAATATTATCGAGCAGAACTATGGTGGAGGGGGGCATCGCACGCGGCTAAGAGATCAAGAGATCAATTGTTGTGTCTAGAGGTGCCCCCTGCCTCCGTATATAAAGGAGGGAGGGAGAGGTCGGCCCTAGAGGAGGCGCGCCAAGTGTGGGGAGTCCTACTAGGACTCCCAAGTCCTAGTAGGATTCCCCTTTCCTTTCCAGAGTAGGAGAGAAGGAAAGAGGGGGAGAGGGAGAAGGAAAAGGGGGCTGCACCCCTTGTCCAATTCGGACCAGAAGGGGGGCGCGCGCCTCCTTCCTTTTGGCCTCTCTCCTCTATTCCCGTAACTCCCCGGTACTCCAAAAATACCCGAATCACTCGAAACCTTTCCGATGTCCGAATATAGTCGTCCAATATATCGATTTTTACCTCTCGACCATTTAGAGACTCCTCGTCATGTCCCCGATCTCATCCGGGACTCCGAACTCGTTCGGTACATCAAAACTCATAAACTCATAATAAAACTGTCATCGAAACCTTAAGCGTGCGGACCCTACGGGTTCGAGAACTATGTAGACATGACCGAGACACGTCTCCGGTCAATAACCAATAGCGGAACCTGGATGCTCATATTGGCTCCCACATATTCTACGAAGATCTTTCTCAGTCAAACCGCATAACAACATACGTTTTTCCCTTTGTCATCGGCATGTTACTTGCCCGAGATTCGATCGTCGGTATCTCAATTCCTAGTTCAATATCGTTACCGGCAAGTCTCTTCACTCGTTCCGTAATACATCATCCCGCAACTAACTCATTAGCTGCAATGCTTGCAAGGCTTATAGTGATGTGCATTACCGAGTGGGCCCAGAGATACCTCTCCGACAATCGGAGTGACAAATCATAATCTCGAAATACGCCAACCCAACAAGTACCTTCGGAGACACCTGTAGAGTACCTTTATAATCACCCAGTTACATTGTGACGTTTGGTAGCACACAAAGTGTTCCTCCGGTATTCAGGAGTTGCATAATCTCATAGTCATAGGAACATGTATAAGTCATGAAGAAAGCAATAGCAGTAAAACTTAAACGATCATAGTGCTAAGCTAACGGATGGGTCTTGTCCATCACATCATTCTCCTAATGATGTGATCCCGTTGATCAAATGAAAACTCATGTCTATGGCTAGGAAACATAACCATGTTTGATCAATGAGCTAGTCTAGTAGAGGCATACTAGGGACACTGTTTTGTCTATGCACTACTGGAATCTGGCACTTTGCCATCTGCAATGGCAGATGGCAAAGGCATGGTCGGCGGATGGCAAAGGCTTTGCCATCAGCCAGCAGATGGCAAACAGTTTGTCTGAATTCCAGTGGGCAAAGGCTTCTTTGCCATCTGCTGGCTAATGGCAAAGAGCATGTGCCTTTGCCATCAGCTGGCAGATGGCAAAGCCTCTTAACGGGGTTAGCCCCGTTAGAAGGATAACGGCATACTTTGCCATCAGCCAGCAGATGGCAAAGGATGCAGGCTCTTTGCCATCTGCTGGCTGATGGCAAAGGCTGCAGGCTCTTTGCCATCTGCCAGCAGATGGCAAAGGCTGCTACTTTGCCATCAGCCAGCTGATGGCAAAAAGCTTTGCCATCTGCTGGCAGATGGCAAAGAGCCCAAATAGGCCAATCCAATTTTTTTCTCTGGATGACACGTGGTTTCTTTGCCATCTGCCAGCTGATGACAAAGCTCTTTGCCATCTGCCAGCAGATGGCAAAGTGTCTATATTGCCCCATTTAATTTTGTTTTTCTTATATCAATTCATTTTCACAGAAAATCAAACACAAATATATTTATATGACCAATATAGCATATTCAACACATATTACCAATAGTCATGAACACATATATATCCAACACATGTTACCAATAGTAGCAAGTTTCATCCGTACATATACATAGTTTCATCAATATTACACAGTTACATCCATAGGTAGCAAGTTTCACAAGGTCAAAACAAAAACTAAATACAAGCACTCCATCAACCCAAGCTTCCGTGATCTTAAGCAAATCTGTAAAATGGGAAAGAAGAAAGTTAGAAGAAGAAGACTAGAAGAAGAAGATTATTATGATGCAACTAAAATGTGAAGATTATTATGATGCAACTTATATCTGTAAAATAGGTCATTTTGGAGCTAAGTAAGGTCATTATGTCATTTTGGAGGTAGCTAAGCATATGAAGTCATTTAGGAGCTAAAATATGACATTTCTTAAGCATATTATGTCATTTTAGAGCCAGTTAAGCATATTAAGTGATTTTGGAGGAAAAGATGCTAAGTATAGGTCATTTTAGAGCTATCCTAGGTTAAATAGGTCATTTTTAAGCTGGCTAAGCATATTAAGTCCTTTTGGAGGAAAAAATGCTAAGTATAGGTCATTTTAGAGCTATCCTTGGTTAAATAAGTCATTTTGGAGCTAATCAAGCTTATCTTGTCATTTTTGAGCTAGCTAAGCATATTGAGTTATTTAGGAGGAAAAAATGCTAAGTATAGGTCATTTTAGAGCTAGCCTAGGTTAAATAGGTCATTTTGGAGCTAAGTAAGGTTATTATGTCATTTTGAAGCTAGCTAAGCATATGAAGTCATTCAGGACCTAAAATATGTCATTTCTTAAGCATATTATGTCATTTTAGAGTTAGCTAAGCATATTAAGTGATTTTGGAGGAAAAGATACTAAGTATAGGTCATTTTAGAGCTATCCTACGTTAAATAGGTCATTTTTAAGCTAGCTAAGAATATTAAGTCATTTTGGAGGAAAAATGCTAAGTATAGGTCATTTTAGAGCTATCCTAGGTTAAATATGTCATTTTGAAGCTAATTAAGCTTATCATGTCATTTTTGAGCTAGCTAAGCATATCGAGTCATTTTGGAGGAAAAAAATGCTAAGTATATGATTATGTCTCTAGTAACCTTATGGCAGAGAACCCGGGCCGACATGACTAATCATAGAACCAAGGTGGCACAAACGTACAGGGTCAGGCATACATGACCCAGCAATGCACGTGTCGGTCATCAGCGAGTGCAACCAAGTCGTAGCAAGCTACAAGGACTTCGGTGATACACCGCGTGACATTTCCCCGTAGGGACAGACACAGGAGCAAAGAAGGACACATGCCGGTCAATCCATGTGTTCCGGAGCAGTAGCGAACTACCATGGCTCAGTGGAAGCACTAGGAGGCATTTCCCTGTATGGAAGGCTACCAAAGGCACACGACTAGATGTCGAATCCCACAAATACAATGCATTTCAAACATACACACATTATGCACGATATGTGTAGATACAACATGGCATCACAACAAAACTCTATTATGCAAAACACTTGGGAAACTTACCGTCATCACGGAGGTGTAGGTGTAGGTGTAGGACCGATCGCGCCAGTGGCAGACGGAGAAGGATCGGTCGATGCTTGTTGGGAGTTACGCTGCACCAAAGATTATTTCCAATGTATCATTAGCATGATGCAACTCAAATGTGAAGACTAGTAACTAATGACCGTTCAAATGAAACTCACCGTGCCCGCCGGAGCAATGACTGGCATCGACAGAGGGGTCTGGCCGTTCTTCTCGCACATGGACTGCACATTTGGTTTTGACGAGTCAGTCATATTAGTTACTAATGAAAGAAACATTGTGTGCATGATTTAGCTAATATGCAGAAGAAACTTACCACGAAGAGATCGTACATGGCCCGGTTAGCCGAGTCGTTCCGGTTCCTCTCCTCCTCCAACAGCCTAGCTGTCCTCTCCTCATTCTCCCTCTCCCTCTCCGTCGCCTGCCGGTCCCTCTCCGCCAACTGCCGGTCCCTCTCCTCAAAAGCAGCCTGGGTCTTCGCTCTCTCTGCCTCAATAGCAGCCTGCAACACCACTCGTTAGCATTGTTTGAGCGCACGCTGAAAAAGCTATGAATATAATAATGGCAAGAGCCTGAAAAATCTATAAATATATTTTCATGCTGAATATAAGAATGCCGAGAGCCATGACACTCGATAGGAGAAACACATCCCAAATAAAAAAATAGGATGTCCATAAAATCACTTTAGAAGACATAAGGTCTACATTCTCAACAATGTCCTAGAAAAACCTAACATGCGAGAAGAACAGAAAGTAAAAATGAGATGACATTAAGGACAACAGAGAAAGAAACACAGAGGAAAGTATGGGCCATTGCTCTAACTGGAATTCTGGTACATCTACAGTCTGTATTAGAATTGAGATGCATTTAAAAATGTATGCAAGATGATGGCATTGCTAGTAGCGCCCGCTCTGATAGGAACCTAGGACCATTATAAATGTTGGTGCTATGTTCTTTTCCAAATACAGCTGAAGCCTCCCTAGAATTTAGTTCAAATATTTCATTCTTCTTGTACACAAGACCATCTCTTCTGCAACCAACAACACCGGTAACTTGCAGGGTCGCATTTAGAACAAGCTTATCTGAAGGCTGACATTACAGAGAAAATGAAATATGATTTAGTTACTTACCTAGAAAATAAATAGGAACATACATAATTATTTTTTGTATACAACATACTTCATTTTTCATATATTTTTTACCTTGGAGGAAAATGGCGACCGTACGCGTTCCTAGGTTATGCATAACTTCAAAATTTTAGGTGAGAGATTCTAAGGATAACTGAAGTCCATAATCTTTGTACTGCTGCACAGCGTCACTATTGCAAACAAAAAAACAATCCATGGTGGAAATTGAAGCAGCAAGCAAAGTCCAAAATTGGATGTGCCCTTACCATCAAGAAGTTCGTATATTAACACCAAGTTATTCCTAAAAGCATCTTCATCAATAGTTCCACCAAAGTAGGACTTGAAGAGGGCCACTGCCAGATCATTTCAAATAATCTTCGACAGAAGTAGCGGCGAATGAGATAGGTCATATTGAAAAACATTATCCAGTCATTTATTGAGTTACCTCCATGTGGTCATGCAGTGTAAAATATGGCAAGCTACCAGATTTCTATTCATCGTGTTTCTATTTTTAAGGTTACTTTAGCCATTACGGATGTTTTGGTAACCTCCCACAAAAATACTTGTTATACAACTACTTGGTTGAATCGCACATCAGGAGTGATGAAGTAAGTTATTCATCATACTTTAACAGAAGCTAAGCTACACACACATAGTACATTTTTCAGTTTTAGTATGTATCCCCTTATTAATGTTGTATAGCTACTTAGCTGAATCGCACATCGGGAGTGATGAAGTAAGTTATTCATCATACTTTAATAGAAGCTAAGCTACAGACACATAGTACGGTTTTCAGTTTTAGTATATGTATCCCCTTATTAATATTGTATAGCTACTTGGCTGAATCGCACATCGGGAGTGGTGAAGTAAGTTATTCATCAAACTTTAATAGAAGCTAAGCTGCAGACACATAGTACAGTTTTCAGTTTTAGTATGTATCCCCTTATTAATGTTGTATAGCTACTTGGCTGAATCACACATAAGGAGTGATGAAGTAAGTTATTCATTATATTTTAACAGAAGCTAAGCTAATTATATTTCTAGACCCTAACAACTTAGCATGCCCCTTATTTATCAGGAAGGTTTATATAAGGATGAATGACAAATAATTATATGAATAGGCTCGCGGCAAACTATTTGTTTTTATGGGTCAAGTCTTGACTATTGTGTTTTTGTTCCTTGCAGCAACTACTTGACCACACTATAGTTCTCGAGTAACCAAATTAAACAGAGATGTTTGAAACAAGAAAACGGCCAAAATGGTGAGCAACTATACATCATGACATAATGAAATTGATTGACCGATACTAAAAGTGAGATCTGATTTAACACAATGAACAATGAATCCTAAATAATGTGGTCTGATTTAACTTCCATACCTCTAGTTGTGCTCAGGTCAGTCGAGCGGGAGAATATGTCATGATCATTGCATTTGAAAAGGAAGTAGTAAATCAATGAGCTCGCATCCTCCATTTTAAGGTGCTGAGCACCGAAAGCTCAATCATTTTTATGGTCCTTGCTCGAGACACACAGTTTGCCTCAATCACCTGTCAAGCAAAAATCATCGATTGATTGAGATGAAACTGAAAGACAGGACCTTTCAAGAATGTGTGTGTAACTGTCATCAGATGAGATGCATCACTTACTGGCCTGCAGGTCCACAGGGAGTGGCACACGGGCCTCCTCCATCTTTGAAGCGATACAAAAGCAAGCCACTGCAAAGAGCTGTGTCATGCAAGATTTGCCTTCCTGCCATGAGAAACCCGTTCCTCCATGATTCCAACAAATTTATGGGATTTTAGCAGGGTTGCTTTAGTTGCTACTAAGAAGATAGACTTACAGGAAGGGGATAGACGGAGAGGAGCCTGTCAAGGTAGTTGACACACAAGGCCATAATCAATGTCGCGGAATTGAAATGCTCACTAACCTATGTGTAAAGATTTTGCAGATTTAATCGGTTATCACAACAACATACATCAGGACTGTTTTATCAAGCATCAATCCAAATCCGGCCCATGACATCTCAGTACCATGCTAGAAAGGAATGATTCAAATCAAATCAAGATGTAGAGTCTCACCCAGCAAATCCAACCTGTGGTGTCCCTCCTGACGGCGGCCAAATCCGGGTCTCCAAGTCGCCGCCGCAACATCTGCAAGTACCCGTCGGCAGACATCTGCAACCAGCCCACGCTGGATGTCTATTTCCTCTGCAAGCACCACCTCGGCAAGGGCCGGCAGCGGAGCGCCAACGGCAGGCGCGGCAGCGTGCGCGCAAGCTTGGCCGCACCGAGCTCAACAGCAGAAAGAATGTGCCGAATCATACTGTTACCTCGGGAGCCCTGGTCTCCTCTTCCTCACGCGCGACCTCGTTCACCGGCGGCCGCCTGGCGTGCGTCCACTTCCTCGGACTCCCGGCGAAGGGGCACCCGCGGCGTACGGTGGCTCCGGCGGCGGCTCGGCCGGGATGGACGGGCTCGGCGGCGGCTCCACGGCGAAGGGGCTCCCGCGGCGGCTCGGGCGCGATGGACGGGATGGACGGGCTCGGCGGCGGCTCCCGCAGCAAAGGGGCTCCCGCGGCGGATCAGGTGAGACAGACGGACTCGGCGGCAGCTCCCGCGGCGAAGGGCGGCTCCAGCGGCAAAGGGCGTGGAGGAACGACGCGGGAGGAGAAGTGGGCCAGAGGTTGAGGTCGTGCGGGCGGGGCGAGAGGACGTGGGGTGTGCGTTGTTTTTTTTCTGAACAACGGAGCGGTTGTTGAAGATGTGTCGGGCGGGACGAACCGGGGATTAGCATTTCGTTAACGAAGACTACTTCGTTAACGATGTATTTAGGCCGTTGAAGATGTGATTAGATGGTCCAGATTATAAGTTGGATCTGCCTTCTCTTCCTTTCATATAGTGGTAGTAGATGGTAGTAGATAGTAGATAGTAGATATATATATTATATACTCCCTCCGTTCAGAAATATTTGTCTTTCTAGAGATTTCAACAAGTGACTACATACGAAGCAAAATGAGCGAATCTACACTCTAAAATATGTCTACATACATCCGTATGTTGTAACCATTTGAAATGTCTAAAAACACAAATATTTAGGAACGGAGGGAGTATTATATTATAGGGGTATATATATATATATGTATATATATATATAGGGGTATAGGGGTAGTAGATGTGGTTGGGTGGGGAGAGAGGGAGGGGATAATTAACCCCACAGTTTTTTTTACCTGAAAAAAAAATAACCCATCTCTTTGCCATCTGCCAGCAGATGGCAAAGATTCTTTGCCATCTGCTGGCAGATGGCAAAGAGGTGGGGCTGGTACGTCGTTAACCCCTTGATGGCAACAGGAGATGGCTACCTCTTTGCCATCTGCTGGCAGATGGCAAAGATTATTTGCCATCTGCTGACAGATGGCAAAGATTATTTGCCATCTGCTGGCAGATGGCAAAGAATTGGCTGATGGCAACCATGTTCTTTGCCATCTGTCAGTTCTTTGCCATCTGTTTTTTATAAGCAGATGGCAAAGAAGTTCTTTGCCATCAGCTAGCAGATGGCAAAGAGCTGGCTGATGGCAAAAACCCAGATTCCAGTAGTGATGTATTCACACATGTATTAAGTTTCCGGTTAATACAATTCTAGCATGAATAATAAACATTTATCATGATATAAGGAAATAAATAATAACTTTATTATTGCCTCTAGGGCATATTTCCTTCACTCTATAGTACATCATGCCATGCTTTACGGCTTAGAACCGGGACTTCAAATACGTTTTGAACATTATGCAGCATATGATATGTTCGAGGAGCTAAAGTTGATATTTCAAGCCAATGCCCGGGTTGGGAGATATGAAGTCTCCAAGAAGTTCTATAGCTGCAAGATGGAGGAGAATAGTTCTTTCAGTGAACACAGACTCAAAATGTCTGGGTATCTTAACCACTTGACTCAGCTAGGAATTGATCTTCTAGTTGAGAGTGTTATTGACAGAGTTCTTCAATCACTGCCACCAAGCTACAAAGGCTTCGTGATGAACTATAATATGCAAGGGATGGAGAAAACAATTCCCGAGCCCGGCGGAGGTAAAAACCAAGAAGGAGCATCAAGTGTTGATGGTTAACAAGACCACTACTTTCAAGAAAAAGGCAAAGGAAAGAAAGGGAACTTCAAGAAGAATGGCAAACAGGTTGCCGCTCCCGTGAAGAAACCCAAAGCTGGACCTAAGCCTGAAATTGAGTGCTTCTACTACAAACAAAGTGGTCACTGGAAGCAGAACTGCCCCAAGTATTTGGCGGATAAGAAGGATGGCAAAGTGAAGAAAGGTATATTTTGACATACATGTTATTGATGTGTTCCTTACTAGTGCTCGTAGCACGGCCTGGGTATTTGATACTGGTTCGGTTGCTCATATTTGTAACTCAAAACAGGAGCTGCGGAATAAGCGGAGATTGGCTAAGGATGAGGTGACAATGCGCGTCGGGAATGGTTCCAAGGTCGATGTGATCGCTATCGGCATGCTACCTCTACATCTACCTTCCGGATTAGCTTTAGACCTAAATAATTGTTATTTGGTGCCTACATTGAGAATGAACATTATATCTGGATCATGTTTAATGAGAGAAGATTGTTCATTTAAGTGAGAGAATAATGGTTGTTCTATTTATATGAGTAATATCTTTTATGGTGATGCACCATTGAGGAATGGTCTATTCTTGTTGAATCTCGATCGTGGTGATACACATATTCATAATATTGATGCAAAAAGATGCAAAGTTGATAATGATAGTGCAACATCTTGTGGCACTGCCATTTAGGTCATATTGGTGTAAAGCGCATGAAGAAACTCCATGCTGATGGACTTTTGGAATCACTTGATTATGAATCATTTGATACTTGCGAACCATGCCTCATGGGCAAGATGACTAAAACTCCGTTCTCCGGAACAATGGAGCGAGCTAATGACTTAATGAAAATAATACATACCGATGTACGCGGTCCAATGAGTGTTGAAGCTCGCGACGGGTATCGTTATTTTCTCACCTTCACAGATGATTTGGGTAGGTATGTGTATATCTACTTGATGAAATGCAAGTCTGAAACATTTGAGAAGTTCAAAGAATTTCATAGTGAACTAGAGAATCATCGTAGCAAGAAAATAAAGTTTCTACGATCTGATTGCTGAGGCGAATATTTGAGTTACGTGTTTGGCCTTCATTTAAAACAATGTGGAACAATTTCACAACTCACACCACCTGGAACACCCTAACGTACTGGTGTGTCCGAACATAGTAACCGTACTCTACTGGATATGGTGCGTTCTATGATGTCTCTTACCAATTTTCCTTTATCATTTTGGGGTTATGCATTAGAGACATCTGCATTCATGTTAAATAGGGCACCGCCTAAATCCGTTGAGACGACACAATATGAATTGTGGTTTGGCAAGAAACCAAAGCTGTCATTTCTTAAAGCTTGGGGTTGCGACACTTATGTCAAAAGGCTTCAGCCTGATAAGCTTCAACCCAAATCGGAGAAGTGCGTCTTCATAGGAAACCCAAAGAAACTATTCGGTACACCTTCTACCACATATACGAAGGCAAGATATTTGTTGCTAAAATGGGTCCTTTCTAGAGAAGGAGTTTCTATCAAAAGAAGTGAGTGGGAGGAAAGTAGAACTTGATGAAGTAATTGTACCTTCTCTCGAATTGGAAAGTAGCTCATCAGAGAAAACTATTCTCGTGATGCCTACAACAACTAGAGAAGAAGCTAATGATGATGATCATGAAACTTTGGATCAATTTACTACTGAACCTCGAAGGTCGACCAAAACACGTACCACACCAGAGTGGTACGGTAACCCTGTCCTGGAAGTCATGTTGTTAGACAAGAGCGAACCTTCAAACTATGAAGAAGCTATGATGAGCCCAAATTCCTAAAAATGCCTTGCGGCCATGAAATCTGAGATAGGATCCATGTATGAGAACAAAGTGTGGACTTTGGTGGACTTTCCCGATGATTGGCAAGCCATAGAGAATAAATGGATCTTCAAGAAGAAGACTGACGCTGATGGTAATGTTACTGTCTACAAAGCTCGACTTGTCGGAAAACGTTTTTGACAATTTCAAGGAGTTGACTATGATGATACTTTCTCACCCATAGTGATGCTTAAGTCTGTCCGAATCATGTTAGCAATTGTCACATTTTATGATTGTGAAATCTGGCAAATGGATGTCAAAACTGCATTCCTTGATGGGTTTCTAAAAGAAGAGTTGCATATGATGCAACCAGAAGGTTTGGTCGATCCTAAAGGTGCTAACAAAGTGTGCAAGCTCCAGCAATCCATCTATGGACTGGTGCAAGCAACTCGGAATAGGAATATGCGCATTGATGAGGTGATCAAAGCATATAGTTTTATGCAGACTTACGGGGAAGCCTGTATTTACAAGAAAGTGAGTAGGAAATCTGTAGCATTTTTTATATTATATGTGGATGACATATTGTTGATTGGAACTGATATAGAATTTATGGATAGCATAAAAGTATTATCGAATAAGAATTTGTCAATGAAAGACCTCGGTGTAGCTGCTTATATATTGGGCAGCAAGATCAATAGAGACAGATCAAGACACTTAATAGGACTTTCACAAAGCACATATCTTGACAAAGTTTTGAAAGTGTTCAAAATGGATCAGTCAAAGAAAGGGTTCTTGCCTGTGTTACAAGGTGTGAAATTGAGTCAGACTCAAAGCTCGACCACTGCAGAAGTTAGAGATAAAATGAAAGTCATTCTATATGCCTCGGCCATAGGTTCTATCATGTATGCTATGTTGTGTACCATACATGATGTGTGCCTTACCATAAGTTTGGCTGGGAGGTACCAAAATAATTCAGGAGTGGATCACTGGACAGCGGTCAAGAACATCCTAAAGTACCTGAAAAGGACAAAGGATATGTTTCTCATTTATGGAGGTGACAAAGAGCTCGCCGTAAAGGGTTACATTGATGCTAGCTTCGACACAGATCTGGATGACTCTAATTCTCAGACCGGATACGTATTTATATTGAATGGTGGAGTTGTCAGCTGGTGCAGGTTCAAGCAGAGCGTCGTGTCGGGATCTACGTGTGAAGCAGAGTACATAGCTGCTTTGGAAGCAGCACGTGAAGGAGTGTGGATGAAGGAGTTCATATCCGATCTGGGTGTAATACCTAGTGCATCGGGTCCATTGAATTTTTTTTGTGACAACACTGGAGCAATTGCCTTGGCGAAGGAATCCAGGTTTCACAAGAGAACAAAATACATCAAGAAACGCTTCAACTCCATTCGTGAAAAGGTCATGGATGAAGAAAAGGAAATTTGTAAAATACATACGGATCTGAATGTGGCAGACCTGTTGACTAAGCCTCTTCCGTGGACAAAACATGATCAACACCAAGACTCAATGGGTGTTAGATCCATTACAATGTAATCTAGATTATTGACTCTAGTACAAGTGGGAGACTGATGGAAATATGCCCTAGAGGCAATAATAAAGTTATTATTATTTTATATTTCCTTATTCATGATAAACATTTATTATTCATGCTAGAATTGTATTGACCGGAAACTTAAATACATGTGTGAATACATAAATGAATATCGTGTCCCTAGTAAGCCTCTACTAGACTAGCTCGTTGATCAAAGATGGTTAAGGTTTCCTAACCATAGACATGGGTTGTCATTTGATAATGGGATCACATCATTGGGAGAATGATGTGATGGACTGTACCTATCCGTTAGCTTAGCATTTGATCATACAGTTTATTGCTACTGCTTTCTTATATGTCAAATACACGTTCCTTCGACCTTGAGATCATGCAACTCCCGTATACCGGAGAATATCTTGTGTGCTATCAAATGTCATAATGTAACTGGGTGATCATAAAGATGCTCTACAGGTATCTCTGGAAGTGTTTGTTGAGTTGGCATGGATCGAGATTGGAATTTGTTACTCCGAGTATCGGAGAGGTATCTCTGGGCCCTCTTGGTAATACACATCACAAGAAGCCTTGCCAGCAAATTACTAATGAGTTAGTTACAAGATCATGTATTACGGAATGAGTAAAGAGACTTGCCGGTAATGAGATTCAACTAGGTATAGAGATAACGACGATCGAATCTCCGGCAAGTAACACATCGACGGGAAAATGGAATTACGTATGTTGTCATAACGGTTCGACCAATAAAGATCTTCGCAGAATATGTAGAAACCAATATGGGCATCCAGGTTCCACTATGGGTTATTGACCGGAGAGGTGTCTCGGTCTTGTCTACATAGTTCTCGAACCCGTAGGGTCCGCACGCTTAACGATTGTTGACGATATAGTGTTATATGAGTTATATGATTTAGTGACTGAATGGTGTTCGGAGTCCCGAATGAGATCATGGTCATGATGAGGAGTCTCGAAATGGTCGAGAGGTAAAGATTGATATATAGGACGATGGTATTCGGGCACCGGAAGAGTTTCAGAGTGCACCGGGTAGTCATCGGGTCGACGGAAGGAGTTCCAGACACCCCCGGTAAGTGTATTGGCTTAATGGGCCAAGGGGGGGACAGACCAGCCCACAAGGGGGATGGTGCGCCCCTGTCCCTGGCCGACTAGCCCTAGGGAAGGAAAGGGGAGGCTTGGCCCCTCCTGCCTTTCCCTCCTCATGAGAGAAAGGAAAGGGGGAGGGGCCCCTCCTCCTCTTTCCTTCCTCCTGCACACATACAAGGAAGGGGGCGGGTTGGTGCAGGTACCTAAGTGGGATTCGACCCCACTTGGGGCGCCTCCTGGCTGACTTCCCTCCCCCCACTATATATATATATATGAGGGAGGGGACGCCACACATAGCCTAGAACATTGTCTTAGCCGTGTGTGGTGCCCCTCTCCACAGTTTCATTCCTCGGTCATATTTTCGTAGTGCTTAGGCAAAAACCTGCAGAGATTGCTTCACCATCACCGTCACCATGTTGTCGTGCTACCGAAACTCATCTACTACCTCGCCGTCTTGCTGGATCAAGAAGGCGTGGACGTCACCAAGTTGAACGTGTGCTGAACGCAGAGGTGCCGTACGTTCGGTACTTGATCGATTGGATCGCGAAGAAGTTTGACTACATCAATCGCGTTACTAAACGCTTCCGCTTACGGTCTACGAGGGTACGTAGACACACTCTACCCTCTCGTTGCTATGCATCTCCATGGATAGATTTTGAGTGTGCATAGAATTTTTTGTTTTCCATGCAACGTTTCCCAACATGGAAAACCACCAAGTTGGACTCCTCCCCTAGTCCAATTC